>OY284479.1:35227505-35548885 GCA_958336345.1 Dorcus parallelipipedus | reverse complement strand
TAACGAAAGCAGAGACTTCCCAGGATATGGCAAAAGAGATTCTATACAATTTATAATTGATAATTTACGGGTAACTGTGCCATAGTAGTGGAAAGGAGAATCCTGCAAGTAACACTGGGTCTAGTTAATAAAGAAAGAAGATACTCCGACGGAATGAAATATAAGAGGATAAAAGTAGTGAACTTTTGAAAGCTCTAGATCTAGAAGAATGATCAGAATTGAAGATAGGAGTCTGGTGTTAGAAAAAATTCTGGACGAAAACTTTAGTTTGAAATTTAGGATGTCTTTTAAATTTGACTTCAAGATCAACATTTTGACCCTTCTTGACAAAATATGTTTTACTGCCGACACAATCACTCCCATCAAGCGTAAAATATGACTCATAGTCCACAGTTGGCAATATCAACATCATTTGAGGGTTTGAAAAATGTATCGCGAAGTTTGCTCAATAAAGTTGTTTGTTTTTCAAGTTGTTTGGTGGTATATTTTGGGGCTGATTTCCTGATAGTAATATCTCTTTGTTTTAAAATTTTGTGTACATAATTTCCTCAAAGTTTGCCCAATTTTCCCAACAGCTTCATTTTCCAAACATTTCTTCTTATTTTCCGTTATTTTCTGTACTTTTCTTCCACTTCCAGCCTTTCTTTCTAATAATTTTTCTTCATCAAGTCTGGAAATAATACTGTAGACTTCTCGAAATACCCATCTCAGTGAAATGGTTAACAGTAAAAGACTTCTCTTCATATATGAGCATGAAACTCGCCGATTAGCTTTCTACGGTTTAATTCGTTAAGACCTTCCATAGCTAAAACTATTTTGACAACTATCGTCAAACCCTAACATTGTATCACAAAATCTTTTGACCGGACACTAAATAGCGCACAAACACTTAACGTTTCGCCGTCGTTCAACAGCTTCGTCAGAAATGTTAAAATAAACAAGGTTGTCAACTTCTGACGAAGCTGTCGAACGACGGCAAAACGTTAAGTGTTTGTGTGCTATTTAGTGTCCGGTTAAATGATTTTGTGATACAATTTTCATCGGACAAGAACCAACTTTAAATATGGCTAACAATTGTACATCGTAACTTGACAACAGGCTACTAGAAAAAAAAAACTTCCAAAGCCAGCTTATTAAGTGGCTTTCATAGTGCTCCAAACTTTGTGCTGAGTTTTAGTGTCATAGCTTTCTTCTCCAAAAATCGAAAGCTTTTGAAAATTTCATTGAACCAAATTAACTCTTTACATTGGTTGTCAGTCATTACCAGTGAGTCTACGTTTAGCTCACTTTTTTTTGTGAGGTAGTTGAGCAAGTAGAGAGTTCGACTCTGAGCATTTGCATACATTGAGCTAAACGTAGACTATCTAGTCATTACTTTTCAAATATTCCTACACCTGTATTTTTTTACTACAGTTTAGAGTAGTTGTCGTTTAATTATAAACTAATACTTAAACCAGAAGATTCTACACATACATTTGACTGTGTTTAAAAAGAAACGTAAATAATTTCTAGTTTAGGAAACCCTGTACAAGATTATTAAAAACTTGTCGATGGAACAGCATGGAATTCGACTGTTGCGAAAAATTTTTGCCGATAGAAACCGAATACGGTGTCTGCTTCACCATTAATTCCTTGCACACGGAGTACGTGCCATCTTACTTCGTGCGCCCCCGATCTCATTTGCTTGCTTTTAGGAAAACTCCGAAGTCGAAAATAACACTGCATTCGAACAGAAAGACGGGCCCGGGCGAAATGATAATCGAAGCGATCGACGACGTCAGGGTGGGCCTTTTTACTGCCTACGTTAAATATGTTGTATTCCCCTCGTGAAATTTTCAGTTTTACTTCCACGCTCCCGAAGATGTTCCGTTTATAAACTCAGATCCGGATCAAAGGAAGGACGTGATGCTGGGAGAAACGTACGGTATTGCTTTTAATGTGAGTGAGTATATGCGTTCAAGGATGAAGAAAAAACATTTTTTTTTTCACAATTGAGTGTTTCATTCTGGTATGCCTTTGGAATCATATTTCAGGTGATAGAGATCGAAAACGACGAGAACGTGCGGGACGTGCCGGTAGATAAACGCGGATGCAGATTTCCTCGTGAGCGACCGAAAGACCTGAAAGTGCATAAGCTTTATAGTTATTCAAGCTGCGTCGTTCAGTGTCACGCTGATGCTCACATAGATCTTTGTAATTGTACTCATCATTTGATGCCAGGAATAAGTAAGTAATCTTGGAAAAATTCAATTTTTCAGTCTTTTCAGGATAGGGGTAGTCTTACCGCTGATCTGAAAAATTTAATACCCGTTTGTTTGAAGTTAACAAAAAATACTGTTTTAGGTGACGAATACGTCTGTAACGTGGAAGGATTGAAATGCCTTACGGAATATTTCGGTAACACCCCTTGCTAATAATAACGATGCTATTTGAATGTAGCAATTATATTTTTCCAGAGATTGTGAATAGATTACACGCTAAAGGTTTTGATAAACCCGGTTTAGTATGCGAATGTGTGCCTTCCTGCATAGAACCGGAATATAAAGTAGTCTCTAATAGAAAGGGGTAAGCGATGTGTTACAGCGTTAGAAACATCAGTCGAAAAGGATCTCCATTTTCAATTTATGATTAACCGGAAAGCAAATTAATTGGATTGTATTTGATGTATTACGTTTTTTTTATTTCGCGGCTTGCATCGGAATAAATCGTTACAGGAATTTCACCAACACCAGTGATGTATCCCAACGAGAACAGCCACAAAATAAATAAAGGCCAATAATAAAAGAAAGGACACATTACGAACTGAATCGCCCAACACTTTGCTCGTAAAAAATTACCTGGCCACTTCACATTCGTCAGGTTTTTGGCTGAAAAGCAAATAAAAGATGCTTTCAGCACACGTAGAGTGCCTAGTTTCAGATCACGGATTAAATTTCTGTTCGCGTTCCCCTCACAAGCACAAACCGCTTAAGGGAACGGCAACAAAATGGACATTTATTAATTTTATTATACTTTTCCAGACACTATGAATAGAATAGTCTCTAACAGGAAGGGTAAGCGTTAGAAACAACAGTCAAAAAGCATCCCCGTTTTCAATTCATGATTAACCGGAAAACAAATGAATTGGATTGTATTAAATGTATTACGTCCTTTTCTTTTTTTTGGCGGTAGAACTGGCCGTTGCGACTCGCTTCAGAATAAATCACTTATGCCCCCGTAAAGACGTGCAATTCTGGTCAACTTCGACGTTTGTGTAAAATTGGCATCCTACATTGCGCACTGCAGCAGATGACCCCGTTCTTCACGTTCCGCAATTTTTGCTCGTTTTACGTATAATAACTTTGATGCAGTCGGCTAATAAAATAGTGCCGCCCTAACAACACAGGGAATTTCTAAACACTGCGCATCGAATGCCCCCGCTTATATTTCATAATCTTGCGGTGGTGGTTTTCCTTTTTGGCGACAGTAAAATTTAATTTTTCTTCGCCGAGAATGAGAGAATTTTAATTAAATTATATTTCTACTATGTATGTATGTATGTGAATTATTTCAGGATTAAATCATCTCATAGTGAAATTTCCATAAAAATGCAATCGCTGCCCACGTCTCGGTTCAAACGTAACGTCGTCAGATCCACGCTGGATCTAGTCGGTTTGTATAAAGCACCCTTAAACATGCGATTGTGAAAGCGATTTGCATTGGCTTGATTGTTGCAGTGTCTATTGGTGGAAACGCCGGGTTATTTATTGGAGCGTCCTTGTTAAGCATTATTGAAACCGTCTATTTACTGTGTCTGCGATGGTGAAGTCGAATAATGCGATTACTGCTTCAGCAAAATCTTAACTTTTTACCAGAACGTTAGAACGAATGAACTGTCGGGATGGTTACGTTATGGTCTTTTAAGAATTTGAATTTGTTCGATAAGCCACATTTAAAACGTGAGATACACTAAAAACTATGGCGCCAAATCCTCAATCACTAAAAATCGCACTATAGACAATGAAGTAGGAAGGGTTTTCTCTTGAGCAATTTTTAATCATATATAATAATCATTTGTGAGAACACAATTCTTTTTTGTATTTATTTACCCCAATTAATCATACGAGGTGATCCAGCCATTGAGCATCTTGAGAGCTTATTGCGCGGCCATGTTGTAACTTGGTAAGAAATTAAAAAGATGCTTGTTACGTACGTGTCTATTGTCCAGTATTGTCCTACCTGTAAGCTGCAAGATTGTTGGACACATCTCACTGCCGGCTAGTTCAATGGGAAACATAATTTTCTGTAGAGATTCTTACACATTACTTTTCAAACCGTCATGTGCCAGATGTTTTAATTATCATCATAATAAAATAAGAAAGGTAAATTCAACCTGATGACTAAGGACTAACCTCACTTCAAACAAGGAGAAAACGTCAAAGTATGGCAGGTTTAGGCGGGACGCGGACGGTGCGGTAGTCAACATCCCCGTGGGAACCTTCCCTTAAGCCCTCCATACACCTGCGAACAAATTGGGCAATAGAGGCTGTCGTGCAAACATTTGTATAGTGTATGGTGTTGTTTGACGTGCTGTGCAACTAGTTGCAGAAATTCAAAGTTGTTTGAAATTAATTACACAACGAGTGGCGTTGTGCAACTATTGCGTCGTGTATGGGCTTTGTACGTCACATTCTGCAGTAATTTTTGAATGAGTTTATTGATTTATACCGTCATCAGACGGCATGTTTCCGTAGGTACACGACAAAAGCAACTGGAGTTTGCATAATATTACAACTTGTGCAACGTCAGTTTGCGCAATTTGTTCGCAGGTGTGTGGGGGGCTTTAGATGCAGCGAATCCGTTTCAGCAAATCGTTACGGGAATTTCGCCAATACCAGAAGAAAATCTCTTTAGTACGGCCTTGACGTATCCCAACGAGAAAAACCACAAAATAAACAAAAGCCTAAATAATAAAACAAATAAGCAAAAAAAAAGGAAATAAAAGTTGCCTTCGGTACACGTAGGGTGCCTAGTTCCAGATCGCGGATTAAATTTCCGTTCGGCTTTCCTTCACAAGTACGCAGCATTCAAGGAAACGGCAACAAAATGGCCGCGAGCCAAAAACAAAGCAACAGCACTCCAACGCGTCTGGCAAAGTACTAACTCGATTCTGCGCGGGTACGTACCAGCGGTTATCTTCTTTTTATTTATTTTTTAAATTTTCTTGGTTTCTTGAAAAGTTTTTCTCGAATTTTGTTATTCCTTGATGTCTTAACATTCGTTAAAAGTCTTTCTTTAATTTCTTGAAAAGTCTTTGTGTAATGTTATCGTTCCCTAATGATTTATTTTCCGTTAGTTTCTTATCTTCTTTCTGTTCTCTTGATTTTCTTTGTTTGTTTAAGACTTCCTTTGGGACGTTGTTGTTCCCCGATGTCCTGTTATTCATTGGCCTTCCATCTTCTATTTTTCTTGATCTTCTTCGTTTCTCTAAAACTCCTCATGGGTTGTTGCTACTATTGCCTACAAAACACAGCCCAGAGGGGGTCACCTGATCCACATGGAAAAAATCGATACTAACGAACGACGTGGCCAGGGACGTCGCGTCGTGAAAGCGAAAACGCCTTGGGAACCTATTGCGTTTAACGGAAGTTGAACTGTAACCGGACTTATTTAGTTGTTAGCAAGACATGGCAAGGTAAAGAGATTAAGGAAAATGCTTTGAAACTACTAATGGTGATCCCAAAAAAGGACTTTTTACAAACTATTTTTGAAAGTGGAAAGAGCGTTGAGATGAGTTCCAAGGGTTGAGGTGCCATTATGATAGACCAAATAGTTGGATAATATCTGAAAGGACTTGCATTTTTCTTAGTTAAAACAATAATAATAGCGACAATTAAAAGGAGGATTAAAAAGAATTATCGCCGAAGAGAGGATGATGAGCCAACATTTTTGGAACTCTCTGCATTAGATTATTATAATAATAATAATGTTTATTTTGCCCAACAGTTTACAAAAAACCAATTACAGAGCAAAAACGTAAATGTAGAGAATTAAGTAAAAGAAATCTTAATCTAAGTATAAACTAAATTACAAGTAAAAAAATAAACAGAAACAAAAACAAGGTAGACATAAATTGAATCATTTAGTGAAAGCTTATAAGTTAGACAGTATTGCGAGCACTAGCATAGAAGTTTAATAAGTTGCACCTAAAATTATTACAATTTAGGTGGAAAATGTCGATATGGTTACAAAGTTGGTTATACAAATTGGAAACTATATGGATAGGAGAACGAACTAGAACATTAGTTCTAGGTGTAGTTAAATACATTGAGGATGATGATCTGCAAGACATGCGTGGTACATGGAATGATAGTCTTTCCAAAAGGTAAGCAGCATCAACTTCATTATTAACCAACTTGTGTAAAAATAACAGGCAAGATATGCATCTCCTATCGGCTAGTGTAAAAGCATTAAATTCAGCAAGTAAAGTTTCATGTGGAAAACCTCTGGGAGGGTACACACCGTATTCCTTAAACCATCTGAATTTGAAAAAACGACGTTGAACTTGTTCCAGGGCTTCAATGTGGCATTTGTAAATGGGAAACCAAATTAGCGAGGCATACTGTAACCGCGAAAGAATAAAAGGATTGAACAGCATATTTAAGACATTATAATTAGTGAAGTCTCGAGTATTTCTGATGATAAAACCTAAAATAGATAGGTTTTTTTTAACAATATCATTGATGTGATGAATAAATAGGAGACGATCATCAAAAAGAACACCAAGATCTTTGATTACAGTTACTTTTTCAAGACTTTGATTATTTATCTGATAGGGAAAAAGATGTTTGTTCATCCTACGTGAGAAAGAAACGGTCTTACATTTGTTAACGTTCAAGGTGAGTGCGTTTAATGTACACCAATCAAAGAAGGAATTCAGATCACTTTGAAGAAGGAAGGCATCCTCAGAGTTATTTATAATACGGTAAATTTTTGCGTCATCAGCATACATTAAAATTTTACTACGGTTGATAAGAGATAAAGGAAGATCATTTACAAATAAAACAAAGAGGAGAGGACCTAGGTTAGCTCCTTGAGGAACTCCAGATGAGGCAAGGTAAGTATAGGAAGAAAAACCATTATAGTACACATTTTGACGCCTGTTAGCAAGATATGATTGCAAAAGAAGTATTAATGAGTTGCAAAGACCAAAGGAATTCAATTTTGAAATCAGAAGTTCGTGATTTATCCTGTCAAAGGCTTTAGCAAAGTCAGTATACACAACATCTACTTGAAAGCCGTTATCAATTGACTCACATAGATATTGAGAGAAGAAAGCAAGATTATTTACAGTTGAGCGCTTGTCTATGAAGCCATGTTGTTCAGGGCATATACTTTGCCTTACGTAAGGATAGAGATACGAGTATAATACAATTTCGAGGACCTTAGAGAAATTGCACAACAGTGAAATTATATAAATAGTTCGCATTAACTTCTCAAGTTTTCGTTTCTCTTTTCATCATAACTAGCTTCAGGTCATTTGACCTGGAGGTCACAATGGGCCAAATAAAGCTTATCCATTACAACTTCCAGTATTTTTTCCTATTTTTTTAAAATATAATTATCTATTACATCAATTGCGCTGAAAATAGGAAATACACAATAGAGAAAGTAAAGCAAATCGAATATATGGGGGTGACGCTAACATGCAAAGGGGATGGAGAAAAGGAAATAGGAAATAGGAGCGGCAAAAGAAAGTAAAACTGCTCTCAAAATTAAGATGTGCGAAACATGAACAATGAGAAGAAAAGAGGAAAACAAACTAGACTTGTGGGAACGGACACTTCTGAGGAAGATTTATGGAGGAATTAAAATCGAAGGAGAATTCAGAAGGAGACCAAATAAAGAAATAGAAGCGAACAGTATTCAAGTGGTAAGAAAGCTGGGACACATGGCGAGAATGTCTAACGAAAGGTGGGCTAAAAGTATTTTAATGGAAGGAGAAGGAGGGAAAAGTGGTTTTATTTCGGGATCATCTCATGCCCTTCGATAAAAAAAAACTAACCTTTTTCTTAAATAGCTCCAACCCGATGGTCCCTTCAGGAGAGAGAAAAAACTTTGCTGCAATCCAACTTGGTACGTCTAGCGGTCTTGAACTTGGTGCTTTCTTTAACCATAGAGAGGTTGGCGAAATTTTTTGCTGATCCATCATTTTATGACCACTGGCGTCATTTAAAATCTTTTTCCGAAACTACTTGAACCTATTGGTCTCTCTACAGGAAAAGAGCAACAAATTTGCTCCAATCCATTTCAAATTCAGTGCATCCCACAATATGTGTCAGAATGCCTTTAGTCTTTAAGAGCCATTTGTTGCACTTTTGCTATCGTTCACTGGGCGCCCTTAAAACATGTAAATTACTCTTGATTTAAAAAGCTTCATCACCAAAGGTTTTTTTTAAGGATTCGCTGGGTTTGAGCCACAGTTTTGTTGAACTTAAAGAGAGACTCGATGAAAATCGATCGTTACAATTAAGACATGGTGTAAGTAAAATCCCAAACATGGAACGTGGTCCAACAGATTAATAAATGGTATACTCCGCGAGTCCCCATTATAGGAAGGGTCAATGGGGTGAAAGACATTAGTAACCCTTCGTACAGTGGCCGCGGATTTTATAGAGAAAAGTAAATGGGCTTACTAATGGATGGGATTAAATAGAGAAGCTTTGTTATTTGCGGAATTAGAGGAGCGAAATCCGGAGGGAGGTTCTTCCGGGCTTGTGGAACAGTGCAAGCGCCCAGAATTGTAACGATACACTCGAAAAGTCACTTGTGAGCTGAAGGTAGGGTATATAGAGTATAAGCTACCCCTGGTGGGTATGTCTACAATCGGTTTCACGTCGCACGCGGGCGTCAGATAACTGTTGTAAGGGTTCTTTATCCATACGATTACTTACTTTGGCCACTTATCTGTGTTGAGTCTCGACCATTTCCTAGTGCAGGGATTGTTTACGTTAAAAAGTAAAGTTTCAAATTCTTTTGTGAATACGATTCTATTATGAATATTATATTAGTGACTATATTACGAAATGATGTATAATTATAGAATGTGATGACAGTATCAATAGAAATCTTTTGAACGTGCGTCCTTTATCGATCGCTAATTAAAGGCGGAGAACGCATTAGTACCTTACAGTAACTACAGTGTGAATACCTAAAATTACTAAGATAATTCAGTCGTTCATAATAGCCTTGGCGAATGAACCGAGAAAGCCCCGTCAGCAAGTAAACTTTGCATGCTGAATTGTCTTACAGTTTGCCTCCAGAATTACCTAACCACCTCTCATCACAATACAAATCAACACACGTAAACTTCAGAGGTATAATTTATTATTGATAAATTCGTTTACTAATGTACAATTTTAATAATCGTCTAGGAGTTCTCTTCTTAGAATCTCCTCCATTGCTATCACATTATCTACGGGGACCTGAAAATTAAATTTGCAGCAAGACTAAATAATTTATTTGGCGGGGTGTGTACTCACGCTGTGTCCGGCGCGAAAGATCGTGTAGAATACTAAATTCTCCACTTTTTTTACATATCCCTCGTTGATCATATTCACTTCGAAGGCTTCCTGGGAAGCGTTCTGCCATAAAGAAGAACCTATCCACTTCAGATTATCCAACCAACTCACAGTTCCTACAACAACAAACACGAATTACAGACGAAGTCCCCTGCAATAAAAAAGCTCGTAAAAAGCTCATTGATAAATCTGATGTTGTGTTTTACTACCATCCAGCGTTTTTAATTGTTTATGTTTCGAACATTTTAAATTTATTTTACTAATGCATGCACTCGTATGTATTTATTTTTTTAAGTCTAATTTGGAGTTTGAAAAAACAAAATGGATTTACCTGGTGTGTTAACGATAAAATCAAATATACCATTGTAAACAATAATTTTAATCTCGGTGTTGTTTAGGAGTGCCTCGACTGAAAATATTTTGAGTTAAACGTGTGATATACGAGGTGATTAAAAAATAATGATACTTGTGTGTGTGACTGGTCTTATTAAGTCGGCGTGCAAGGAGTTATAAATGAAATCATTAATAAAGGACCAGTCGACTTCCTCGGAAATATTGAGCTTCTGTCTCACGACGGTATTCATGAAGTTATTACATTTATCCTGGTGACTAAGGAACTCTGAAACAATAACACAAGTAGGTCGCAATTAATTCGGTATTAGATATTGCCGTGCTTACTCGGTATCGCAGATGTGTTGGATTTCAGCATGATATTATAAATGTCAACGCCTTTTGTGACGTCTATAATGGCGTCAGTTATTTTGGCTTCAATTTCTGACGCTTCTTCGTAGTCTTCTTTGTTGATAGCAGCTTGTATCTGATGTGCTAAGTCGTTAATTAATTTGTGTCCGTGTTTGTCTACTAAACCCTGGAAACGACGACGACGACTTGAGCGGAATCATTTAAATAACTAATGACGCAACATTAAAGTCCGTAAAGTCCTTCCCGAATTCTTTGATTACGCGTTTCGCCTTCGATGGAACAAATTAAACGCCTCGAGAGGATACAATTTGCTGCTGTGTCGAGTGCAATTTGCACAAACAAACGCAACGCCAAGGTTCGGAGAGAGGATAAGGCTCTTAGTATTAAAATATTCGCTCGAAATTTATGCACCCGACTCGAGACAAAGAAAACCCAATGATTTCTGCCGGGCGACTGAATTTGTTACAAAATCAAATGCGAAGTGTATAACGTTGTTTTGACTAAAATACGTATCGCTCTGTTGCCCTTGGGGCATTTCGCAGAGACCGACAGGGCGTTATCTCACCAAACGTACTCCCGTATTTTATTCCCTTTGTTTTTTGGAGCTCGTTTTATGGGGCGGAAATGCGCAAAAACGGAAGCTTTGTGCTGCTGAAACTGTTGAGTACACTACTTACTATCGTCAGTGCGAACGGGGCATAATTCACTATGTAATCGATTGGAGATATGTAGGAATCACCAAGACCGATCCCTTTAAGATTGGCACGGATGATACCATTTTGAATTTCCTGAAAAAATAAAATTTTAAATTAAGTGCCATTTCGCATGCCCACGTTCTAAAAGTACTGGAACCAAGGATGTGATGCAGTTCAAGCGAAAACCTAAAAGATTCCAAAAATAATGAGTTATTTAGTACGTTAATGATGATCACGTCAAAATTTCCATTTCCTTTGTGTGTTTAAATCAGTGTCGATAATGCTAATATCCAACACGATGCCCGTCGGATCTAATTAATAATTCCGCAGGCCCGACGCTGAATTGAAGTTATTGATTAATCGCTGCGTAACGACAGGTAACAAAGCGAATACGTTCGGATTTACATTGTGTAATTGACAGGCGAATTCCACCGCCATTTTCCCGCCGTACGACTCGCCGAAGATGTAGAGTGGCACTTGCTGGAAGGAGTTGAACACGATCAGGAAGTGCTTGAAAAAGGTGACCAGGTCCTTCCCTATTTCCGTGTTGTTCTCCACCAGTTTCGCGTCTGCGTCCGAAACGTAACTGAAACCCACCCCCACCGGATTGTCTACGAATAACACGTTGAAGTTCTTCACCCAGGAGTACTCCCTTTCTTTCAGATCCATATCCACGGGACCTATTTCTATGAAGTTTCCGTAGCCACTGGATGGCATTCCAGGACCACCTGAAAATCAAAGATACTTGATATTAAGAGGTGTTCCCTTTACATCCTGCAGGCGGATTACAAATGTGCAACGCAAAACGACGACGACGCCGAAGCATGTGTGTGAGGCATTCACGTCTTGAATGTACCAGGCAACCTAATGAAATAAGCAACGGCATCGTTGCTTAATAGGTAATTCGGTTAATTGGATTATCTAAAGCCATTTTGGAAGAGGTTGAATATGTAATTATTTATACGGGCTGGTGTAAATGAGTTATTTTGAGACGTGCGTGTAATCGGATTTTAAGAAAATCAATGTGGAATTCAAACATTTTACTGAGACTTTCTTTTAAACAACAAACATTCCAAACATTAAGATTTATTAATACTTAAATTTTATTTAAGTAGCGACAATTTTCGATCGCTTGTTGACCTGATATTGCAGTAGGATTGACAAATTGAAGCCAGTTCGCTACATAATAAGTCATTCCAATGCAAGGCGGCCATGTGCTGTCAAAGCATATGAGAATTTTGAAAATTTTCTTAAATTTTATTGTTTCAGAATCATAAAATTGAAACGTATAATGAGTCTGAATTAACGTAAACGAAGGGACCGATTTACTATTAAAGTTAAAACAAAACGTGTGAGGGGTACTGCTTCACCAATTTTTTTCGTGAAAGAAAGTTTCACTAGTTTGTGAATAGTATATTGACAAGTTTAGAAAAGTGACAGTTTTCCAGTGAGTGTAAATGTTTGAATTCACGAGTGAGCGTTAGCTCACGAGTGGATCAAATTTACACGAACATGGAAATTTACTTTTCTAACGTGTAGATCATGCTATTTTTTCGTGTAGTTGACGAAAATAACGCTAAAATTATGAGAGCGTCGACAAATAATAATAATACATCAAGGTATGTCAAACATTTGTTGACATAGTAACAAGACATCAATCTGTGACATCAATCAATCAATCTTCGACCTCTGATAGGTCAAAATGAAAAAAAGTGTTGCTGACGAAAACGTGAAGAAAAGTGTTGCTAAGACAAGTGAAGACAAGTCCCACTTTTCTTCGCGATTTATGATTAAACATTGTGTCACTTTTCTGTCAACTACACGATAAAATTAATTTTCTTTATTAATTCAACGATATAATCTGATGTCTTTTAGAAGAAAATAGATAATATCTATTCGTTGTAGTTGCCTCTGAAAGTCTGAAGAAAAAAGTAAAAGCGCAACGAATTTCTTAACTTAAAGAAAAATCTAATCGCAAAATAATTGCAAAATGTAATTCTTTATTTGTACGATCATCTTTGCGAGCATATGGCAAACGTATGGCAAATCTAACGCGACAAAAAAACTTTTTGTAGGCTCGCTCTTCCACATCGATTTAAAATACGGCAAGTAAATATGTGTCTAAAAAGTACATATCACATTGGCCATGTATAACAAAAAATTGAAAATCGCTACTCGCATCCTCAGTTATTTAGTCATGAATGCTTGCCGAAAGCGTTCACTTGCTTTGTTTTAAATTTTAAAAAATTTCACGTCCGGAAAACTCCGTTTGAAAGACGTTTTGTTTGGTACAATTGCACGTGTGTTCCGTTAAATATAATGTGCGTGGGTGTGTTTGTGTGTGTGCACGAGGTCACAAGTTAAGTTACTGAATGAAGGAAAAGTGACGATGAAAAGTTAAGTGCCTTTACGTTCTTTAAAGGCGCGTTTCCACGAGGTTAGTAGCTGGCCTTGCCAGTCCAGTGAATTCCTATCTCAACTGGCATCCAGTGGTGTTTACACGCAGTCAGTCACAGGACTCCAGCTACTGGGCCTCGTGGAAACGCGCCTTTATTGCCTGAAAATCAATTTTCTTGCACAAAGATGGCGGAGGAGCCAGTTCGAAGACAACCAATGAATCATTTTTGTAAGCTAAAGATATTTTTCGTGCAATTTAAGTTTTAAATTTAAAAATAATATTTGCGTTCTCAGTTCTAAAGATGAGACCGCAGTGCAGGCAGGATGGTTGGCTAGAGGGTTCAGGGTGGATGCACGCCTGGCAACAACCTAAGCAATTTGTTGTAGATATATTTAGATAGAACCAACCGCACTGTCCTCTAACCATGCATCTACCTCAGATTCCATCTAAATATATTTATAAGAAATTGGCCTGGATTGTCGCAAGGCGTGTATCCACCCTCAACTCTCTGGCCGATCATCCTGCACTGCGGCCTCAGCTTAAGAGCATACCTTTCTGGCTGTGGTAGCCTTTTTTTGCGTGCTTTATTAAATATTTCACAATAAAAATTATATTACGTAGACTTATATTACATAAATCATGCAGCAAACTGTTAAAATATTGAACCAGTTCTTTGAAAATAAATCACAACATAGGGAATAATTTAATTTTGGTTAGAGTTTAAAAAAAGTGCATATATCCTTACAAGAACCGCGTCCCCATCGATACCCCTGAAAAAAATTATAAACCCTCATATACAGGGTGTCGCTAAATTGCTTCGACATGGCTTCGCCACAGATTCCTGGGCTCAAAAATAAGATGATTTAAGATTTAACTCAACTTATCTCTATCCAAAAGTGCTTCGTTAAAGCCAGTATTCTGCTTCAAAGTTTTCTTATAACAAAAGAAGACATGAACCAATTTGGTATGATTGCCCACACGTGACTAGAAAAGAGAGAGAAAGAGAGGCATGGAATAATAGAAACTAACAAAGAAGAAAGAATAATGTAACGTTTTTAAGGGTTCTATTGTTTTTATTTTAATCAAAACACGAAATAGTTAATAATCTAATTTATTTAAAAGTAACACTAATTAACATTAACTTAAGAATAATTTATTTATAAACTAATAAGTAATTTATGTTAACAGCCGAGCGAATATTTATAACGCGACTTCAATTTCGAACTGTCCACTTGCTTAATTAATGTCGAACTGTCCCCCGTTTGGCTGCGGGCATTTTTATATGCCGGGGTTGTTTCTCGCGAACATTCTCGCTCGTTCGACAGAAAGTCTCGGATCATCGCTTACGTGATATCGAAGCTTCTCGTCTAAGGCGCGTCGTTGTTGACGTATCAGACGGGCTGGGACCGCAAACGTCACACTGCCCCCTTCTTAAAAACGTTTCGTCTCGGAACGTTCCTTGTGATAGCCTTGAAGGAAAATGTCGAAATCGGCATGCTGGTCCCTCTTTACAACATCCGGTCTGGAAGAAATAGCAGTCTACGGTTTTCCTACTGCCAACAGCTGCCTGTGGGTGGTGACTGCAGACTAGAACTTCAATTCCCGTTCCGTTGAAGATGACTTCTATCATGCTGCGAACGACCCTCCAGTCCAGCCCATCTAGTCCGCAGCCTATCTTGGGAATGGCTAATTTCGTCTCCTTGCCTTCCACCAACTGTCTCTTCAGGCTCCATAAAGCTCTCCAAATAATGCGATAGTCAGGCTTACCGCTTGATGTCTTCTTGGTGACTAAGTAGTACACGTGTCGTCTTCGTTCCGCCTCCGTGTGGATGATCTGCAGGCTTTTGCCCACCATGGGGTGCTGTCTTAGGAGTTCCTCGACCTGACCAAATTTCTTCCGGAAGACTTGGGCTATCCCCTTGGACATCCTTAGGTCTTCTGCCACACAGTGGGCCAGACTGTACTCTGGTGACACTTGAAAAAGGTCTTGCTGTCTCTCTGTGGTCACTCCGAATCGCGCCTTACTTCCTGTGGCGTGATGAAACATGAAGGTTTCGAAGTTTACTTCGGAACCTTGCGTCCGTTGTACTGTCCCCTCATTTTCTTCTCCGTTGTAAGGAGCCATTTGGTTGAAGTGGATAACCTTGGGTTTGCCATGCGGAACCTTCCTGATGCGGTAGATGACATCGTTAATCCGTTTCGTTACTCTATAAGGACCTTCCCAAGATGTCTGCAATTTTGGGGACAGACCTCTACGTCTTTGAGGATTGTAAAGCCAAACCAGTGCTCCAGGTTGGTATCCCCCATTCTGAGCATTGATGTCATAATGCTCCTTCATTCGGTCGCTGGCCGTCTGTATATTGCGACGCACTTGATTGTGAATGTCGTCCATTTTCCTGCGTAGGCCGCTAACGTAGTTCTCGTCGGCAGGGACCTCACCGGGCTTCACGCCGAACTTCAAGTCGCAGGGCAGCCTTGGCTCTCGCCCAAATACCACTTTCGCTGGTGTCTCTCCTGTTGTCTCATGCACGGACGAACGGTATGCCAGTAGAAAAAGGGGAATGTACGTGTCCCAGTCTCTCTGATGATCGGAGACGACTTTGGACAAATGTCGGTTGATGGTTCTGTTGAATCTTTCCACCATTCCGTCCGACTGCGGGTGAAGTGCAGTGGTTCTAGTTTTCCGGACGCCGAGCAGAGTACACACGTTCTTGAATAAAGCCGATTCAAAGTTCCTCCCTTGATCTGAATGCAGCTCCATGGGCGCGCCATACCGACTGATCCATTCTCGGACAAGGACTTCAGCAATAGTTATCGCCTCTTGGTTTGGTAGGGCGTATGCTTCAACCCACTTGCTAAAGCAGTCCATCACCACGACGATGTACTTATTTCCACTATTCGTTTGTGGAAATGGGCCGGCTACATCTATGGCAACTCTCTCAAAAGGACTTCCCACGTTATACTGTTTCATAGGAGCCTTGCCTCGTCTGTGGGGGCCGTTACTAGCTGCGCAGACTACGCACTTCCTACACCAGTCCTTTACATCTTCCTTGCAGTTCACCCAATAGAATCGCTCGCGCACCTTTTCCATAGTCTTCTTGATTCCCAGATGCCCTCCCGAAGTTCCATCGTGAAGTTCCCTCAGAACTTCCGGCACCCTATTCTTGGGGATCAGTAACTGTGTCTTCTGTTCCGTGCCTTCCTGGTTCTCGATGGTTCGTTTCAGAAGACCATGATCCAGCACTATGGAGTCCCACTGCGCCCAGTACGATTTCACGGATGGTGCACACGGTGCTATCTCTTCCTAAGTAGGCCTTGCCTCCCTACTTTTCCATTCCAGCACCAATTTCAAATCCTGATCGTTCTCCTGGTCTCGTCGCAATTCTTCACCTTGCCATTTGTCGTCTACGATGGCCGTCCTCGCAGTCGTGGCCACTTTCTCCTCCAGCCGACTACAGTGCTTACAGTCTTCGGCACAAGGTCTTCTCGACAAAGCATCGGCATTTCGGTGGCTACTTCCGGCCCGATGCTGGATTTCAAAATCGTATTCCTGAAGTCGTTCGATCCATCGTGCGACTTGTCCTTCAGGATTCTTGAATCGGAGGAGCCATTTTAAAGCGGCATGGTCCGTCCTCAGGAGAAAGTGTCTGCCATATAAGTACTTGTAGAAATGTTCTATGGACTTTACCACGGCTAGCAATTCCCTTCTAGTGACGCAATAATTTCGTTCCGGCTTTGACAGGACTTTACTGAAGTAGCCAATCACCTTCTCTTGCCCTTCTTGGATCTGGGACAGTACGCCACCGATACCAACATTGCTAGCGTCAGTGTCCACGATGAACTTGCCTTCTGGGAGAGGATAACTTAGAATAGGAGCACTTATCAAGTACTGTTTTAGTTGTTCGAAACTAATTTGGCAATGTTGGTCCCATTCAAACGGACGACCTTCTTCAGTGAGTTTTGTCAACGGTTTAGCGATGTCCGCAAATCCGGGAACATAGCGACGATAGTAAGTGCATAGGCCTAGGAAACTCCTTATCTGGTGTTTATTCTTGGGAGTTGGCCAGTCCTTCACGACCTGAATCTTTACTGGGTCCACGGCGATTCCATTCCCATTAACAATATGGCCTAGATAATTCACTTCCTTCTGGAAAAGGTGGCACTTCTTGAGACTAAGCTTTAGTCCAGCTCCGCGAAGCCGCTGGAACACTCCTTCCAGATTCTTCAGGTGGTCGTCGAAAGTTTTCCCCACCACAATTATGTCGTCCAGGTATACCATGCACGTTGTCCAGGACAGACCCTTCAGAACCGTCTCCATCAGCCTCTCGAATGTCGCTGGTGCATTACATAACCCGAACGGCATCACCGTGAATTGCCATAGGCCCATACCAAGGGAAAACGCCGTTTTTTCTCGATCTTCGGGCGCTAGTTCCACTTGCCAATAACCACTCTTTAGATCCAAGGTCGAGAAGATCTTTGAACCGGCCAGGGTGTCATCAATCCGTGGCAGAGGTAGCTACCCTTTTTGGTGACGTTGTTGAGCAATCGATAGTCTACGCAGAACCGTGTGGATCCATCCTTTTTCTTCACAAGCACTACCGGTGACGCCCATGGGCTGCTCGATGGCTCAATTACATTGTCCTTTTCCATCTCACGAATAATGCGTTCTGCTTCCTCACGCTTCGCCAATGGTAACCTCCTTGGAGCTTGACGGATGGGCCTTTCTTCTCCTGTCTCAATCTTGTGTTTGACGATGTCGGTTCTTCCCTTAGGTCCATTGTCTACCTCGAACACATCTTGATAGCGACATATCAGGTTCTTCGCTTTTGTCTTTTGTTCTGGAGTCAATTCCTGGGTCATTGACATGACCATTTCCAACAACTTCTTCGGGACCTTCGAGTCTTGTACGTTTGCTTCTATTTGGCGGGAGATGGAGGACACCATGGCACAGCTTCCCAAGATCGTACCTTTCTTGATGTTGACAGGGAAACAGTTCACATTCATCAGGCGGACTGGTATTTGCTTCTTTGCTGTCAACAACATTTTTCCAACGAGAACTCCTTTTCCAATCTTCTGATCGTCAGTGTTAGGTTCGACCATAATGACTTGCCCATCTTGGAAAGCGCCGTTCAGGTTTGCGTCGACTATAACCTCGGTTCTGCTAGGCAATACGACATCTTCTGCGAGAACAACTCGAGCGACCACGTCCTCTCGTGTAGAACCAACTCCTCGTTGTTAACCGCCATTACGCAACGTTTCAGATCCAATTGGAATCCATGAGCACACATGACGTCCATGCCCAGAATCGCTTCGTCCTCTATTTCTGCTACCAGCGCACGATGTTTGATGGGGGTCGATCCAATGGTAATGGTCACCTCTACTTCACCATGGACAGTGGCTGATGTTCCGGTTGCCGTCCTCAGTCTCCACTTAGTCGGCTCGGTGCGTTTTGATGACTTGATCACATCGGGCCTCAGGATAGTCTTCGTCGCACCCGTATCCAGTAGCATGGTGTGAGGGATGTCATCAATGGTGGCATCCACGAAGACACTGCTGGTTAATCGCCGCAGGGCTATTACTTTCGTGGCCTTTGTCTTTGGAGGCCTTTGAATACGCGTCGACGTTTGTCCATCTGCAGCGACCAGAGTTAGTTTTCCCTGTGGCTTCCTTCGTGAAGAATCCTGCCTGGCCTTGGGACACCGCCTGCGATCATGTCCCTCTTCCTGGCAATTCCAACACAGCAGAGGATTCTTCTGTCTCAAGACTTGTTCCACAATGCGGCGAACATCCTCCGTGGTGGTATAGTCCTTGGGCCGCTCCTCTGCAGCAGATCGCACCTGGATGCTGGCGAGTTCTTCTTCTTGGGAGTCCATGGCAGCTCGTACCTTGACGTGTCCTCTTGAAACTTGCTTCGTCGCCTCGTATTCCAAGGCGTAGGCCAATGCGTTCTTGGATGTCTTAGGGTGGGCCATTCTTAATGCCTGCTGATTGTCCGGATCACGGATTCCACCCACGAAGGTTTGCAGCGTCAAACATTGCAGGAAATCATCAGGAGCTGCAGGATATGCCAACCGGGCTAGGCGCGCTACATCAGCCTCGAATTCCTGAAGACTCTCTCCGGATTTCTGGTAACGGTTTCTCAGCTGCGCATGGTACACGTCGGTCAGATGCGCCTGGCCGTAACGCATCTCCAGCCGGTTCACCAGCTTGTTGAAGTCTTCTTGTTCCTCTAGCGGCATCATTTGTAGCACATCGATAGCGTCCCCCCTCAAGGCCACAATTAACGAAGTGGCTTTTTCACTGGCCGTCCATCCATTCGCTTTTGCTGCAGCTTCAAATTGTTTGAAGTAGTTAGGCCAAGAAGACTTCCCATCGAACGTCGGTGGTTTTATTTTCAATTTAGAAATTTCCGCTGGTCCTACCACAGTTTGGATCTCATTATTTTCTGGTATTTCTGCTGGTGACGGATCCCCGAACATTCGCAACCCTGTCATGATTTGTTCAAGATTCTTAATTTTGTTATCCTGCTGGAATAGTATTTCCTCCACATTTTCCTGCAGATTCCTTGTTTCTTCTGATATTTTTACTACTAATTTATCTTCGAGCCCTTTTGATTGCTCTAGAAATTCATCCTTTAAGTTTCCAGACTGTTCTCGAAGTTTGTCTTCTAAATTTCTAGATTGTTCCAGCAATTTAATTTGCAGTTCGTCTTTGAAATTTCCAGATTGTTCTCGAAGTTTCTCGTCTAAATTTCTAGATTGTTCCAGCAGTTTAGTTTCCAGATTTGTCGATTGTTGTATTAATTTATTTTCAAGTTTCTCTTCTAAAATTTTCACATTTTCTTCCGTGTTTCTAGAATATTCCATTAACTTATCTAGATCGTCTTTCAAATTTCCGGATTGTTCCAGTAATTTAGTTTGCAATTCATCTTTGAAACTTTTGGATTGTTCCTTTAATTTATCTTCCAAATTTCCAGATTGTTCCTTTAATTTATCCTCTAATATCTTACTTAAATCTCCAGGACCGCCCGAGATTTCAAAAAGAAAGACTTCCGGATCCTCCCCTGTTTCTAGTAGCGCTTGGTGTAGTCTCTCTTGCAAAATCGATTTCTTTCCGGAGATTTCCAATTCACGCTCTTCTAATTCGGTTTTTAATTCGTTCACTTTTAAGTCTTTTAACAGCACTTTCTTTGAAGCCATTGTTTCTTTGTTTAACTAATTTGTTTAAATTTTAATTTAATTTTAATTGTTTATTTATTTCCACGAACCTCACACCTGGCACCAATGTAACGTTTTTAAGGGTTCTATTATTTTTATTTTAATCAAAACACGAAATAGTTAATAATCTAATTTACTTAAAAGTAACACTAATTAACATTAACTTAAGAATAATTTATTTATAAACTAATAAGTAATTTATGTTAACAGCCGAGCGAATATTTATAACGCGACTTCAATTTCGAACTGTCCACTTGCTTAATTAATGTCGAACTGTCCCCCGTTTGGCTGCGGGCATTTTTATATGCCGGGGTTGTTTCTCGCGAACATTCTCGCTCGTTCGACAGAAAGTCTCGGATCATCGCTTACGTGATATCGAAGCTTCTCGTCTAAGGCGCGTCGTTGTTGACGTATCAGACGGGCTGGGACCGCAAACGTCACAATAATAAATAACAAAGAAGTAAACAATGAATAATAGAGATTAAAAAAGGAAAGGGAAGTAGAAATGATGAAGTATGTGTGGTGAGAAACAAAAAGAAATGGAAATTCAATGAACACGAGAACAGAAAAGAGGCAATAATAGAATTTGGTTGAAAAAGGAAGGAAATGAAGGACAAAATGGACTGGAAGAGAGAGAACCCATTCGACGCTCCTAAATCAAAAATATTTGCAAAAAAAAGAAGAAGGTACATATTAGAGTTTCCATGACGGTATTACTCTTCGGGATTTACTCTATTGAAACTAGACTATCGAAGATAATATACAGGATGTCACTGAATGACTTGGCTAAATTTTACCGTCATTTCTACTCTTCAAATTCATGATAAAAATTCTTATAAAAATTGTCCGGAAATGATTCTTTCAAAAATTATGGTCACTCAAAAAATTTTAAGTGTGAAAATGTTTCTTATATATTTTGTATTAGCAGTATGCCTTGAATATTTGATACAATAATAAATGACGTTACCTTCAGTACATTTGCGATTATTTTTTAAAACCTTCCATTTTGCATAAATACAGTACGTCACCATAACTTTTTAAAAAATCATTCCCGGACAATGTTTATAAGAATTCTTATCACAAATTTTAAGAGTAGAATACGACGCTAAAGTTTGGCCAAATCATTCGGTGACACCCAGTATATAATATGTATTTATGAAGTCACTGAACTTTTATGTAAGGTTTTCTGTATAATCGCTCTGTATAATAATCAGTATTTTTTTAATACTGCAAAAACTAATGAGTACAAAATTTTTTAAACTTGTGTTTTTCACAACCACTGTACTGTTGAAACTACTCGATGATCGGGAATCATCCTTTACAATAATTACAATTAAATTTTCATAAATCAAAAATAAAACAGAATTAAAATTAAAAAAAAAAAATAATATGAATATGCTTTTCTCATACAAGCAATTTAAACTATAAATTAAAAAATGTATTGCAAAAAAAATGGGGGGGGGGAGGTAGTGAAAATAATTCGAACCCTTGGCACGTGACACCGAAATTATCTACACGACCAAGCCAATTTTTTAATGTAGTTAAAGTTACTAAACACTTAATATTTTTAATCTAAAGTTTATACAGGGTGGTCTTTTTTTTGAAATGCGTACAATTCAATATGGTTTTAATAACATTTATGAAATCACTGAACTTTTACATAAGGTTTCCTGTTTATCGACCTGTATAATAAAGAGTAATTTTATTAATAATTCAAAAATAACTAAAAATATTGTATTTTTGACAATCACTGTGTTTATTGAAGTCACACAATCGTCAGGGATCGCATGTATAATAATCACAATTAAATTTAAAAAAAAACAATATATTTCTTATACAAGAAAATTAAATTAAAAAAATTAATAGTTTGCAAAAAAAATAATTGCACCATCTTACCACTCAAATGTTGGGTAAGATTTTCTGTGTATCAGCCTGTATAATATGCAATCAGTAATTGTTTCATAATTCAAAAATAAATAACATGATCTTTTTTAGAGAATGTATAAGTGGATGTTTCGTAATTACCGTAATTACTAAAACCACTGGATTTTTTTTTAATGAGGTTACCGCGAAATCACCCTGTATAATGATCACAATTAAATTAATTTCCTAATTCAAAAGTATAATAATAAACAAAATTTAATTTGCTTCTGATACATGCAAGTAAAAGTTAAAAAAATGATTGCAGAGAAGTAAATGAGAGGAGGGAGTGGGGGGGGGCAGCGAATCCCCGACACTGCACTGAAATTATCTAAACTCCCACAAGAATTTTTTTAATATTGTTGAACTCATAAAATATTTAATTTTTCTTAATCAAAAATTTTATACAGGATGACACTGTTTTTATGCGAAATGCGTATTTTTTCTGTCAAAATTTAGCATACCCCCCCCCCACACCCACGTGTCACCGAAATTAGATACAATATCAACGAATCTGTCACAAGATTTTTTTTTAATGTTGTTAAACTCGTTAAATATTTAACTTTTCTTAATCAAAAATCTTATGCAGGGTCTTTCTTGCGAAATGTCTTTCTGTCAAAATTCAATTAATTCAATATTTACAATATCAACAAACTTATCGAATTTTTTTAATGTTTATTAAACTAACTAAATATTTAATTTTTCTTAATCAAAAATTTTATACAAGATGACACTGTTTTTATGCGAAATGCGTACTTTTTCTGTCAAAATTCAGCATACCCACGTGTCATCGAAATTAGTTACAATATCAACGAATCTGTCACAAGAATTTTTTTTTAATGTTGTTAAACTCGTTAAATATTTAACTTTTCTTAATCAAAAATTTTACACAGGGTCTTTCTTGCGAAATGTCTTTCTGTCAAAATTCAATTAATTCTATATTTACAATATCAACAAACTTATCGAATTTTTTTAATGTTTATTAAACTAACTAAATATTTAATTTTTCTTAATCAAAAATTTTATACAGGGTGATAGTTTTTTTTCTTGCGAAATGTGTAATTTTCCTGTGAAAGTTCAACATACCCCCACATGACAACAATCGAACGAACCTATCGAAAATCTTTTCAAGAAATAATATAATTGCAGAGTGGTGAGGGAGGGGGCAGCGAATCCTCGACAGGGCACTGAAATAATGTTGTAAAATTCACTAAATAATTAATTTTTTTAATCAAAATTTTATACAGGGTGTATCTTTTTTGTTTAAAATTCAAGATACCCCGATTGATACAAAAGTGTAATTACAAGTTGCAATAAAAAAAAATCAGAATTTCAAAATTAAAATTGACAGCGACTTACGGAACACTAAAAAGAAGAAAAGTTCTGCTGATATTCAAAAAGAAAAATTGAAGTTAATCTCAAAAAAAATTGAATGAATATCTGAATTTGTAGAGTTCACCTAACGCTCTTAAGGACAAAAGGATTAGCGAAGAAGAAGAAGAAGTAGTGACGTTTCGGTAATGACATTGAAATGAAGGTAATCTTTGAGTAACTAACGAAAAGTGAACAATTTAAATTTCGAAAAGAGCAACAGGAAAGAGAAAAAGAACATCATGACGAATGACGAAATAAAACTTATTTTTTTTTAGTTACTTGATACTTCAATAAAAACTTACAGAGTAAAATTTATAAATATATGTACTGAATAAGTTCTTGGACAAATAGAAAATATTGAAATTTAAACATCTTTGGACGAAGACTTTACGTAGGTATAAATATAATCCGACAAGGGATTTTCTTTAGGTTGAAGTGAACCCCATTAAATCTAACGTAATGTATACTACTTAGACCAGGAGCAAAATCCATTTCAATTTTAATAAGCGTAAACTTCGCGCGCAATGCATACATTTTAAGTACATAATTTAAACATGACGTCCTAGATGTGATACGTACCTTGCAACCATATAATTAAAGGTCGCTCCGTGTAATGTGATACGTTCGCCGTGGTGTAGTATAACCACCAGAACATGTGAGCATGGGGGCGCACCGTGACATATCCCCAATCTTGTTCGAAATCACCCACGCCTTGTCGGGCTGCAACAATAAATTATTTTTTAACGCACACTGCACGCAATTTTTTTATATCTGCTTCGAACAGATAGGGTGCGACCCTATATATTTTCTCTGTTCCTATTTTTTTAATATTCTCGATAATCACAAACGCATACATACATATCTATCTTTTATTATTAATATTATTTGAATTGTTTTCATGTTGTAGTGATTTATTTGTTTACCTGTCAAAGCAGGAGTTCAAAACGGGGCCGTTGTTATCCTCATTTGCACGGAATTCTTCAGGTGATTTGTACGCCCCAAAATATTAATCCATATGTGAAAAAAATTAATAAATAAATAACAGGACTGTAATGAACTTGAAACGTGTTTATTTCATGAAAAACAGTTTTAACTCAGTTTCGGTTTCAAACGAAATGCAGATTATTGTAACCCCATGAAAATTTTTAATTAAAAATTCAATTATCTTGAACAAAAACATGAAGCATATACAGGGGAGGAGAATAATAACAAAATTTGCGCTTACGCTGATAGACTATGCGTATGTATATGCATAGCCAGTGAAATAAAAGTGCAGAAAATAAATCCTAAAACGTAACTGTTTGCTTTAGAAAGAAAAAAAAAAGAGAAACTAATTAAAACCGTTATTTTGTTGCAACGAACCTGCGGCCTGCCTGTTTCTCTCTCGGAAGTTTCGCGTTCAATATGCGAAAACCGAACCGTTTTTATTCGTTAATCAGCACTTTATCAAAATACCGGTGCGATGCAGTTTCTCGCTGCAGGCGATTGATTGTAAAGCGCAACGTAAACACAGATAAGCACGCAAAATAATAAGCGCAAAACGAGCTTCCCGGATGATTAAGTGCGAAATGTTTGATTAACTTTTGTCGACATCGAATTAATTACGCGTCGCCGTCGTCGAGAAAAACGAAAGAGGAACGCCAGACGTCTAAAGTTTTGCGATAAGTAATGCCCTGTATCCTCGGAAAATTTAATATGGAGAAACACTACCAATTCCGAAAAGTAATTAAATATAAACACCCTTCATTATATTTTTAATTTAATTAAATGCAGATCTCCATCGGTCGTACTAATTAAGAAAACAAATTAAAGACATCTACTTAATGAAATTAAAAATACTATCTGATTCTAAAGGTAATTTCAGTGTCCCTAACAAAATTAAAGCAACGCTCAGTTGAATTGATTTCTCTCCTTACGATTAGTGACCATTAAGATACGTTAAAAATAGGTCACGCGATAGAGACTCAGAGCACGTGAGAACCTCACACACGCAAGGCAGCGGAGCCGGCCCGAAAATAGCGCGCAATCCCTTAAGGGTAGGCAACTTAAGTCACTCCAGTGACTTAAATGAGCGGGACCAAAACGGGGGTTTGCACAGATACCGGCGCTTTGCAGTCGCAAATTACAAAAGAGTCTCGAATTTTGAACCTCCCTCCGATTTCTTAATAAATTACTATGTAACTAAAATAAGCATTAACATTTTTTTTATTATAAAACGACGAGAAACATTAAACGCTTAAATTTTTTTAGGCTGCCTAAAAGTGTGCCTATTTCTTAGACTTTATCTGACTTTAGACTGATCTACCTTGGACCTTTCAGTTTGGCGTTCCTTTTTAAAAGAGTGTGAAAAAATAATGCCTCAAGGTCCTCCTACTCTCTTCACCCTCGGAAGACTTTAACAGAGGTGTTGAACCGTGTTCTTGGAATTGTGTATATGCCTTCAAAATAATTTCTGAGTCGCCTGTCTAATCACGTTTATATATAAGGTGACCACAATCAATTCTGCTCGCGAACTAATATGTGTTAGAGGGTGAAGGGTTTCATTGCTTGTTTCAATTAGATCCTCCGGATAACGTCATCGCACGCAATGCAACGAGCAAAAGCCAAGGATAATTTCGAGAGTAAGTTACTTCATATTTTGCCCCCTCTTCAGAATGTCCTGGCGGCGCCCATGATCTTACAGTATGTTCTTCACATTGGAAGTGATCCAACTTCACTAAATTATCGGTAAGATGACACTGGCGACGATGTTGTTATTTTTTTTGCCAAAGCTTAAACTCTTAACAAAAATTGTTGGAATAATCGATGTCAAAGGTTTAAGCTTCAGCTTAAATTTAAACTGGCATTGTACAACTGGGCCTAAATTGCACTTTTTACGCGAATGAAACTTCGTTGGCAAACGTTTCAAATCACTGAAGATCAAATTAACTTCAAGAGCGCCCAGCGTCCTTAACTTGCCTGGATTGTAATTGTGTGACCGTAATTCAGATGATAACGAATCACTTCACTATTAACTTCCCGTAATTTAACGTGTTACGAAGCGTTTTACTCCAGATTTAAGATGATGGATGAAGTGTGGATAACTATGTTTCATGTGCAACAACGCCCTCGAGAAAAATCCAATATAAGACTCGCCAAGTTATTAAAAAATTGAAGGAAAAAGAGATGCATTCAGTTATGATCTATTTTTGTTTTGGGCTTCTTACCTTCGATTTCGGCGTCATGGAAACACCCAGTAATCGCAAGTAATACGAAAAATACACGCACCACTTTTCGATTTCCTGCCATTTCGAGGCGATATCACATTTCCCGTTACCTCACGGACGTGATGCGTCGCAAGAAGGCACCATATAGGTCACTAAATTGAAAAATTGAAACGTGTTGGCTTGATTGCCAGGGTATTAACGTAATGTATCCCGACAAGAATTGACCTTGACCATTAAGTAACAGCAATTGCTACGGCTCTTAATTAACGTGTGCGCGGTGTTTTCGCTCTAAACCCTATTAGAGTTCAATTAGAGTCACTGGATAACTTAATAATGAGAGTTAATAACATGATGATAACTGATTGATTGATCGGTGACATTTATAGGGCACAAGCATAAATATTTTGCAGAGACTTCAATACAGAGTGCATGCACCGAGATAACGGAACGATTTCCATTTTTTTAATAGTATATCTGAAATGTTGAAACAACTCTGAACTAGTGAATAAAAATATATCATCTTGCAAAATGTAGGGACCCATAATAATAAAAACAACAACAAGAAAATGTAAAGTATGCAAAACAAAAATGAGTTAGTAAAGAAAATAAGAGCCATTATCGTAGAGCGTGGATGCATTTAAAGCTGGATGTTTATGAGTGGCACGGTCTTAAGAAAACGAAACAGTTGAATATCCTTAAATGTAAGACGACCGCAGCCACCACATCTCCAGACTTATCTACATCATAATAACATTAGTGTCTAATCTCTCTTGTTCAACTTTGAGAAATGCACGATTTCCTGAAATACTCCGCTACTTATATGGCTGCAACACAACACAACAATAAGCTCGATTTAAAAGCCAGCGCGCCTTGTTTCCTTGTGAGAAATGTGCAAGTGTCAGCTAAGTTGAGTGCAATGAGTGTATTTTAAGAGAACTTTACGGGGGACACAAAACATTGTCATAAATCTAACACTTCGAATGCAACTTTTAGATCTCCTGATGTATTGTTTCGCCCGGAAACTAAGATCTTAATTTCAGATGTTCTTACAACTGTCATCGAAGTGTATATTTATTTACGGAATTTTTGAACGTGAAATGTGCGATTTCTTTTACTTCACTTCTTTTCTATTTTTATATTTCAGCGAAATATCTTCAACTTTTAAAAAGTAGATTACAAATTTAACTTAACAGTGAAAATCTTAGCTTTAAAGCCAGATTTATACTGGTAGAAAATGAAGGCTAATCACTTTATATAATCACGTTTCCTTGATTACTTATCCTAATTTCCACCCCCAAATCAATTACTGTACTTACTACTCAATAAGAATGATATATCGTATGTTTCATTTTGATTTGAAAACGTACGCGCATATCTTGCGCATACTTGTGTTAAGACTCCAGTTGCATGATGCTCAGCATGACGTGGCTTAGCTAGCAAGTCAACGCCTACGTTTTATATTTTTTTATTTTATAACGTAGCCGTTTCTGTCCTGGCTCCGCCAATTTTGAGTTTCAGAGTAGCACTCAGTGATCTAACTGCTACTGAAATATCTGTGCTTCTACGTAAACTGTGACTGTGATCGCAGTTTTGCACATCTCTGGACTTTACTACGAACTCTTTTGACATTTTGACTTAAATCCAGTTTATATTGAAAGAATTAGGCCAGTAAGTGAATTACTATTTATTTTTCGCTTGGTATCATTGTTTACAACAACGAGGAAGTAACTCGGTTCGATCACTATCTTGCCACCACCTCAAGTTTCATTTCCTCGAATAAACAACGTGACATTTTGGCTTCTCTCTTCATCCTTTACATTATTTCTAATAAGAAGATTGGTAGTGAAGAATATACCTTTGCCCCATGATAATTTATCGATGGTTATTATCGTACATCACATTATGTCTCATTAACATTGCTTGCCATATATTGCCTCATAGGAATCGAGCTTTTATGATGGTCGCTTATCTGAAGTAGAGTCAGCGTTTCGTCTGGATTATTTCCTCGCGCCTGTTATCGCCTGGGAAACGGTTATGTGAAAAATTAAACTTTGAAATTCTTTTGTGAATACAGCTAAAGGCGATTCTTGCTTCGATTTAATAACTTAGAATTTAAGATTTTCGACTGTTTACACTATCTTTAACTTATCTTCGAACCTTTGGCCAGTTGGTCACGGTTTTCTCTTCCAGGTCTTGCATAATTGCATCAGACTACTTTCTTCTTGGACGCCGATTCCTTTTCTTTCCCTCTGGTTTCTTATGGGCTCTCGTTTTGACTGACCTTTTTTTCCATCCTCTGCAGTCGTCGTGCTTTAATTACCTCGCTTACCTTTCCAATTTCTTCCCTCCCAAAATTCTGCGTAATATCTTTTTGTTTCCCATATTTCTAGTTAGTTTTGGATTTTCTTATTCATTGTTCGCGTCTCACTTCCGTAAAGCGCAGCGCCGTTGGTCTTGTATCTGCTTGTCATTGTTAGTCTTAATATATGATTTCATCTTAAAATTTTGTTTAGGCCCAATCCAATCTTTCCACCTCCTAATAAAGTTATTTGGCAAATAATTTGATTCTTGTTTCCATGGTTCGTAAAGTTATTCATCGAACAAAATTATCAGGAGGTGTAAAGTCGTCCTGCCACAGTTTTCTACTGCTTAATTCTACTATTACTTTTGGCCCTACTTGGATTGTGAAATATTCTCTATTATTGTTCTTTTGAGTTACATTTCTTAAAATGTGAAAACTAATCGAACCAGCGATGAAGAAATTGATGACCTTCTTCTCTATGCTCTGTACTCACAGCTCCTAATAGACACAATTCTTGTTACTTTAGCTTTTAAATAGCTTCTTTTTTTAGTTGTTACTTCCATTTTTTTGGTTACTTCACTACCCAAAACCATCCTCTCTTGTACTACAACGTTGCTTGATTTTCTGAGAACTCTCAAAGGTTCATTTTCATCTCCTTCTTAGTCTTCTTCAGTGTTATATATTTTCCTGTTCTGTCGAAAATATTTGCAGTTTAATTATTATATTCACGTATAGATTAGCATCGCGGGCCTAAATGGGTCATGGCTTGGACGATTGTCTTTCCCGTTCTGTTTGGCGCGTGTTTTTTTGTTCTTCCAGCTAATTCTTCCAATAATTCTTTTGTTACTTCATATTTCCTTCCCGGCTTAGGTCTCCTTTTTTCTTCTATAGTACTTCTTTGGTACTCCTTTCAGTTGGATCCTCTTTAGATGCCCTAGCCATCACAGTCTTCACCCGATTGATATTTGGTTCATTGGTTAAATCCTCTAGCTCTTTGTTCTTCTTTCCTGGTCTTGTGCTTTTTTCCTTTCGTATATTTTCCTTCCTATAATTTCAGCAAACTCCTTTCATTCCTTGAGTCCAGCTTTCACTTGCGTGTATTACTACCGATCGTATAATTTTTATTTTGTGGTTTCTTGTGATTTTCTATTGTGGATTCTTTTCTTAGAAACAATGCAGTTATAATGAAATAACATTCAAGTATTACGAAAAAATATTTTAGAACCAGTGATTGTAGATGAAATGTTTTTTTTTTAATTTAGAAAAAGTAGTTAGTTACTGGCTAACTACATGGCTAAGACATAAACACGACTTTTGGAATGGTGTCAAGAAGAAGATTAAAAAAATCATAAAAAAATTATTGATAGGCAATTTTCTTTCCTTTTTCCATAATAACACACGAATGAAGAAAAGATAACCACCTACCCTCTCTCCTTACAAGTCATGAAGCACATAAACGGGAACACTTATTCTACCCCAAATGACTTGACATCAACCCTCCCAACTCTTTTCTCTCATTATGGCAATCGCAAATAAATACATTGGTTAAGTTTATTAACATAGTGTTTCTAAGTTGGTGAGTTCATAAGAAATTAAAACCTCCCTTTCTTCTTCTGTCTTTCTTAAATAATTTTTTATGTTCTGTTCTTTTAATGTGCTAAAGTACGAGTATAATGCCAGGTACTAGACACTTTCTGATTGAATTTTTTTTATAAATAAAGCCTCCTTAAATTAACTTTTCTTACAATAGATTTCTGTAGACAACGTGTCTCAGTTTTCATAAACATCGAGAGCAGATTTTAATGACTTGTAGATATTTAAGAAATTTTAGAACAAATAATACTCACAGCTACCCCTGAGCTGCTCTTTGACACCGAAAATGATTTTCCGTTTTTGTTCGGATTAATAACTGAGAAATTAAATTTTTTTATATCAACTCTAGTTCTTTGATATTAGTAAATAAAAGCTTTTCCCCAGGAAAGGGGAGTGCATGTTTTTCAAATTACCGAAATTAATTGATACTAATACCCCAACAACCCTTGAAAGCTTGGAGCTTAGAATGGATGTCAATCCAAAATATAATAAACTCTTCGAAATGTATTTTAATTATTCTGTAACAACTTCATGTAATTCTAAGAATATAAAATTTTCTATTTGTACTCGAATTAAAATTACCATCGAAATGAAATTCATTTATTTCGGGCCTAATTCTTTGACGCTGGCTTCTAAAAAGTTTTTTTTTTTCGGAGGGGTGTTAAATAAACAGGGAAAGGTCCCCTGGTCGTACGTGCCTTTAGGAAAGGAGAGCACGAAAGAACCTTTAGGTGTTTAAATTTCGGACAGCGTATGCGTCCTGAATAAAATCACAGACGTGTCACAGGCAGCATGAAGCCCGGTGACATACACACGGAATCAATGAAAAAGCGTTTAAAGTTTATAATGCAGAGGAAATGTACAAAAGTTTCCTCCATATGTTGCCCGCGGGCGGCGCCATTGTATCGCGAGTTTCTGTTTTCGAAAACAACTCTTCTAAAATAACAGCACAATTGGAGTCAGGTTTTAATGATTAATTGATCTTTCCTGTTTTGAATGCGCGAATGGCTGACAAAGTGCGAATTCGCTGCAAACGATCCGGCTAATCTGAACTGTAATTCGTTTTATGCCAATGAAGTGAGACACTTTATTCGAAAAAGGATATATCTTTTGTGCATCGCAGGGATTGTATTTATTTTCAAGATTCGGCGGCGAATTAAACGCGGGTCAAATCAAGTTGGGGAGGAACGCAAACGCACACTATTTACTAATTATACAAATTTTCTTTCAGTTTAATTAGCGACTTGAACACTAATTAAGCGAATTTTGCTTTTATTTGTCGCAGATACGTAGGTTCGTACCGATTCAGGTAATTTAGCAAACACCAATTATTTGCAGCTGGGTTTGTACTTTCCGGGCACAGTTTTCTCTTTAATTGTCTTCATTTAGCTTTCTTAAGACTATCGTGAGTCTCCGAGCTACAAAATTTGTTTTGGATCACCGTAGGATAGTTACTATAACGCTTTAGGTATTTATATTTTAATTAAATAACTTAAATTAAAACTTATTGTAAAACAAATTATTTTTAATATATTTATCAAAATTTATAGTAAATATTAAGGAAACATTAATTTGATCCTCCCAATACGACAGAAAGATATTATGCTACTTAACTTTTAGCAGCAAGATTGTGGCAGAAGATATTTACGTCGGCTAGTTCAATGGGATGAGCAGGTTCAAACAAAAAATAAAAGGCCATCGTACTTAAAGAAGGCATCACTTGACTTTTTTCACAAAGTAGCTAATTGGACAATCCCCCTAATCAAAACGATAAACAACGCACAAAGTTAAAGTTTACTATGAAGCAATGGGACCCGTTTACGTACGTTACAAACCAAATTGCTAAATAATTATCAGTTCAACGAATAATTCAAAAATCATCGCCAGGAATTATAAATCCTTACAAAGAAGTTGCCTTCGTTACACGTAGAGTGCCGCGTTGCAGATCACGGATTAAGATTCCGTTCGGCTTTCGCTTGAAGGAACAACAAAATGGCATCCAGCCAATAACGAATCAACTGCACTCTCACGCGTCTAGTAAAGAGCTGAAACGATTCTGGGCGTAACCGGAATATCATGCACGAAGGGAAGTCACATGACCCAAACTGACTAATTTCAGAAACTCTTTCGAAAATCAATACATTCGACAGGGAGGACCAACGGCGCAATGAAGACAGAATGCCTAATCAGCGGCCATATTGGGCTAACTGAAATTTGCAATGTGACTATCAACAATACTAATTAATGTAAATAAATTTTTGATATTATAATCACATTAGTTATTAACTTGTTCATTTTATTAATTCGTTGCGTTTGTTTAACGACTTTCAACTTATTGATAGTCCAAATTGTAAAAATTTTTCCTTTCCTTTCCACTTTTTACAGTATTCTTTTATTTCACTTTACATTTTCGTTCGTTTGTTTCTGCTTGCTTTCGACTTTCTTTTCTTTTTACTTTTTTTATTATTTTCCTTAAGGTAGAAAAGGTAATCATTGAATGTTTCAGTAAATCAAAAAGTGTAGAAATGAAATGATTTACATTTTGTGTCTTCCAAAAGCATGGTTACCAAATTTAAGAGAATCTCTAAACTAAAGTACAATAAAAATTTAAATAGAGACAAAATCAGACTATAAAATTAAAGATTACTTCCAATCTGCGAGTATAACATAATTTCAATTTGCATATTCCTTTTTTTATCATTCCAACTTCACATCTTTTTGTGTGTAAAGTGTTTAAGACAAAATCAGGGAATTCAAAGCAGTTAAATGAACCAAAAATCAAATGACTTACTTATTAAAAATTACTTGATCCGCGAGCGGTGACCGCGATTTAAAATTTACGCCGACTTTTTGCAGACATGAAAAATAAAAATAAAGTTAATGCATATAACGAGCGTAATGGAAATGCGAATCATGTTAGAGAGGAACGTCCACCTCGGAATAGAATATTCATTCTATTATTTTTAATACTGCGAGTACTCCACCGGTAAATTAAATTTCTGTAAGCGATTTATACGTATTTTGTGTTTGTAACATTTATACAACGAGCCATATTGAATTTTGTTAGACTTTGTACAAATTTATATTAATAATAATTACTATTTTATAATAATAGAATTTGTTTCTCATTGAACGTCGCACACAAAACGAAATTATAGTAATTAACAAATCGGACGGATTACGAATGCGTTTACTGATTATAATATTTTATTCTGGTTTAAAAATCGACATTTCTTTGTTATTCGCAAAGTCTATTATTATTCAAAGATCAGCGATAAACAGCATAAGCAACATAAAGAAAACAGATTGATATAAATGCAAGGGGAGCCATAAAAAGATGCCGAAATGTTTATGACGGATACGTTGCTTGTAAGAATAAATTTTATTTTGCAATATAATTTTAATAAAAAGTAAAGAAAAATATTAGGAATTCTTAACACGGAGATTTGAATTATTTTCGTGTTGCAGTGACAGCCTATTCAAGCATCACCCTGTATCCATATTATTCTAGATTGAGATACATAACCGATTCTATAATATAATATGCTTGAAGAAAAATGAAATGATGTCTACATTCGATTAATTTCTTTCATATCAGATTGAATTAATTATTAACATTGTTTAGTGTTTTGTATTGATGTTTTTAATAGACGCTTAATGGCACATAAATATTTATGTATATGAATGATCATTGTGGATGTACACAGAGCAGATAAAATAATCAAATGTTCTCTATTTATAACAATAATTTCATTAGTTCATGCGCATATAGTAATTACGATTAGTGGTTTGTGGCGAGAACTAAATTAATACATATACAAAATAATAAATAATAAATAAATATTGTCGTCAGTTTTGAAAATTTGTTTCGTGGAAAACTCAACAACAATGTAGGTAGATCCCGTTCATGTCTTCGGGTATTTAGGAAACAGTCATGCATTTGCGATATAAAGATATATTCGAATATACGATGTTTATGTTCACCGAAATATGTCACTTTATATTCTGAAGTTTTTCCGAGGATTGTGTGGATACCTGTACGCTATATAATATATTATTCAAAGCTTATTGGTTCGAATTCCTTATACGTCTTACGTATTGGCGAACGTCTTTCATATTTTCTACAGCCCGAGGAAATGCTAAATAATAAAACAATGTTTTAAGCAAATCGCTTTAGAAATGTATGAACGTTCGTTTTTTTGTAATTTCTCACTTTCATTAAACAACGATTTTTAACTTGGATATTTTTTTATAAATAAGAATATGTAGTGTCCCGAATATACAGGGTGTAATCAAATAAGTTTCACTTATTAATACTGTAAGTTTTTCGTTACATAAGGAATTATTTCTGCAAATGTCAAGGGTCTTTTGTTTGAAAACTTCTGCTCGTTCGTCAGTGCTTCTGCGATTTTTATAAACACATAAAAATTCTTCAAATGTCACGGTCATTGGGTCACTGTCGTCCGCAACACAATTCGATAACGATATCTTCGTCTATCTGTTTCGTGAGATAATCTTACTTTATCATACTTTGTAAACAAATAACACACCTCGTGATTTAATTTATTAATTTGGCGTGTTAAAATGATGAATGCATGTTTTAAGTACATTGATTAGAAACAAATTGGTGACAGGAGAATTTTTTTTGTTCTGTCAAATAAATAAATGCATTGACTGCACCTAATAAAAATGTTTAGCTTAACGCTTTCCCTAAGTTTTGAGAAGAACATTCTTAAATTATTTACCGTAATAAAGTAATAAGGTAACTATGTAATTTGAATTTTGATTACAAATAAAGAAAACGGTGGCACTATGTATGTAAGTTCGAACATTTTTTTGAAGTGGCAAAATTAAAACGAGATTATAAAAAAATTTAAAAAAATACAGACGTTTGAATATTTCTGAAAAAGGAGTTCATAGACGGTCATACATGACTGTTTAAATGCTTGTTTACATTTGTTGTTTGATTGGGAGCTCAGAGACCGTCAAACATGATTGTTCGAAAGCTGGTCATAAAGGAGTTCTTAGACCATCAAACATATTTTTGTTTCACAAATCTGATTAAAAATGATAATTATGAAACATTTCCAATAATTTAAAAAAAATCTGCAATACCTGTTGCTGGTTTGGTTAACGCAACTTGATCTACAGGTCAGAAGCAAATAATGCGAATTTTCATTTTATTTTTACATTATGAAAAGCGTGTAATTTACACACAGTTAGGAATCGAAGAGAAAAACGCGATTTAAACAAACTGATCAAGTTCTCTGCTGAATCCTTCTTGTTGCCGCTTCATTATGTAGGTAGTAAATAAAGAAAGAAAACAACTGGCGCCATCTATGTAGTCTGTCAATTTTCTTGAAGTGGCAAACTTAAAACGAGAAAACTCGACATAAAAATTTCAAAAAATTCAGACTTTTGTACTCAATTCCATGACACCCTGTACTGATTAGAATTGGAATATTCTTGGTTTTAATAATAATAATAGTTTTGTCCACGGTTAAAAAAATCTAGTCTTGTATTACTTTAAAAAAATAAGATAGTAGTTTCGTTTTGTGATAATTGTTTTTTTTTACTGAAATCAGTCAGTCCCCTTCTTAAATTCGTGAGTTTTATTTTTGTTTACTTTCTTTTTTTAAAATAGCAATAGCGACTTAAAGAAAATTAACAGATTTGAACACACATCCCTTAATTATACATATAAAACGTGGAGGTAGAGAATGTCACGTGATTTTTTTAAACAGATTCTAAATCTATTATTCATTGGATTAACAAAAAAAAATCTTCATTTTTGATAATACAGAACGAAGAGAAATCAACAGGCGCCATCTATTGGTGACTACGAGAAGTTTGTTGCTTTGAATCATTTTCGGTAACGAATGCAATTTTAAATCACTTCATCTACTTATCTTCATTAACGCTTAATTGGTGGCCTCCATGCCATATTAACAGAAGCGCAAGGAACCGCCCCGGAACGAAACTAATATAGATATTTTTTTTAAATTTAATGTTTTGATCGATGATTGTGAAGAAAAGTTGGCTATATGTTAAATGTACTGGTGACTTAAAAGAGATGGCGCTGAGTGGAGGTCTTAATTAAAAGGGTCATGCAAAGAATAAATAATTAAATTATCCTCTAAAGCACTTCAACAGATGGCGCTGTTGATCTTTCATCGCAACCAAACATTATGTGCGCTTGTTTTCATGAAAACAGTAAGTATTAATAAAATAATGACAACTGTATAAAGAATAAACAAAAATGATGAAATATCTGAAGGCGACATAGCAAAACAAATGATGTTCAATCAAACGATGACGAAGTTTATCAAGATAAGAAAAAACAAAAAATCAATCGAGCGATGCTGAACATTAACAAAATAAAAGAGAAGCAATCAATCGAAGATGATTTTTTTTAGAAAAACGAAAGCCATCTAAGAGAGGGAGGGGGTAATTTAAAGGTTTTTATTTTTTAATATATTCTCCATTTAAGTCCACACACTACTTGTGCTACTTTCTCTCAAAAGTTCCTCGTTTTTCCAGTTGTTCTAATCCACTTGAAAAAAAGCTCCGCAAAAAAATTGCCTAATCTGAAGAAAATCGCCTTCCTCGCAGGTTCATATTAAGTTGTCGAAATAGGGTAATATTCGGAGGGAACTATATGTGAGAAAAAGCTAAAATAACTTCCATTTTTTATCACAGATGACAGATGTATCAAGAACTTGTCAATTCATAACTGTTAATAATCACCGATGTAGCTCTTTCGTTTTGTTATTGAATCTGTATGTGTTCGAGTAGTTTTGAGTAAAACCTCTCATTCTATTTGCCACGAAACAACAAAAGAGTTTCAAATTAGATTGTATGAGGTAAAAGAAATATAAACTAAGGGATAATGGTGCTTTGCCTTGGGGGAAAGCTTCTCGCGCGAACAATTTTAAAAAGACCGGGGGAGCCAAAAAAAAAAAAAAAATCGGATCCTTTTCTTCTGACAACTGCAAGTCTTAATTAACGAAAACAAGTCTGAAGAAGCGGTAATTAGGGGATAATTCAGCCAATATCTGGTCGAAGCTGGCCGCGAGCAAGAGAGTTTCAGACGCACGCAGAGGTCTGAATGGGCGCATGCTGGCTGGACCAACGAAGGACGGTTCCGAGCTTTTCCGTCAGCTAGCGCTAATATCGGGAAATCCGTGCTCGGTGACGTTTCACAACTTCAGTTGCCGACGAGTAACTAACACGGGAAAGTGCAGGCGGAAGGCATTTTCACAACGCGGACGTCGCGGAAAATCGCGGGGTGGAAATTTCATGAGTGAAAATCGAAGGCGTTAAATTTTTCGCGGAATTCAGTGTTAACTATAACGTGCTTGTAGTTCTCGCAGAAAATTTTCTTATTTTAATAGAATTAGTGCGGCAAATATCTAAGGGATTTGGGAACCACAAAATTTAAGTAAGTTCGAACACGTTCTATTTACAGGCTATTTAAAAAATTGCAGACTAAAACAAACACATTCTATTTAAATTCGGTAAGGACATTAATATAAATTAAATTTCTCGTTAATTCTCAGAGTTGATAAATAAAACCAAGAGGTTTTAGTGAAGTACTCTGGTGAGTGTTTGTGTAATTCCCATAGAGCAGTATAGGTCCAAGGATTTGGAAAACCAAAGTTTTTTTTACTAAAAGTCCTGTGGAGTTAACAGAACATCAAAACAATTTCTTTTGTAGAAATTTGTCGTGTTTATGTCTTCTACTAAAACTCTTGATTAAAGCAACGATTTTCTGTTCTAAACCGACAGAGACTTCTTAAATTTTTAAATTAAAAATAAAAACCCCGCTTCGGGGGTTAGGAAATGTCAAAGGAGCGCAGTTAATTTTAGAAATCCCTTATTTTTCCTTCCTGCACAAGTTTTTATTGTGAATAACAAGCGGTAGGATTAAGAGCGAGCTTCTTTTACTTACAGTTTCCATTTGTTGTTCGAGACTACTTAAATGTTCGAACGGGAAAACAAAATGCGGAAGAACGAAGGATTTTTAACTCTCGAACTTTTATGCGTTGTTTTCGTCCACCCACCAGCACGGTTTCGAAGGCGCAAACATCTTTTCTAAATTAAATAAATCCATATTTATTTGCTATTGCATTATTTATAAATGAAAAACATAGATTCGTTTTCTGTTCCTTCCTGAGCTTTCGCCCTTGACAAAGCTGCGAGTTGAAATTCGGAATTGCGTTATTCACTTGGTGTGTAATTAAAGGTTCGCGTCGTCATTTCAACTGCGAAGGGGGCGTAAGATAAAAAAAAGCGACGTTAAAATTTGAGCAATGCGTCCTGACGTAATTGCGAATTGCTGTCGCGTGCGTTATGTTGAATTGCGAATTTAATTTCACGCTGTAAACAAAACAGGCTGTTTTAATTTTATGTTTAGGTTGTAATCTCTTTGTGGCAGTCAACATTTTCATTAGTTTTATTTTACTGTATATTTTTTGTTTTGTAACGCTTTACTTTTTATTAATTCCATACATTTTATATTTTTTTAGAATACGTGGAACATCTGAGAGTACAATTGTTTATGAATGTGTTATTCTAGTTTCAATTTTAATTTTAAACTTATTTTTACTAAATTTATATGTATGTAAGCTGTAACTATAAACGTGATCAAAATTAATTCTCCCCTTCTTTTACGAACATTAGTTTTTCAAATGATGCTTAATTTGGCAGCAGATAAAAGGCGTGTAATTTTAATATGTTAAAGCGAATAGGCTGCAGGCCAGGTGTATGATATACAGGGTGTATACATATTTACATAGTTGCAATCTTCTCTAAAATTGTCAGATGTAAAGTATGTATGTAATAACTACGCTGGATTTTAGGTAAAAATGCCTTTGTTTAGTTTTTAAATTTAAAATTTTCTTTTAAAGATGACCCGAAAATGTCGAAACGAAGAGATATCTTTAAAAAATCTTTAAAATCTTAAGAACTAAACAAAGGCATTTCACCTAAAATCCGGCCTCTAGTAATAAGTAAACGAAAGGAAATTATTATTTAGTTACCTAACCAAAATATGTATGTATATTGTTTTATGTGATTTTGACGATTTCTGGTAGTATTCATCGCCCCTTATTAAATCAGCACTCAATTTTTAATACTCAATACCTTGTAAAGGATTATCCATATAATTAGTGATTGATAATTTAGTAACTTTTTTTCTTGTCAGTTATTAGGCACTTTTCATTAATATTTTAATATACTACGACTCGTTGTCATATTCGAATATATTCTTCTTCTTACTAGGAAAGCTTGTTTGTTGGCTTTTTATTTATTTTGATTACCCTGTAGAGGATGGAACTCAATTTTGTGCGGTTATTCTTGATAGTTTTCTCTGTTTCGACCACTTATTGTGGCCTACGTACATTCTCATTCTTCTTGCCGTAAAATGTTTCTGTTCTTTGTCTTTTTAGTTCTTATCATCACCAGGTGAATGACAAGTCCAAATCTTAATTAGTTAGTCCTCAAAATTTTCACTTTTATCTTTAATAAAGTAAAGTCTTTTCTTGAATAAGTTTTGTAAATATACGTATGAGTACATTCTTCTTCTTCTTCTTACCGGGAAAGTTTCTTGTTTGCTTGGGTTTTTATTTCTTTTTACCACCGTGTTGAGGACGAGCCTCAATTTTGAGCGGTTGTTCTTGATAATATTCAAAATGTTTACGTTTCATCTTCAATGTAGTCTTCTCTACATTTGTAAATATTATTATCTATGTTCAGCTTCTTCTTGCTAGAGAATGTATCTATCCTTTGTCATTTTAGTTCTTGACCCACCATGTGAATGACAAGAGCAAATTCTGGTTAGCCAGTCTTCATAATTTTTACTTCTATCTTTTATGAAGTTTTCTTGAACAAACTTTTTTCCTCAAGGCCACAAATTGTTCTGCACACCTGCTTAAGGATCGTTATAACTTCTTGATCCTCAAAAAATAGTAGCCTTTTTGGTGTCTTTGACTTTGACTTAGCACTTTTCTCATCGGTAATATAAAGTTCAATCCATTTTGGTCAATTGGTCGAACCATACCGAATTTCTTTAATAGAATTTTGCATTCGGAGATATTTTTTTACATTCCACATTCTACTTGCCTATGTTTAGAAAGAAGAAAGTGTTTTCGAGGTGCTGTACTGTCCAATGGCGAACTAGCGAACTAGGTCAAGCAATTACGGAACGAATGGCTTCGTCAGCCGTCACATACAACGGTAATTCCTTTTTCATCAGTTTTACAAAGCGAGAAGCTATCACAATTGAAGAAAAAATTAAAATAATAAAGGAAATAGAAAATGGGCGAAGCAATGCAGATGTCTACAAATCATTAAACCTTCCAGAGAAGAATCTTAATTTAGATGTTTCTAAATTGAAGAGGTACAGGAAGCCGATAAAAGTGCCGGAGGTAAACGCTGCTCTTTTAAAATGGTTCTTCCTACATCGGAACCAAAATACATCCATTCTACAAACAAAGGCAGAGGATGCTACCTACCTGAAGGCTGCAAATCTTGGCTGGGTATTTGGTTGCGCTATGATAAAATAATTTACAACTTTTTACAAAATAAATCCAAATCCAAAATAGATCCAACCTTGTGTCATCTCTACAAATTTCACGTTAGCTGTCCAAGTACCGTCGAAGAGACTGGATACCATGGGTTAGACGTCTCCCTCTCGTGCCGTCGGTAGTCAATTACAGGTTGGCGAAAACAAGTCCGAACGGCCAAGCGGGCCGACAAGAATTTTCAACCAAAGCAACGAAGATTGATCCCAAATAAAAACCTGATTTAAAAGAACGAGAAAAGAAACTACGTTACAATCTTAATTAAGCACAGAACTCTCTTGCCAAAATTACCTGTTTAAGTGCAGAAATCAGGCTTCGAAAAGCATAAAGGAATGCCTTGAACTGCCTAGGTGCGGGTATCTCTTTCGTTCACTATTCAATCAAACGATCCAGTGTGATTAATACACAAGATGGCTAGAGAGCTTAAGAAATGTCGTCGTGCACTAGAAAGACTTGCGTGATCGTAAAGGGTACGCCGTTGAAATCCAAACACAAGCAAGGAGGGGGGGGGAGGGCACCTGATCCAAACTGTTTGAAGAGGAATTAGAAAAGAAAACAGAAACATTCTTCTGGTCGTAAACAACTGTAGTGCCCATCCGCTGGTAGATAATCTAAAATGGATTTAGATTTACAATTTTTACTACCAATATGTATGGCAATTATGCAACATTTTGACAAGAGAATTATTTACTCGCTCAAGATGCATTATCGAAAGATTTTCGTGACTGAAATGTCTCTATTTCGTGGACACGCCTTAATTGATATCGTACAATAGTCTCTGATCTCGATTTTGTTCCACAAAAGCTACCATTTCATCTAAATAATTCCGAAATAAATCTCTTTCCGCAAATAGCGTTAAACTTCCCAGATTTATAGTTTTTCTAAGATTACCACTTTCCCCAACTCTAATCTCAACAGCGGAATTCATTATCCAGCTAATCTTTAAACACCTCGAATCCTCCTCAGGACAGAATATAAAACGCTAAGCAAAAAGGATCAGGTCCTCCTCCTCCTCCTCATCCTTCTAAGCCGAAGCACAAGCGGTGGTCCGTTTTAATGCAACATTAACGCAAGCAACTTCCATTACGAACGGCCGTTTTAAAACCTGCTGCATTCGGCGTTTTCTTTTTACGCCGGAGAAGTTGGGAAAACTTCGACGGGCCCCGGCTTAATAAAATCAACAACTTATGGAGTCCTAACGCTGGGTTTCATTTTTTTTTTTGGGTTTAATTGCGCCGGCAATTATACTTGCTTTAATCATGAAATTTGCGCGCAAACTGCTGAAAGCACGAAATTAAAACTGTTTTTTTTTACTTTTACGAGATTTATCTACGTAAATAAATAATAAAAGAGTTTCGAACAATTTAAGCTTGCACGACACGAAACTCATACACACACGGATTTTTAGTTTAGAGCTTGCTCGGTTACGGCGTTATTAATTTTATATACAACAGTAATTCTCTTGTCTTTAGAATTTATAATGTTCTCTGGAATGTATTCCGGTTCATTAGTATTGGCCTCGGGCAAAGCAGAGGAAAATTTGAATAATTTTCTCCGCCAGGTTCGAAATTTCAGTGAAATTCATGTTACCCTTAAAAATGTTATCAAAGTTAAAAATTATTTCTTGCCTAGTTATCATCATCATTTCTTTCTATTATTATGAAAACATCAGTGATAAACCGAATAAACGACAAAAAATGAATGATTCAAATGCAAGGGCCAAAAAAAAAATGCCGAAATGTTTATCACACGTTGCTTGTGGCAACAAACTTTATTTACAAAACAATTTAAAATTAAATTAAAGAAAAATACTAGGAACTTTTAAGAAGGAGATATGAATTGTTTTCGTGTTGTAGTGATTTATTTGTTTACCTGTCAAAGCATGTGTTCAAAGTCGCTTCTTATATGGAATATTCACACCATTATTTTTAATACTGTGAGTACTCCAGCGTTAAATTAAATTTCTGTAAGCGATTTATAAGTATTTTGTGTTTACAACGAGGCCAGCAAATCGTGCGAGTGACTGATGTTTCTCCAGCACCGCTTGGCAAAGCTCTTGGAGATGGGAGGGTTCCACGAAACCCCAAAGCAAACGGTGGGCAATGTGAATAAAATAAAAATCACCATCTGAGCACACTTGTTTTTATTTAAAAATGCTCAGAGGTAAAAGGATCACGAAATGTAATTATTACGTAAATGAACAAGCTAGATTTTATCCGATCAACAGATCTGCTCTTCGTTTACAATTAATCGCTTAAAGTGATTAAAGAAATTCACTTGTTTATCAAATAAAAGAAAAATAAAAATAATAACGTCGCAGTAAGGTGCGTCAACACAAAATAAATCAATAAAAATAATTAAAGTTATTCCGGCCTCGTAATTCCAAACATTCAGCGTCATGACACTCAGCTGTCAACAGTGTCGGTGAAGCAGTTATGTCACCAAAGTAGCGTCGTCTTGCAGGTCGAGTCCACTTTCATAGACGGGGGGAAACCGCGATGCCGGGGGTTTTATACGTTTCAAACTCCGTTTTCGGCCTTTTCTTTCACCTCCTAGGGTTGACGATATTCTCAACCAAGTAAAACTACCATTAAAAGCCTAATAGAAGAGAGAGAAACGCGTTACCAACAGAAAGTCGCACAAAATGGCCAACAAAACATACCTGTTCCTTATTTCAACGACAGGCTTTCGAAAAGCTGTTTAACAAGCTTGAAAATCACTCGGCGTGCTTTAACAAATCTCGGAGAAGATCCAGTCACAAAACTCCATGGAAGAAACACAAAGATTGAAGACACAAATAAACGTTACGCACGCCAGGAGCACTATATTTGCCAATTTTTCACGTGCCTGCTCACCCTTTCGGATTTTTTTAAAACTTGCGGGAGACTTGGCCGTCTCTGTTTCAAAAAAGGGTGGCACTTTCAAATACCGCGGGCTGAGCTCTGCTTTTTTAGGCCAGTCGGCGAGCGAGGATCTAAGGTTCTGGGTAGCTGGGTGGTCAATGAGCAACAAAATGTCTTTTTTTTGTTTAGTGATGAGTTCAAAAGAAAATTTATTGACCTTTTGGGTATGCAAAAGTAAAAAATGCTAATCTTAAACCTAATGAATGAAGTGATCTTATTCTAGTGTCACTTACAAGTAATCCATTCAAGTTGCTCAGTGAGAAATCCGTCTTGAGAAAGGATTTGTTCTTCCTGCAGTGACTGGATGATTGAGTGCTCCAACGAAATGCCCAAAAAATCGATTGGAGCTCAGAACGACACACGTGGTGACTCGAAGAGGAAGAAAAAAATTGACCTCAAGCGGTAGCAGCTATTTTCTCTGGATCCCAAATCTAGGCTTATTTTCCATTTTCAGAGCCTCCCAATCAAACGATAAGCCTCCAGAATATTGGGGGGTAAACGGGGTAATTTGATATTTCAAAAAAATTATCCGTCTATTCGGGAAGATTAAATCTCCTCGGAGAAAAAAATATTGGTTATTTTATTTTGAACCACGAGGTTGGAAAATTGAAGCGTAAGCGACACATCTGCGGTCAGCACGGATAAACACAAGACACAAATAAACGTTACGCACGCCAGGAGCACTATAGCAAAAATGACCGCGACTCCGAGAATTCTTTCCCATTATGCGCTGAGGAGCAGGAGTCGTTACGAATGAACTCAGTTTTTAACCGGACGACAGAGTGAAATGGAGATATACTATAGGACTAAATTACAACGTACAATTTTTCTGATGTAACATTGAGAAATATGATGACCGGCATGTAGGCCCTCGTTGCCTGTTGATTCCGGCACAAATACAGGGCGTTCGGAAAATATTATGAATAACTTAAATGAATTTTTCAATCGTAAAGCAGAGCCATATTGAATTTTGTTAGACTTTGTACAAATTTGTGTTTTGTTCCGTTCTATGATATCTAGTCTTTCAATATTTTTTCTTTGTTTTTATTTCTTTTAAATAATTTTGAACCAAAATAACATGAGCATCCAAGGCTTTACAAAACTATTGCAAATCTGAGAAGAATGCATTAAACAATCCGCAAATTTATGCAGGGTGTAGAATGATCCAAGTTCGTTTTAATTTTCCATTAGTTTCAAGATGGACTTGAATTTTTACGACGCCAGGCAGCGTGACGAAATATGTGTTTCGAATAAATATTCCCGAGATGAGAAACTAACCACTTCACATTTTTACGAGGACGAAATAATTTCGCCGGCAGTAAATTTTATGCTAATGCCAGAAAACCATCCAAGAAAATCCAACTTGAAAATACCTGCCAGATGTTATCCTCAGTGACATTATCAGTTTAAGCTTGAAACCACAGTATTCGGGATTAACTATTTCAAAGCGTACGTGTGTGTTGAATTAAAATTTCGTGTACAATTTTAATTAGAATGAGATGTATATTTTTTTGTCCCTAAGTGCCTAAAACACTTTTTGTTGCCTATTACTGTATTACTGTACAATTAATTTTTATTAATTGATTTTCTGTGTGTAGAAATATGTATTTGCTTACCAAATCATTTTAAAGACACTGGACGTGTTCAGCTTCAACGATTTTGTAAACAGTCGAAAATTGAAATTCAAAATGTTTAAATTTAAATAAATTTACCTCAGGGTTATTTACTCAGGCGATGAGGGGCCCAAGCGACAAACTTTAATCAAAATACTGACTTTCCTTATGATAAGTGGACATTAAGATACGTTAATAAATAAATAAGTAAATAAGCCACACGATAAAGACCCCGAGGGCGTGAAAATCTCACCCACGCAAGGTAGCGGAGTCGGTCCAGAAACACCTCGAAATTCGTTGAGGGTGCCTAAAAATCCGGGCTTTATTCATCACGTATTCTACTATCCTAACCAATTTTTTTAGGGTGTTAAAAAAGGCAGTGTACATCGTCGTGTTTAAACAAACAAACATTCCGGAATAATTTCGCCTTCGCCTTTCAAAACGCGAAGTGAAGTATGAATGCAAAGGGATCACTTTTTAAAGTGCTGTGCACACAAAAGCGCGGTGCATTTATTTGAATAGACGGTCACAAACGAGCGGCATAATTCTTATTAACAACACTGTGTTTATTTTATCACAAAAATATGCATGCCGGACGATGGATGTCCCGTGCGAACTTTTTTACGGGAAGCCACATGTCTGTTTATCTTTTGCATTAACCTGCATCATGGTGAATACTAATTCCGCAGAATGTTTTAGTTCGTTACGTGGCTGGATTAAAATTAATTTTTTGTTTTGTATTTACTACAATAACGCAGACTTTAGTTTTCTAATTAGAATACTCAAACAAAAATATTTCCAATTATTAAAATCATAGAGCCAAATTAAGTCTACTGCAACTATAATATAGATTCGTTTGATGAACTTGGAAAAGTCGCTTAAAATGATAACTTTTCCTGAAGTCTCTTCGGCAAACAATTATTAGTTATGCTGTTACAACCCTTCGTATTTTATTTCGCTCGTTATTTGTTGCCGAGCTTACGAAAAGAACTTATTAATTGCCGTTTATTTCCAGGCAGAATAAACAAGTAATTCTGAAGAATTCGAGTGTAACGATCGTTTAAAGTTGAGTCATAACGGCAAGCAATTAATGAAGCTAAAATTGAAACTTGCTTCATTAAAAAAAAAGAGAAAATATGGAAATGTTTAAGGAGGTGGGGAATTTTCTTTCGCCCCGGCATATCGGAGACCCTGAAGGAAAATTTAATTTCGCTTCAACTTTTTCGAGGCGCGTTTACTTGTCAATTTTTCGTGAAAAAAAAAGGTCCATTGTCTGGGCCTCCCTTAATTTTATTAAAAAAATTTGTTTCGGTGTTTAATTATTAATTCTTTTGTATATAACATACAATGGGTGTTTAAAAATAAAGCACAACTTATTCAATCAAATTACGGAAAATTAACAAAAAAAATTGGAATTAGATTTTCGTTTCAAGTTATTTGTATTTTCTAAAGCGAGAGCCTAAAACTTCAAAGGATATCTCACGTCCTATTCACTCCAGGGGATAAAGCGCAAAAGTACGCAGATCTCCAAGTTTGTGCATCCATCTAGCATTATTTAATTTCAATTTTACGACTTAAGGTTAGTGCCGGCGCGACCTGGCTCAGACGTGTTTATCAAACAAAAGGGGGACGGATAATCTGGAAATTCTGGAAGAACGAGGGATCTCCTCTCTCGTCTGAAATTTATTAAAACTGAATCGTCCTTTAACTGCGGTATAATTTCGAGTTGAAGTTACTCTGGAGAAGACGGTCAGTGCAGCTGGTTTAATTAAGCTCGTATTGTCCTGGATCTATTGTTGCAATATCATTTTGTGGAAGCGAAACGATTCACTTGGAATTATGCACTTCTCTTCCTCTCGTAAATTTCAAATTGCAAATGATGTTGAGAATCGTTCATTTGTTAGTATGCATTACAACACCGAGCGACCTGCATACTCAAGAAATGAAAATGTATTAAATACAATCAATACAATATAAAACTAGGCAAATACTGTTATTCATATAAAATATTAATCTAGTTCTAAACAAAATTGTAATCTAATTGTTTAAAAACTTATTTGCCTTTGAATTCTATGCAAAACTACAGAACACATTAGATAAAGCGAGAGAGGAACACAATACAATTATAACAATGGGATACTGGAATACCAGAATAGAAATAGACATACGTAAGGGACTAGACTGCAGAGGATCATATGGGGAAAATGCTACAATTCTGCAAAGAAAATGAACTAGAAATTGGGAATACTTTCTGGGAACAAAAACAAAAACACGCCGCGCAAGGAAGACAAGCAAGTAGTATCATAGATTACATAGTCTAAACAACAGAAATGAAGGAAGATATAAAAGAAATAAAAGTGGAACCAGAAGCAGAATTGGGTACACAACACAGACTGCTCATAGGAGAACTGAAAATAACCAACCAGTTTTAGAAAAGACAAAACGATATACTAAAATAAATATAAATAATTTGACAAAAGAAGAAAACAAAAACAAATATAAGAAGATAATAGAGTCAAAAATAAACAAGATGGAAGTAGAAAACAAAAATTGGACTTTGGAAAACAGGTGGCAAGCACTAAGAGAAATACTAATCAGCTCGGCAAAGGAAGTCTGTGGGTACAGAAAGATAAAGAAGAGAAGGAAAAGATGGTGGACAAAGGAAGTTATAGAAGCAATACAAGACAAAAAGCATGGAAAAAATACGTATATACGAAGGACCCAAAAGACAAGCTATGATAAAAAGCGAAGGGAAGCAAAAGAAGTAGTGAAAAACGCTAAGCAAGAAACATGGGAAGACTTTGGAAACGAACTAAATGAAGATTTTGGAATACAATCAAGGGTCTAAGAGGAAAAAGAAACAAGACAGATTCGGGAATAAGAGATAAAAACAACATTATCAAAATGGAAGTATGGAGAAGTTACTACAGACAAAAATTATTCGATCTAGACGAACAGGACACAATACAGCCAACTGAGTCAAACATACCTACCTACACATCAAAACAAGAAGGTGAATTATGGAACAATAAAATTGATATAGAAGAAATAGAACTGGCAATAGAGAACATGAAAATACGCAAGGCAAGCGGAGAAGATGACGTGGACCCAGAAATGATCAAGAATATGGGAATGAAAGGAATAACATGGTTACATAGGATAATGACTGAAGCGTGGGAAAGTAACTCGATACCTGAGGAATGGAAAAACAACCTGACAATGCCTATATACAAAAAACACACAGCAAAACACAAACCAAAACTGAAATGAAATACTTTAGGAAGATAGCAGGCAAAACCAAGCTAGACCGCATTCGAAACGAAGAAATTATAGGAAAATTAAAACAAACGATAATACAAATGAGAAAAAACTACCAGAATGGTACGGATATATACAAAGGATGGATAGGAACAGACTACCAAAAAAGGTACTGGAAGCTAAAGAAACTAAGAAACGGAAAAAAGGAAAACCGAGACTTACATGAATGAAATACATAGAAGCACTGGGGAAAATAGGAGGAAAAGAAATGAAGAAAATGACACAAGACCGTAAAAGATGGAAGCAATGGATAAAGGACAAAGAACCCACAACTATCCGATACCCGTGAGGGCCGTGAGGGTACTTAGGAGATAGGAGAAAGAAGAAGAAGTTTTTTCGTTAATCCTTTACTTCTGTTTCTACTTATTTCATTTGCGCTTCTTCTTCTTTTGTTTTCCGTGAGTATTTTGACTCCACAGAAGAATCGTCGATTTTCTTTTTTTTTGTCGTTTTTTCACAACATGCTTTTGTTACTTTTATCCATCTTTGATACTCGAAAGCTCGTCATTTTTCATTTTTTTTCCATCCATGTTATTTCATTTTAATTTCATAGTTTTTTGAGTTTTTTGTTTCTTGAACAATAAAAAGAATTGACAAGACAAATCTTCTCAGTTGTAGAAAAAACCGTTGAATAACGAATGATAAATTAATTTAAAATAAATAAATAAGTAAATTAATTAATTTAAAAACTGCTACAATGCAGTTTCAAATGAAATTAAAAAAAAAAAAACAATTGAAAGTTGTTCATTCCGGTGCGTTATGCATTCGCTTAAATTCTCCATGGACATAAAAATCTAGACGCAAAAACTAATGTCATGGACATTACATATTTGGGACTAACTGAAAATATGTTTTTTTTTTTATAACAGCAAACTTTTGTCCACGTCTATTTCTATTTATAATAGCAAGGCTTATTCTTGTAAGTTGTACATTCACACAACAATCGTCAAAATTTATGAAACTCGCACAATTGTACAATGAAAATAATTGACAAAACAAATGTTTTTAGTTGAGAAAAACGGTTGAATAACGAATGATAGGTTAATTAAAAAGAGGAATTGATACAGCAAAGTGCATTTCGGTACGTTGAACACTCATACAAAATTCACTATGGACGCGAAAATGTAGACACAAAAAACTTGTCGTAGACAGGACAGGTCTAGAAATCTGACAGATCACGAACTAAAAATATTTTCTATTTGCTTCCGGTATGGTATATATGAACTTAAAAATATGAACAATATGAACTTAAAAATTCTAGACACAAGAAATCTGTCAAGGACATTACAAGGCCAGGACTTTGACAGATTTTTTCTTATTTTTTTTTAATAGAAGCTTTACTACAAAATTCACCATCATATTAGATGTAGTTATAAAGTGAAACTTATTCGAATTCACACTGTATAACTAAAGGTAAGGCTTTTGTGTTCCCGTGTGATGTGTAAAAATGTGGCTGGTCTTTATGTTCACTTTTGTTTCGAACTTTATACCGAACCGGCCCTAGATAAATGTAAATAAATTATTCATTAGAAAAATCTCGATTGTAGCGAAACTTCAAGAACTAGCAAAAGTAACCGAGACAACTCTAAATACTTGGTTGTAAGTTTTGCGTCGGCGAAGTAATGTTTGCCACAGTAAGTTTTAACGACGTTCGCTATGCTACTACAACGATGCGGTTTCTCCGATTAACGAGCTTAACAGGATTACGCGAACGATAAAACCGCTGAATTTTTATGTGCTTTCCTTGCGGTTCATTAAAAACTGAAATTCATTCTGTCCATGGCCAGAACTGACGTCGTAAATTGCACATTTTTTATTGCACTCTATAGATAGAACAGAATTGATACACATCAATTAAAATGTGATTGAACTTACAATTAGTCATAAATTGTTATCATAAGGTACATACTGAAATCTTAGTTTACGTAAAGCAACAACATTCTCAACGATTTGTTCAAAAGTATGAAGTGTTTACTGGTATCCAAGTGAACGGAAAAGTTATGTGTGAGTGCTGTTCACTACGTTACAAAATCAAGCATTTCGAAACGTACACGTATAAATGGAAAAGTTTGTGAAAAGCATTCACGGGAAAACGTCTGCTAAATTAAATGCGTCGTGAAAGGGAACGAAACGGAACGAGTGCGAAGACGAGGCGCATCATCTCCGCCAGAAATTTCTCCTTTTATCATAAAATTTGCATTTATGCGCTCATCCGGAGTTGGAAAACCAAAAGCGAACTTGCGATTCTAATTATTACAGTGCAAACTGAGCCGAGTAAAAACTGTGGAAGTAAGAATTAATTAACGTTCGATAACCGGGAACTTTCGGTTCGTACGTTGAAGTAGGGCGGCACTGATTTGCATCATAATTTTAGCTAACTAGTGCAGACGTGTTCTAATTTTAACGAGATACAAATGTTTGAACTTGAATGTTTTACCTAGTCAGCGGGATTTTAGTTTCTTTTTATCACCTGTTACGGTTTCAAAATTTATTATAATTATTATTAGTTTTCCGGATCACCCTTTATATTATGGGAATCGAAAATATGTTACTGGTTTTCTGTCACTTCACAAGATTACAAAATATTGCCCAACAAAACAAATGCAATAACCCACGTACGTATTGTTCTATTTCACCCACTCTCCTGCGTAATTCAGCAATCATCTCTTAACAACCACCTTTACAGTGTTCATTCCGTCAACCCATACTCGTGAACGACCGCGCCAGTTCCGCTCAGTATTATTGCTCCTCGTTTAGTATACGCCTCGTACTTTTGGGCTCGTCAGCCATTTTGATAAATTCACCAAACTGTTTTGTTTAAAGTGAAGTTAAAACGGAGGATATTATTCCGAGTTTTGATAAACAACGAAAGGCTTTCTTCTAGGCCTCTCGAAGCCTGATTTCTGCAGACAGTCAGGTAGAATTTATACAAGCAAATTTGTGCGCAGTTCAGGTCGTAACATGTGTTCATCTAGGCTTTTTATTCCGTATGTTTTACCAGAGGCTTTCAAATGGAGGGAGATTTATCGAAGTTTATTGGAGGTTTGATTTGGGATTACCTGGCTATTTTATCCTTGGGTCGTGGTAGAAAATTTTGGTGGCTTTCGTTGCGTCCAGCCCCGGTCAGCCGAACTAGCGACAAAATTGCCGGAAGAGGGAATAGCCGGAACGCGAAGTGACACACTGGACGTTACCTCCCGGATGTTTGATACTCGAAGGACGTTGGCGCAGCTCATGCACGTGAATCTTTGAAGGACTGAAAGTCGGAGTCTTTTTTCTTTAATTATGTGTTTGGATTGATTTTGTTCGAAATATGTTGACATCGCGGGATTTAGTTTAACTTTGAGTTGATATTTAGTTTTGTTTGTGAGCGAGAAACGGATCCGTACTTCGTATTTAATTTCATTTAAATTGTGGCATTTTATCGTTCATTTAATTTCGATCCGCGTTGATTTAGTGTCTTTTACTATTTTAAAATCTAAGCTCAAGTAAAGACAAAAGTGTGCAATACTGGTGACTTTTATTTATTGTAAAATTCAACCTTTGTTTTGAGGGTTACGTATGACTCCGATCCATCCCATCGAGTACGTAGCCACCTGACTTGATTCTGTTAGAGAAACCTGTATTCATACAGGGTGACTCTTGAATGGATCGACAAAGAAGGCATAAAGCAAACAAGAAATGAGGTTTTATAGATGTTTTGAGTGTTGAGGCATACAGAGTAAGGTAAACAGGATACGTGGCAAAGATGACAAAGAAGATGGAAAAAAAAGCAAAATGACGAGAAGTGTAGGGGCGAAACGACGGAATGGGTGACTCCGAAAACTACGGTTAAGAGCAAGCAAAGAAACCCCAAAAGGGAACATAAATTAAAAATTAGGGGAAAGAGTAAAATATCCTCTAAGCCTTTCCATTTTGTTTCCACTTATATCCTTCTTTGGACACAAGATTAGATTTGAATTCTAAATTGGTTTCTATTTCACTTTAAGTAAAGAAAAAGTAAAACTTTTAATAACCAAATTACGTTTTTGGTAACATACATATTTTTGTATGGAAGTCCCCTCAGCAGAAATTTCTTTTTGTAAGCCCTTATTGTCATTCTGTTGGTTTTCGGTGGAAAATCTCTTAATTCGAAGTTCCCGCAGCAATTTTCAACAATGGAAACGTTAGAGTTCTTCGCTGTCGAATTAACGTTTCGTTGTTTCGGTTTTAATTAATAGGACCTCCGTTATCAGTTTGATCTTCTTGAAGCCCCTCCCCCTGAAAATGTAAATAGAATATAAAATTGGACCGTCAGTATCTTTATTGCCTTATTATATCGATTTTCTTTCATTTAAAACACCCAACGAGAAGGAAAATATTTGAGTGCTTGATAACCTTATTGGCTTTGTAATTTAAAATTCGTTTGAGGGGGAAGCATTTCGAGAGAGTGAGAGAGGATGTTTCTCCCCATAAAGCATTAATCAAGACAAATCTTTTAAAACGGCGAAGAGGGAAAAACGAACGCGTCCTTCGTTTGCAGCGGATGCGAAATATAAAATTAACCCGATCCTTTTATGTGCGCGAATTTACGGACTGCGCCTGTACGCGAACGCGGAATCCTTTTTAGAATTTACGTTTTAAATAACAGGGATCCGGGCCCAGGTTTTATCTTCCTTTTTGCCGAACAAAATCCACCGGCCTCCATCGCATCGTAAACGTGCGGGCTTCATTGCCTTTTCGGCAGTTTTTAATCAGCTGCGGATGGAAATCCTCGTCCGAGTTTTTCAATCTGTTTGGCGGCCTGTAATTATGAGCTGATTTCCTGCAAAATGCTTCACGTAATTTTCTTCTGTTTGAATTTTCAGGCTCTGCCGGTTCGCTCCGATAGGGAGGAGTCAGTGACCACAACGCATTTAATTTACATATAACAAAACGTTTGTGCGCGCGGCTTCTGTGCTCTGGTGAAGGAAAATACACACCATGATGATCCAATTGGTCGCAACTTTATTGATTCTGCAAGTCTTCATTAACGGTAAGTTTTTACGAACACTTTTGAAGCGATCCTTTTAACATTGCTTGCATATCATAACGATTACAAAATAAATTTAACAAGTTTTGATTTTCCTGACGACGGGTTAAAGGGGTTCATGGGGCCCTGGTACGAATCATTTGGTGGGGTCGTCATTTCATCCCCAAAGCATAAAGATCATCCAAATTTACGTAACGCCATTTTATTAAAATGAATCACTCATGTAGCAGAAATATTTGAGAGTTAGTGGAGCCCAAACTCTTTGCAAAGTATTAAATCTCTAAGGGTGCATGAGTTTTTGGCTGAGGACTGTATGTGACTAGATAGAAATTGACAGGGAGAAATTTAAGGCAAATACTGCAACGTTCTAAATTCCTCCTTATCGAATCTTCTTTAGTTGTCTGCAGTTTCCTAGGATCGAGCATTCTAGGGAGCCAGCGTAGCTAGTTTTTGATAGTTTTGTCCTAAGACCAAAAAAAAATTGTTTTAATAACACTTAAATAACTTTTAAAAATCCTTAACATCTGTATGGCATTCGAAGAAGACACATTAAATTGCTCTCAAAAGTTTGCTTTAGGAGATGAAAGATTTGATGATGCACTCCGATCTGGAAGACCTACTTCCTTAAATCATGAGGATTTTACAGAATCAGATTCAGAGTATATTGAAGACCTTCTGGTTAGTGGTAATGATGCTCCATTACTTCCTTTATTTTCATTTCTTCCCATTTGGCAACATACTCTGGAGACTTTGCCATTCGTTCGAGTTTATAGAAGATGAGCGTGTTTACCGCCAACCCAAAAATTTAGTACTTGCACGTCCAGTTATTTTAGATGTAGAATTTCCAAGGGTATTGAAAAATTTTGGCCGGTTTTATTTTGCAGTTTTATTTCCACCATCGTCTTGAATTTGAATTCACGTTATATTGTAACAGAATGCAACCAGTATTTGTATTTTACTCGGAGCTTGGAGCTTATGTGACGCATTACGTAAAGTGCAGTTCGACTGCAATCGAGATTAATTCGAAATTAACCTGCAGTGAACTTGTTATTAGTACATTCGATGTAAATGAAGAAATCATGAGATCATATCTTTATCAGCTAGGAAAGAGATGGAAGTTAAGCAAATGAGTGTTATCTGACAACGAACTCACCGTATGCTCTGCCCAATTTAGTCGGTCGAAAATCTAACCTTTACTCGATCGAATTTCACAAAAGGTTATCTCCAAATGACTCTTTAACATAAACTCCAAAGATTCAACTGACCCTACAGGAAATTTTGCTTTATGTTTGATGGACTTCAGTTAGAGGGAAAAATTACGGAAAAAAAGCCAGCACTGGCAAACTGGAAGGACTTTTGTCATTTCAGGATAACGCCCGGCCTCACTTGGCAAAGTTGACTCATCACAAGATAGTGAAACTTGAATGGGAGATTATGCCCCATCCACCATATTTACCAGATCTCTTACCAATAGACTTTCACTTGCTTTTGAGTCTGGATAACCATACGTGGAACAAGCAGTTTAATAATGAAAGTGATATGGAAGATTTTTCCGATGCAAGAGAAGAGGTTTTTATAAAAACCTCGCCTTGAGAGAAAGTTATCCAATTTGAAGTGAATTTTAAAACAAACCTACTATTACATGAACGTGACAATTTAAAAAAATATAAGGATTTTTTCAGGAAGGACCTGTAAAATGTAATTGGAATGAAATTTTCAATGAAAAATTGTGGTGGGGTAAAAGTTTAAATTTTAGTTGTTTTTTTTTGGGTTTGGAGAAAATTTATAAGGGTAAATGGATTTTCGATTGAAGAATGAATAAGACTGTAAGAAATTGAAAAGAAAAAATGTAGGGAATTTGACAGAAGGGAAGAAGAATTAAACTAAAAGGTTCTTTAGTTTTGAAGATTGTTAGTTCATCTTAAGAAGCTAATGTTGGAACTTTTTGATGGCTTTCTGGGACCGGGCATCCTAGGAAGTTGACGCAGGTGATGGCACTCATCTCACAGGAAATTGCTAACTGTCTTCAATTTTTAGAATTTCGAGGCTCTATTTCGATCCAAAAAATGACTCATAGGTTTTTGATTTACGTGGGTTCATAAGTTGGGCAAAATATGTTCTTTTTGTAATTGCACATCGTTTTGACTTTCGACTTATGCAACAGAATATAAATTAACAATTTAACAAAGATCAAAGCATACATACCATGAGACCAACATTGAATCATTGTACCATTTGCGTGAGTTAATGTAGAAGAATGAGGAAACAGAAGGAATGAGTGCGAGGAAATAGAAGACACAAATTGTACGTAAAGATAAAGAAAGAGCGAAGAAAGCAGAAAAACAGACAAAATGTAGAGAAAAAAAAACACATAAGACAACTATATGACATATTTATTCGATTTTTTTTTAATTCACACGAATAATAGATAGGCTTTTAAACTGAATAATAAGAATCTCCTAAACTAAAGCATATCGATTATGCTCATTTCTCATTGTCTCTCTTATGATTGGTTCTTGAGGAAGTCGTCAACGAACAAGACGTCACCAATTTAAGTTTTTTTTTAAAACTGTGTTATTATATCAATTTACAAATTGTTTCCGTAAATTTGAATTAAAAAATACATTGTTAAATATACGTAATTTTGTGAGTTTCGATAAAAACTCTGAACTGTTACTATACCAATGGTTAAAGATGTTTGCAGCAACAAGAAAATATCAAATATCTTAGCCTAAATATTTTGTTTGTGGCAAGTCTACGTTTTATGTAGGCATTGAGAATGAAACTCTCATAAAAAAGTCGAAAGATGAAGATGAATACTTCCCAGCGGCACTGTTACAGAATATTGAATTTTTCAGGAAGTAAACACACATGTAAGTAGACATTCAAATAGGGTATAAAATGTATCAAAATGAGTTGCAAGTTTCCCAGCTGATCCTTAATTACATTGTACAAGTTTTTATATTTAATCATAACTTATATTAAACGTATATTAAATGAAAACCATTTCTAATCATTCATTATTTATTATACCAAAAAGTTGATACTCATAATTTCAATAATTACTTACTACTTACCAAATTGCACGACAAAATTTGAAAGTTGAATAGTTTTCACTATTATACTATTACGAATTATGATTGTAGTGTACTGTAACAAATTAATTAAATTTTTTCCTCTGGAACAAAAAAAAAATTTTATCAACAAAGAAAATAAATGATCAGAGTCAAGAACTGAACAAGGTGACATATTCTAACTGCCTGGGAAACTTAATTATAGCAATTTGCACGTAAACAATAAAATTAAGAAGATAAAGTAAGCACGTAGGGAGCAAAGCCATACATGGACATGGTAGAGACATGAAGGACTTTTAACCTATCTGAAATGAGGTGTTTAAGAAGAATTGATGGATTGACTTAAAGGACCAAACTATTACAACCAAGCTAGAAGAAGAAGATTAAAAAATAGAGATAAGAAAAATTAAACTGCTTCGATTACATTATGAAACTGAAGGACAATTGACCAATGAAAAAATTAATTGAAACAGAATGGAGAGCAAAAGGGAAAGAGGAAGACCTAGTTTCATAGAATAAAGGAAAAAGTTGCAATAGAGGAATGACCATACAGATGATTCAAAACTATTGTTACATTATGAGAAGCAGACTATATTTTTATATACTGGTAGCGCCACCTGTGCCTCAGACAGGATTCTAATCTATTCTAGACACGCACCGAATTTACTGGAAAAATCTAGCAAGTCTTTCGAAGTTATTCTCGAAGAGGGCCGACTGCTATAAAGAGGAGCCGGGGCGCGGTTTTTAAATCAGTCTTACTTAGGAAGCGATGTGTAGCAAGCGAATTTAATAACGTTGAAGTGTTATTTTGTCAGATAAGTGTACAGCTCGATATTATTGTACTTTTATTGTGTGTAATGATCGTAGACATTAAAGTGTTTTAAAATAAATAAATAACGTTTAAATTTGTGAACCCGAAGTCGTAACACTATTAAGAAATGCACAATCCAGCCAAAAACCAACGGCTCGACATCTTTCTCACCCATATACTTATCTCTTTCAATAAATCATGTTTTTACTTTATTTCCATGGCAAAGGTACACTTTTTTCACCCTTATTACAAGTGGGGGAGAAAAAATGTGTATACTTGCTAAGGAAATCATACTCTTCTGTAATTTTGAAATGAAAAGTATAAAAGAGAGACTCAAGGGTGAACCCAGAGTGTAGTTTCTGAACGCATTCAAGTACATACAAGAACGGATGTTTTTCTGTAAAAAAGGACAAACACAAATATTTACACGCGTCCATTTATTTAGTAGTATGTATCTACATATGTAAAACGCATAACGAATTTACGCTCCCTTGTTTTAACCTCCAGATTACACGATATAATTAGAGTTCGCTCCGACTAGCGCATAAAAATGTCCCGACCCCGCATTAAAACTTTACCAAAATCCTCTACAAATTCATGAATATTAAATGAAAAAGCCGAAAGTATTTCTGAAAGCGCGCATTAGCCCCCCCGAAATTATATTCTCGGGTCAAATTTTAACATAATAATTTTATAATCTCATAGATAAACCGGATGCGCGTTAGATTAAACGTGCGTGCGTGAACTTTGTGGCAATTTTAAGCGAAAGAAAATAAAACCTTTTTACATATGTATGTATGTGAGGGATGAAAACAGAATGTCGTCGTGTCCTTGCATCGAGCTATTTTTAAAGTGGTAGTTAAAGTGGAAAGTATTTTCATACCGAACATGTTTCGGGTAATTTTTAAAGTTTCATTCACGGTCGCGAAGTTTTCTAAAGGAATTTAATATGTATTATAAATATATTCACGACTTAGTATGCAAACTTTGTGAACTACTGCAGTAAGCACGGAGAATCACTTAAGGCCCAGCTTTCGCAAAATGATTGTTCCTACTTTTTTACAGCATAAGTTTATAATAATTATTTTACTAATTTCCGTGAAGAAAAATGAAATTATGTCGAAAGTTCTTTATCGCATTAGAATGTTTATTTACGGGGTCGGTCCAAAAACAGCTCGCAATCCGTTCAGTGTAGGCAACTTAAGTCACTTCAGTGACCTAAATCAGTGGGACCAAAATGGGGACTCGCACCCTGAGTTTTGAAGATGCAAACAGTACGGTTCCGAAGGGAGAGAAGATTCAAAAAATTAATTAATTTCATCGGGTCATTATCGCGAACGTTTGCGTTTCCAATTGCCACATTCATGTTCGTGTATCGCCGAATCCTTAAAAATGTAAAAGTGTTTATTAAAAGGGCTCGATATTTTGTCTGAACGATTTCCTCGCACCTACTTATCGCTTGGGAAAGTTTATCTTTAAGAAAATGTTTCAAAAACTGAAGGGGGAAACAAGTGTATTTATTTAATAGAAGACACATTAATCGAATGGGTTGGATTATTCGCCGTAAGAAAATCTTTGAGATATGCCAGGATTTTCTTTAGGTATGGCTTCCCTTGCCGAAAATTAGTCATAATGGAATGCAGTTAGGTAGCAAGTTTTTTTTATATTAGACGTGAAGTAGAGATAAAAAATCTCATTTATCCATAAGCGTTTGGTTTTGGTCGGAGACAACCATCATTTGGAATTAATTCGTACCACCTAAATGCCTTTCGGATTGACACCGTTTCCTGCAAAGGCACTGGATATATAGCTCTTCATTTAAACTTTGTACATTACATACATTGGATTGAGATGTTCGCGCAATATTGGAAATCCCTCAAAATGGTGCCTATCTTCAAAGATTGAAAGGAAATCTCTAAAATTAAAATCATCGTTGCAAAGGTGTCTAGCAAGCCTCCAAAAAGGGATCGACCTTATCGTATAGCAGGAACGGAACTGGGGGAATACAACTTATACTCAAGAGAAGAAGAGGAAGACCACAACGAAAATGTTTTTACGAGTGGGCGAATAGAAGCCAGTGAGTTAGTGAGGGGTAAGAAGAGAAGAGTGAGAAACAAAATATTAAAAGTAACTTCTTTGCAAAACTGATACCTTTTGGCTCTTGGATCCAACCCTCGAGATGTAGTGATAACGAAATAAAATTTTAGAATACAAAAAGGTGTCCAAAATAATTCAAATAATTTTTAATTGTTCGGCGACCCTGAAACCCCTTCAATATTTCACTCTGACCTTACCTACCCAATTTGTATGTATCGATGGAATTCAAAAGGAGCGTTTGCGTATTTTAAATTAAATTTGATGAAGAGGTATTATCCCTGCCATTAAACCGGGGATTTACTTGTTTTTTCGGGGCGTACGTTTCACATGAAATTCGGGCGGGGATGGGGGTGGGAAAAAAAAGGCAAATCCGGAGATAACTCGATATTAAGCGAAGGCGCGCACCTCTACATAAATGTTGGAAAAGGATGCGTCTCTTCCAGGCTAAACACTGCAGAATTTATTTCGTTCAGTGGCAGAAGCACCTAGCATTTTATATGTGACATTATTAAATTCTCCGGAGAAATTGTTAACGGCGGCGTAAAACTTTCGCGCGATCTCTCGTCTCGAGATGCACTTGATGTTTCGTCCAAAACAACGCGCGAGTTCAAACTTTGTCAGATTTATAATTTTCTTGCTAATTAAATTAATACGTCAGACGTAAACTTTCGTAAATACTGACGTTTTGTAAATTACTTGTTTCATTTTAACGATACGTTCACAACTTATTTTGGATATTACGAAATCATATAAACAAGCTCAGACGATAAGGGGCCAAAGCGACGAACTTTATTCAAAATACTCACTCTCCTTATGATAACAGGTATAGATTAAGATACGTTAAAGTAAATAAGCGACGCGTTAAAGACCCTGAGCGTGTGAGAACCTCACCCACGCAAGCTAGCGAAGCCGGCCTAAGAACACCTCACCATTCGTTGAGGATAGGCAACTTAAGTCACTCCGGTGCCCTAAATGAGTGGGACGAAAAGGGGAACTCGCACAGATGCCATCACCTAGCAGACGCAAGTTACAAAAGGGGCTGGAGATGTAAATAGTACGGTTACGTAATTTTTATAAAATGTAAAAGTGTTTAGTAACCGTAGTTTAAATATTATTGCTTAAGCGATTATCTATTCCATGACAAAAATACTAAACAGCATTCATTGCAAATTTGACGCCAAATGCAGGTCCATAAATCAAATGAAAATATTTCACAACGTATTTATTTCTGCCCCAAAAAAATATGAAGCTTTATAGATGTTTGAGCGCGCGTTTGAAAAATGGACTTGCTCTAAGAAAAGTAGGAAAAGTCTGAAGGCTTAAAAAGAAGAAACAAATTTATCAAGCGTGATGAAGGTAATATTTCTACGTCGTTGCCTCTTTTGCAGTAAAAGTATTAAAGTTATTTATAGTAACTGCGCCTCATAAGTGAAAAAAAAAATTCATTAGCCGAAATATTCGAATGACGTGCTAAAATATTCGTTGTTATTCGGGGACCCACGTTACGCGATTGCTCTCGCCCGCAATTTGAATTTGATTCATCCGCAATAAAAGCGTGAAGTCGTTGTTGTATTGATCCCGTTTCAAAAATTTGATGCGACTATTTTGGCGTGTTGCACTCGCGTCCCATTCAATCGTTTGCATCGTCGATAAATTTCAATTTAGTTTTGGTAATGGAGCGCAGAATTTTTTCATACATATATCCAAACACGTTTTCCACAGGCATCGAATCAAATCCAAATATTTCTTCTTGCATTTATTTGTTTATCTTTTGGTAATTGCAGGACTACTGTTAATTGAAATATATGGTACGTACGGACAGGAATGAATAAATAAACCCTAATGATAGTATATTACATGATAGGACCGAAGGAAGTTGAGTTTGATTATACTGTTTCATCCTGGTGAATAGGCCACCAGTTAGACAGAATTGAAGACACCTCGCAAATATTTCGTTAAACTTAAAACCAAGATGGATTTATACTTTAAAACTATGTAGATTAATTTAGTTAGTTGGTTAATATGCACGATCCAACCTTTTCTTCTTCTAAATATTTACTTCGCTCTTAGCCAAAGTAGTTAGTTACATTTTTAAACTCTTTAAAAGTGCAAGAACCAGCGGCCGCATGAACTTTGAGTAAATCTTGGGCGTTATTTTCACGAGATTACGAATTAATACTTTAATTACGTCCTGCAGCACTCAAAGAAGTCCTTAAATATTTGAGCTCGCAGTTAAAGTGCAAAACTTGCGCAGTTTTACGTATTTATCTAAATATTAACGTAAGCGCAGCTACTTGCACGTAGTAAACGACAAGAAGCCGGCGCCATAAACAAACGTAAGAGAGTTACAATTTTTAAGTGACACTTACACAGTTTGTAACTAACCCCTCGTGGAATTTTATGCAACCATTAAAGCTTAGCTCACCCAGAAAATTCTAAACTTATTAAATTTTTTGCTGTTCGTTTGAACTTTCAAAGATATACAACACAAAGCGTTTATTAGAACACGTTCTAAAACTATTTAACTTGCTGCTACTGATTAGTCGTTGAGACTAGCGACTAACGAGAAGCAGCAGCAACCTTGAGGAAGTTCTTCTGCAATGGAGAACGAAACGTTGGCAGTAAAAGAAGTCAACGTGACGCGGTTCCAACCGGAAGCCAATTCAAACACGTTCTAAAACTGTTCGAATTTTTGAAATTAAAGAAGAGTAGGTAAATTGATTTACATCCGTCGCTTTATATAAAACAATAGACTATCCCGATTACCTAAAACAAATACTGTTGCATGCGAGCTTCATTTACAATCGGAAAATTCTGTGTAATATGGTGTGCCCGGTCAATCGAATGCCTACAACTAAATTGCATATTTAATTACATTTTCCAATAACGTCCGGGACATGAATCCGGCAGGCAGTTTAATATATGTTAAATTGTTTAAATATATTGGAAAGGGGGGCGACCCGAGGACTGATGCCTTCATTATTTTATCCGCCGGCTAAAACAAATTTCATTAAGCTGGAGCGCAAATATTGCGATTTTGATTGAATTAAAATTAATTTAAAATGTTCACTACCGCCTGAAATTATTGCTGCTAACTTAAGGTATTTAGACAGTTTGAGAATGTAAAATTTAGAATCGTTAACCAGTAATTCATAAACAAACGGGCCGGAAATAATTTTGTCCGGTGCACATGATGAATGGACATAATAACTTACGTTTCGGTCACCGCAAATGAAAATGCATTTACAAAATACCAGGCCCCGATTCGGTAATGAAAGTAACTAAAAATTTGTTCGGTCTCCGCGGTTGTTTGCATTTGTGGCGGCCATAAATCTGAAACATGTGACTCGCAAATTATTTATTACCTATTACGGACATTATGGAACGGTAGGTAGGTACCGAAATAACTATGCAATGGCGGTGCAAAAACTCCGAGCTTCATAGTTTAGGGACGGATTGGAGAGCTTTGGCGTTGTTGTAGTGCTAGAGAGGGTGGGTTCACTTGAAAAACCCCCGACAAAATGCATAAAACGTTAATTAATCATTTTTGGTAATACCCCTGGTACAAATTGCTCGGCTTGGTACTAACTGCTTATAATTGTTACATGCATTCGTCAATTATTCATTGACATATTTAAAAACTGGAAAATTATCAGTAATATCAAAATAAAATATTTTAATGAAATGTACCTACAGTGTGCCCCAAAAAGTTTTATACAAATGGAGAAAAAGTTTATCTTACATTTCACAAAAAAAACTATTCTTTATAAAAAGCTCTGCATGACTTGTAGATCCATAATCAGGTACAAAATTTTTTAAAAAATTGTCTGGAATACAGGGAAAATAAAAAATAATGATTTGGACGGAGAGCAAAATACGTTCAAACTGTAGCGAAGAGCAAAATGTTCATTGAAATTGTGATTAAATAGCAAAAAATTATGCACACTTGTAGATTATTGATATTCCCAGATAAAAATTAAAAAATAAACACTTCAGCAATTGTTAGATAATTTATTTTTATAAAACATTGATAACCTTCTTTATCAATTTTTATCTGGAAATATCAATAATCTACAAGTGTGCATAATTTTTTGCTATTTAATCACAATTTCATTGAACATTTTGCTCTCCACTACAGTTTGAACGTATTTTGCTCTCCGTCCAAATCATTATTTTTTATTTTCCCTGTATTCCAGCCAATTTTTAAAAAAATTTTGTACCTGATTATGGATCTACAAGTCATGCAGAGCTTTTTATAAAGAATAGTTTTTTTTTGTGAAATGTAAGATAAACTTTTTCTCCATTTGTATAAAACTTTTTGGGACACACTGTATATTTTTTCAGACTAGTAACACAACGTATTGAATTAGTTTGTATCTAAATAATTTCTGAATAGTTTGTTAAAGATTTTAACTTTTGGTCGACGCAATTAATTTTTAAAATAGAATTATTTTATGATATGTAAATTCGCAGCATGTCTAACTGTAAAAATCAATACCTACTAGTGTGTAAAAAAAAATATTAAAGTGTGTTTATTGGCTCATTAGATGTAAATTTAAAAACAAGAACCTGATGCCAACTTTTACAGAACACTTTCAATTAATTTAGACCTTTGTTAGAACATTTTTGCAGCAATAGTTTTTTTTTTTAATTGAAAAAAGTATTAATGTTATTGTTGCCTTGTTATATCCTCAGTTTTGTATTTCATGAACGTAGCAGAAAAATCTTCCCATCTACTGATCCAAAATGATTGAGGATAGTTTGAATTTAGCGTTACTTTAAATTATTGTCACGTTAGCAACACGAACACTTTTCAGACCATAGCGTCTCAAAAAGGAGTGCTATATTAGAAAATCACGTTACAAAATATTCAATAAAATCGTCTATCGAACCGTAATTCTGAAAACTATTTTGTAAAATATGAAAACAAGCGAAATAAAGCAAAAATTCAATGAAGACAACGTGGAAAAGCACAATGTAAACAAGAAACTGACGAGTCGACGCTGTAATTTAACGTAACACATTACAATGTTATGGTATCTCAGGATATTTTGCAAATTCTTTTCTAAATCTTATTTGTTTATTGTTATTCTTATTTGCTTTTCTCACTTCGTTGTTTACTTGCGTACTCTCCTGCTTCGATGGTGGATTTTGCAGTGTATCTCGTAGACCAATTCTTGCTTGTAGAGTGTATTTGTTGTGTGATAAATTTTGGATATAGATGGCATTCGCGAGCCTTCACATTCAAAATTATCAGTGTGTGTGTGCGTGTGTGGGTAAATAATAAAGTTGATATTTCGTAGAATAAAACATAAAAAAACGATGGTTTATTAGTTCAATTTCGAAGAGTTGCACAAACAAATTTATTCCAATACGTTCGGAGTTTTTTTTTAAAGAGAAGTTTAATACGTTCGGACTAGTTTTTCACAAAACCGCCCTTATAGCTTACTTACATCAGGTTCCGAACCGCGTACTTGACTTCCTCCGTGTTCCGGGCCTCGCGGTTATAAAGCGCGACCGGGAACTTTCACGTACGGTAGCTAAATACGACGCCCTCACTGGTTAATTTACCGAACTCCTTACTACTACCTATACAGGGTGTTTATGGTCTTCTCTGTATCCTTTTAGGGGGCGATAGTACACCTCAGAAGGAGTCGATAAACCTTAAAACGTCTTAATAAAAGTTTTCTCATAAGCGAGATAATAATTTTTTTATTTTTTACATTAAACGATTAATTTGTCTTAAACACTCGTAACCTACTACTTAATCAGTATAACAAAAAACATAAAAAGTAATATTGGGCGGTTGCAAAAATTATTCTTCAATTGTTATTACGTTTGTTTTTTGACACGCAAAGTTGTTATCTGTAATTCAGTTTTACTACACCTTTGTTTGACTGAAAATTTTATTATTTTTACCTTGTTCTTTAAAAATCGGGACGGCCCATCGATATAACATGGTGATAACTTCGAACATCTTTTGTAGTGGACAATGCTGGTTAAGTAGTAGATTACTAGAATTTAAAACAAATTAACCGTTTAATGTAATAAATAAAAGATTTATTATCTCGCTTATGAGACGTTTTAAGGTTTATCGACTTCTTCTGAGGTATACTATCGCGCCCTAAAAGGATACAGAGAAGACCGTAAACACCCTGTAGTTTCCTTCTAACATCCGGATTGTCATGACATTATTAAATAATTTTTTCTAATATTTACAATTCTAAATAAACATTTAATTTTAAATTACCTATTTCTAAAACTATTTACATAAAATTAAAATATTCTGAAAAACACACATGAATTCAACGATTTCACAAACAAATCCCCTAAAACACATCTAATACATTACTCTCAATTTACAAACATACGACGCGAAATTCAAACCGTCCTCGATTGTATTGGATTAATCTGTACATGTAAAAGAACCAGAATTTTCAAAAATACATACAGTGTCTTTCAAAAAGTGTGCTACAAATGGGAATTTTGTTTTATTATGGGTTTCTATAAAAATGTATTGACGCAGAACGCTTCTGCATCCCTTAAAGTCAAATTGGAAAATGTCAGATGAAATTTAGCTTGAACGGTATACAGCGTGGACACCGAGAAATGAAGACGGCTTAAGAGTAAAGTACCCTTATTTTACAAGATACAGCAAAATGTCATAAAAATAAGTTGTTCAGAATTAAAAGTTAATATGAAATTACAGCCTTCCATCTCAAAAATAAAAAAATCACAATTTATTGTGAACCACTCTTTATACACACTACATTAGGAAATACTGGTTGGATTAAAGTGTCCGCCAAAATAATATGAATAGGAAAACATTAAATTGGTTCTTATTTCTCAATTGTTTTATTTGGTTTTTAGTGATTATTTCAATGCGTTCGAAAACTTTGTGCTTCCCTGTAGAATTCATCATTCATATATTAAAAAAATATGATACATTTAAACGAAGTTACATTTTCAACAATCTGTGAAGAATACTAAAAATTATAACCTTTATCATTTAAAAATAAATAAAATAATTGAGAAATAAGAACCAATTTAATGTTTTCCTATTCATATTATTTTGGCGGACACTTTAATCCAACCAGTATTTCCTAATGTAGTGTGTATAAAGAGTGGTTCACAATAAATTGAGATATATTTAGCTATAACTTTTAATTCTTAACAACTTATTCTTATGACATTTTGCTGTATCTTGTAAGATAAGGGTACTTTACTCTTAAGCCGTCTTCATTTCTCGGTGTCCACGCTGTATACCGTTCAAGATAAATTTCATCTAACATTTTCCAATTTGACTTTAAGGGATGCAGAAGCGTTCTGCGTCAATAAATTTTTATAAAAACCGATAATAAAAAAAATTTGTAGCACACTTTTTGAAAGATTTTTTAACTTAAAATATTTTTCAAATTTCCTCTCAATCAATCAGAATCACTTCATTTAAATAAATAAATAAATAGTGTCATCTGTTGGCAGTAAATTAAACAGAAAGCTCAGCTGAGAATTGTGAGATTGATTTTTTTTGGATAAAGTACAAAATATTTTATTAACTGAATGACTTGCTTGTTCTACAATGTTCTATTGATGGAGTAAATTCTGTATTTAAAGAGCAATTGAAGAAATCGAGCCATCTGTGGACTTGCAAAAGAATTAAAACTCAAAAATATATTTTTTTTTACTGAAAAATATATTTTCAATGCTCTTTGCAATTTCAATTGCTAATATAGAAAGCACGATATTTATCTTGAATAAATTAAACAGCGCCACCTGTCGGAGTGTAATGTAAACTAAAAGCTGGGTTGCGAACGGTTGAATTTTTTTAATCTTCCCTTTTAGTTATTATTGAAGAAACAATACCACGTTTAATTTTATGTCTGCACTGCAGTACTTTATTAATTGCATGAACATTCCACAATCTCAGATAAGTGCTCCATCTATCGACATAAGAAAGGACTAATTATTTTTCAGAAATTTTCATAATAATGAGAAAATCACTGTTTAACGGATATTTTAAATCCTGGGCCACCAATATGAAATGTTAACTATTTTAATTCGTTTCTTCGCTTGATCAGCAATGATTGATGGTTTGCATCAGAAATATTATTATCATTATCAATATAGAAAATAAAAATAATTTGATAAAATTTTCCAAATTCTTCTCCATCTTTTTCTTTTTGTTTCTGTTAAAAGAGAGCGATGGCATTTCCTTCTTTTCAACCACTTGTTCTAGTTTCGTACCATCTTAAAGAACTTCTAGTTAATTCAGAGATACTAAAAGAGAATAGTCAAATTCCAAATTATTCTCGATTTCCTCGGAATTGCAATTTTCTTGCATATTTTCGTACTATTTTAGACATTCGAAGATACTGCTTTTCTTGTTTTTTTTTTTTCACGACTGTTGTTTATAGCGTGTTTCCAAATTCTTCTCGTTCTTTCTCTTCTTTATTATAAAGGAATGCATTGCAATCAATTTTCACTTGATGGTTCTACATATTTACGAAAAGCGCCCCAATCATAAAATTTGCTGAATGGTTAAAGATCGAGATTAATGAGATATAAATGGGAGGACGGCGAAATTTCACAAAGTTGAGGTATCTGACAATCGGGTTGCGACACGTACTGTATATCAGGTATTCAATTGTAAAGTTCATCAAGTAGCCTTTGAATTTTTCGTAACTTTGTGAAGCAAGTCTTAAATTACATCAACATTAAATGCCACTTTAGGTTATAAACAAAACATATATTTGACAACTATCATTCTTTCAAACGTCAGCCGCTTTCATCTCTTTTATAACAAAAGAATTAATTTCGAGTTGTAATGCCTGCATGATTTTTATCCTAAAATATGTATTATGGATGTCCATACTAATTCGATAAGAAAGTGTTAAAGCTTGATATTGTAATTATTAGGAATTATTTTTAAAATGTACGCTTCTAGAACCATTAATTATGAAAGGTAATGAGTGTTATGCATAGTTATAATCTGTTGCCATTGATTGATTCATAATGCTAATGAATTTATAATTCCTGAAGTTACTGTCACCCCTAGGTGTATTCGTATGCTATTGGCTTTACGATAAATAATTGGAGTATTTCCTATCATCTCGATGTTAACAGTTAATAATTGAGTGTATCACCAATAGACAATTGTATCATCTTCTTCTTCTTCTTGGCTTTTCCCCTTTAGGAGTTAGCTGATCTTTAGTTCATTAAGGGAGTTCTAGTGCATTCAATTCTATTTAATGTTCGCAGTATCTAAATCCAATCATAACCAAGGCATTTATTTAAAATTTTTGTCGTAATCTACATGAATAAAATTTCTTAAAGGTGGAAGTATTTCCCAAGCTTGAAGCATACAATGATCTCCAGTTAGGAGAACGAAGTGCAGCAGTAAAAATCGACGCGGGCATTAATTGAATTAAAATTATCACATGAAGCGAAAATCCGTAATAAAAACAAAGTTAGACTGAAAGTACCGGGAAGCTCGCGAGTCCGAGAGAATAGTTAAAGAGATCACTTAACAGAGGGCGGACGAGCGCGGGACAAAAGCATTCCACCACGGTTGCGTTACAGGCGCTTCTCCATCGAGAGCTTTTATATAAATGAGGGTATTCTCTTTTCTACTGTTTGTTTAGCGTTTTGTGAATTACTTCCTTGGATATTAACTCAACTTGTTATTGACATTGGATTTCTAGATGAGCGCCGACCTCCTATTTCATTCCATTTCGAACCTTATTTACTTCTACTCACAATGTTTTCATTCTTATAGTGATACTTCTACAACTCACAAAAGAAGCCGTTTTAACCAAACAGTTTCCAAATTGAAAAGATTGTTTTTCATGATTTTAGTGTACATATGAGCATGAACTGATGATTCGCAAACGCGAAGCAAAAAAGTACGGTTGTTTCTATTAGCGAACGCGATACAGATGAAAGGGCCCAGTTATGTGCTAGCGACCCAAATTCAATCCACTCTGCGTGATTGGTATTTTTGTTTTTGTCTTTCAGAGAGATGGATGTTTGAATATGACTTCTTGTAGCGCAGCAGCTACGCCGCATATTTTTAATATAAGATTGCCGCTTATTCATCTGAAAATGCAAGTATCAGACAGACTTTCCGGATCCTTTGTACATACGTATGCAAGCTTCGGCGTACAAATCAAAAAAAACAAATTAAATTTCGTTAGAGCTTTCCTGCCTTGCGGCGGTGAATGCTTTGAATTTGTAAAAGAAGTGCGTCACGTTAACCACCGCCAGACGAACTCGTTTACCTTTTTCATTCTCACAAAGAACGTCCAGAGCCAAAGCAATCAGTGCGTTATGAGATTTTAATTCAGCCCCAGTTAGTGCTTTCTTCCATCGCAAAATAATACCGGGGTTTTATTTCATGTACTTCTTCGGGACACAAAAACTAACCGTATAGTTCAAAAGCACAAAGAATCAATTAACTCCTCAACAAAATTAGATTATACATACGTAAATGCATCAATATATAATACAGTTCTGCTATTCCCGCACAGTTTCTAGGTCAAGAACCAGTCGTGCGATGTCGCGACCAATCGAACTTCTGAACTCGTTCTAACACAAGCAAATGCGTGCAATTTACTTTCGTTTTTAAAGAACCATTTCTTAGAGCTTTCACTCAATTTTCTTCCAATGGAAATTGTTTATGGAAAGTTAACAAAGCCGGCCTAGCTTTTGTTTCCCACCAGGCGAAGCAACACATGGAGAAGAAAAAAGAGAAAAACGCCTGCGACCCCGCTTCAATTAAAAAGAGAGGAACCGGGTGCGAGGGTGAATATCTGAATAAGTGCCGAACGCAAATCGTTTTCTCGCGGACTTCCATTTTGCCCTGAATTATGCGGACGGGACGCGTGTGATTGTTTCCGGCTAAACAAACGCCTGGGCGAAAGAGTTTTCCATTGTCGTTGGTTAATTAAAAAGAAATGTTGCTGGGTGTTGCCGGGCACGTCCGGAGGAGCTTTCGTTTGCATATTTTAATTTTGCCGTGTTAATAAACATTACTTTCCGCACAAGGGTGTATTTTTTTTATAAATGAAATATGATCACTCTTACGAGAGCTAGGGGAATGTACATATTTTTTGAAACTAAAATATTGCACCCGATGCATCTTGCAAGTCCCTAAACAGGTATGACTATAACTTCGTACCCCTAATCAATACGAGCTGTCTTAATTTAACGCTTTGTAATTACCGTATACCGCGGGGGTTTGAACGTACCTTTAATTGCCACTTGTAAAGTAAGCTTCTCATCGGAATGCTCGATTACAGCAATCCCTTTATGTTTAACGCAGGCATTTTTGCATGATTGATGAGCAAGCTGGAAAACTCAGCAAAGAATCAAATTTAACCTTCGCAGATTTCAAAAGGTCGTGGACCAAATAAATAGGGCAAAATACTGGAAGAGAGACTTGATTAGAAGAGCTCATACAAAAATAATTATAGCTTTAAACATAAACGGGGAGATTTCAAAAGATATTCCAGCCAGTAAAAGAAGGAAATTAGGGATGCAATTAAGTAAAGAGGTAGAAACACCACACTTAATATACCCTGTAGAATGTATCTACACATGCCCATATCCAATTATAAATCACAATTTATTACGGTTCCTGTCAGAATTCTTAATATTTTGGGTCAATTCTGACTGTTCTGGTGTTTCTAACAGGATCCCGAAACCGTGTCATCTTTGATATCGCATAAGCTTAAGAAACTTGGGCAGCATAGTCCAGGAGGAGGCCACATTGATTATCTTTTTCCATAATGAACCACCATTCAGAAATCAGTTAGTATTGAGGAACGAAGGAGACTGGTACAAAAGGAGAAATTCACTGTTTGACCACATTTATGGCACTCATCATATCATATCCTTTTGAAGACCTTTTGACAAAAGGGGGTCACAAGTACTGGACTGCTTTCTGTATTGCCTGGGTTTGTTCCTTCTGGACTTCACACCGTCTCCGAAGTGAAACCATTCTGAAGGAAAGACGTTTCGAGGACTGGCGATGAAGGAGGGAGGAAATTATAATGGCATTTACTTTAATTTTTCAATTTTCTCCAAAGCTTCCACAACCTCTGAATCAAAGTCACTATGGTATCAAAGTGGAACTTGTTTCTTTGGTCCGAATTTTTTCATCGTCTAATTCCCCTCAAATTTTTTTATTGCACCATGTAACAGCGATACGAGCTTTCTTTTTGTAGGTACAGTGAATTCCAATCTCTAAGGTGGACAGAATTGAAGCCACCCAGTCCATTTTGACGATAGCTCCCACCACCACCAATAAAACTAAAAGCAGAGGAGAGAGTGCAACAGTACCAAGCGGACTGAGTATTTACCGCTCAGAATCGAGATACGCTCTTGGGGAGAAATGGCAAAGAACTTGGGACATATGCCGTGGATCGACTTTATCAAAGACCTCCACAAATGGTACAATACAATTTGTTGGTGTTGACCATTACATCACATGGTCAGTGATAGGTCAGGAGGTTTTCGCCAGATATCTCCACCAAATTGGAAAGCTACAAAGGTATTGCCACAAAGTAGATACGCCAGAACACAGCGTTTGATGAGAAAGAGAGAAAAACTGAGAAATATACAATAAGGAACTAACAAGAAGAGCCAGGATGAAATTTCTGTCATAATGCCTAATGGCAGAGTCCAGAAATGGGTAGCTGAAGAAGAGGATAAGGAGTTGTGTTGCTAGGCGCACACCTAGAGGTGGCTTCAAGTGTGAATCTGATACTGTAACTATCGTTGATGAGGTCTTTAGAAGATTCTCCAAACTTCTAGAAAAAAGGCAAGAGTGGAATACTTCTAATCGAAAACTGTAGACAAGAGTTTACTCTTTCCATTTTCTTCTGTATGTTGTTATTTCCTCCACTTGGAATTTTGACATGGGTCATATTTTCTTTCTGACCTAGGGCCCTGTACTTTTATTTTCTTTACTATCTCGTTCCCTCTCAATTCTTTGGAAAAATCTTGTTTGGTCCTTGCCTTTTAATAGGCCTCGTTGCTTTTCACCGGTTCCAATGTGGCGTTTAATATTTTTTTCTCCATTTTCTTGACATCCAGTAGTCTTATGAGTAGTCTTTTTGAACCTCAATTCTGATTTGATATTGTTTCTTATGTAGCATTCGACTGTGTTCTTCGTTCCTTCCAAATTCGTCTGAAAAATCTTCTACAAAGTGCTCCAAGTTTTTCTTCACGTAAGTGCTGCTCTAACCAGCGATGTTCCTAAAAGCAAACACTATGTTAGTGTACCACAAGTGGTTGTGTGTATTTCTGGCAGTCCATGAAGTCCAGAAGGTTTTCTCTCAGATGGTGAGCTTCTTGTATCACGAATTTTTAAAATGGTTGATTTATTCCTTTTTCCGCGTCGTGTAGGCGACGTTGTATCGAATTTAACTTACGTACTGAGCTTAATGATTTACGAAATTGCCGATTTAAAGCACACGTGAACAATTAAAGAATTTTTAACTTAAGAAATGGTTACTCCTTCGAACTCCTAATTCGTGACAATGATGTATTAAATTAATTTTGTTGTTTTTATTAAATGTTATCATCTTATTATTATATGAAAATGAGGATGAGTAGGAAGAAAATAAAAAGGGAGTAAAAGAAAATATACTGAAATGAGTAGACCATAAAGAGTGGATGAAAAAGGAAAGTTCTGAAAGTATGCCTAAGGCAAATGGCAGGAGAAACTTAGGAAGACCTAAGGAACGATGAGAATTATATCGTGTAGTGATGCTTATAACTGAAATGATGAAAAAGAACTTAAAACATAAAAGTCAAAATGTACCAAAATGGTAGGCATCTAAATAATATTTTCTGCTGATTTATACAGAATGGGCCCGTCCGTGTCTCTTTTGTGACAAAATTCGAGTAACGTGATTTTACTTTGTCTGATGTTAAATTAATTTTAAAGAGGGGTGACACATCATCTTTGTCTGCCATTAATTCGGTATGAATTTCATTTCCTGAACGCTTGAGCTAGATTTCTAGGTGATTTATGATGTTTCACGACACATAAATTAGTGTCTAATTCTCTTTGATAGAAATTCGGAAATTCGTTAACTAAGGAAGGGGAAAATGTGAAATAACAACTGGGGGATTTAGAGTGTTGAATTGATTATAATTTTGAAATTTTTAAGGCGTCATTGATCCATAAAAATTTTGTAACGAATCTGTTCGACTTTTTTCCCTTTAGAGCTCGTTGTCAACTATCTGGGTCAGAGCGCCGTGTTATTTATTCAATAAAACGTAAGCTAGACAACAAACATGTCGTCCGCCATGACGATGAAAAATTGATGTATTCATTACTTAGCGAAATTTATTTTTTGTTTAATGAAGCGGCCCGGCGCAAAAAAGGCGGCGAATCCTTCAGTTTGCGCGCCTGTAATGTCATCGTGCCGAATTAGCATATTAGCGGCTTAAATTGGGGCACGCAAAACGCCAATCTAAATGTCACTTAAATTTTTTTTGTACACGCACTGGCCACACACACACAGGGGTTCCCCCTTCTATTGTGCGAAGCGTTTCCTTGTTTTTCGACGCACTAACCCTCTTAGGGTCAATTGCAGTGTGTTTTTAACGCACCCTCATCAACGGAAGCCACGCTGCTGTTGTTTTGAAGAACTTCCTCGGTGGTCAGATTTTTATTAACCTCCCCCGACCCCCCTCCCACGCATTAAATATTTTACTACTCCCGTTTTATACTCGATTTATTTTATTGAATGCTACTGTTTTTCTTTAGATAATAAATTTAACGTCGAACACTTGACTGCAAACTTGACCTCTTGATCGGTGTTACCTCCTGAAACCCAACGTTAAAGTTCTATACCTCTTTAATATCGGGTGAAAAAAAAACACTGTTGAAAATCGAACAAGAATTAACAATGCGCCTATGAATTGAGATAGATCAAGAAGAAGGAAGTATTTATTACGAATAATAGGCTTAAGTTTCACAACGCCGCCAATAGTATTCGTGTTTATCGGGACATGCTAATGCGAACGCTTCTTCGCCGTGCTCGCCTGTGTCTCGCTAATGATGGACGTTACTTCGAACACTCGTTATAACGTTTTTTCCACTGCCTGTGGTTAACAGATAATATTCGGTGAGTGTGCTTTTATATCCTATTCGCGCGTGCTCATCACCTGCTATGTTTAAGCTTTCTCGTCACTTCATGAGTACCGCAAATGAGGCGGATAAAGTAATTTTCGGTTTATGATATGAATATTTCTGTGCTCTCACGGTAATGTGATTAAAATTTCTGCACTTATTTAAAAAAAGAAACACCCCGTATATTGATGTATGCATCCAAACAATTTTATAGACAAACACATATTGACATGCTTAAGCATGAATTAGTAATTCATATTATTTTCTTATATCTCCGTCTTTCGATTTTTTTGTATATACTGAGTTCGATCAAAAATATACGGGATATCGGGCACTTTCCTGGATATCTCTTATTTTCCTTCCAATTTCGGATAAAGTTGACGGATAAATAAATGACAAATGACTTCTATATAACCACGAAATAAAAACCTTTTGTTTTATCACCTTTCTAGACTGTTTGGATTTAGTAAATATATATATAACGCCATTGACAGGCCGTTTAGGCCCACAGTTTTATCACTTCTTTCCATCGCTTCTTATCCTTGGTTTTTCCTTCCCAATTTCGTATGCCTTTCTCTTGCAAGTCCGAGAGCATCATTTCAGTCCCTGGTCTTCCTTTCTTTCTCTTTCCGTCTGAATGTTTCCGCGCTATTTTCTTAACTATTCTGTCTTCTTTCGTCCTCTGTATATGTCCCAACCACTGCAATCGCTTGATTCTGTTCACTTCTTTAATTCTTGTCGCATGGAACATTTCATGAACTTCTTCGTTGGACCTTCTTTCGTATCCACTTTCGGTCTTTTTCCCTCCTAATATTCTTCTCAAAAATCTTCCTTTCCTTCGTTTCGCATGCATATAAAGCGGTTGGTCTTATTACTGTTTTGTATAGTCTTAATTTCAAATTTCTTGACATCAATTATTCACTGATCCTGCGCATCGGTTTCCCTTCATTAGTCTTATGTCAATTTCCTTTTCTTCCTAGCACTGATTTGTTATTAAGACCCCTAAATACCGGAACTCATTCATCTCTTCAAATTCCATTTTCTTCCCACTTATTTCTAGCTCTAAGTTGTTTATTGCTACCAATTCTCATACATTTACTCTTACTTTGATTTACCTGGAGTCCCATTTCTTCTGCTGCCTCTATCACTCTTCTTGCTACTTCACGAAGTTCTTTTTCACTTCGACCTATGGGAGCTACATCATCCTCATAAGCAATGACTTGATGGCTTCTCTGTTTACTTTTGTTATCCCTCCAAACTTTTTCTAAGACTAAGTTAAATAAAAGAGGTGCCAAAGGATCTCCTTGTGTAAGTCCCACTCTAATCTCGAAGTCTTGGGATACTCTCCGCCTAATTTTACATTGCTTCTTGTTCTTTCCAATGTCATCTTAACCAATCCAAATTAATTTGGTGGGAATATTAAATTCCTTCATTACATTGAGTAACTTTTGGCGTCTGATAGAATCGTAAGCTTTCGTAAAATCCAGAAAAAGTATGACTGCCGGAATCTTATACTCGTAGCTAGTTAGAAGTATCTCCTTCACTATAAAAATCTGGTCTGTAGTTGTCCTCCCCTTCCTAAAGCCCGCTTGAATTCTCCGAGTTGGGCTTCCAGCCCTAACTTTATTAGAATCGCCAAGATTTTAATGAATACTATGTTATAAAGTCAGTTGCCAAATGTCACGAACTTGGGATATGTTTTCATCAGTTTCAGAAACTCAGAACGCAAAAATATCTTCCCTCGAAACCCATTCCGAAAAGTTTTTTTTTAGAGCTGCTCAAAAACTGGAATTCACAATCCGATCAAAAACTGAAGTGAATCAATAGCAGGAATTAATCACAAGCTTTTGAAAGTTGAAGGCCCTCCTTATCTCCTTTCTGCTTTAAAGCATCTAAATCATTGACAATTTCAGATTCTTTCCAAAAATTAGTTTTTCTGAAGTAACTAATCAAAAAATGAATTAAGTTTACGCTGATGAAAAGCTGAAATGAGTACCTGGTCAATTGGTATAAATTGTTGACAAGCTTTGACGAGTTTTTCGTCGGTTTTAGAAGTTGAAGGCCCTCCTGACCTCCTTTCTTCTTTAAAGCGTCTAAATCACTAAAAATTTTAGATTTTTTCCAAAAATTAGTTTTCTCTGAAGTAACTAATCAAAAAATTAATTAAGTTTAGGCTGATGGAAAACGGAAATGAGTAGCAAGCCAATTCATATAAATTGTTGACAAGCTTTGACGACTTTTTCGTCGGTTTTAGAAGTTGAAGGCCCTCCCTATCTCCCCCCGTCTTAATAATTTTTTTCTTCTTCTTTACTGCATGTGATTCACTCAAAGTTTTGTATATTGTTAAAGATCCTTTCCAAAAATTATTCAATTTTCTGAAACCACCGATAAAAAACTGAAACGTAAATTGTTCTGACAACTTTTTTGTGAAAACAAATTAACGAATTAACAAATTACTTCTTTTACTTAAAACAAATTAAGTCTAAGAACTGGTGAATACCTAAAATGAATACTAAGTTATTTGCACGGATTATTCAAAAACTTTGGCTTGTAGAAACCGAAGTCCTCCCCATTTCTCTCAAAAGGAATGATTTTTTTTACTAACAATAAGTGAGAAGAGAAATGTGCAGTATGGTTATTATTATTGATTGGAAGTAAACAATTATAAATCTGAACACTTTATAATTTTTAATAATTTTGATGTATGCATCCAAACAATTTTATAGACAAACACATATTGACATGCTTAAGCATGAATTAGTAATTCATATTATTTTCCTAAGTCTAATTAATGGAATACAATGGAATAGAAAATTACGTGTGTTTAATGTCCTTAGAGTATCATTAATTAACAAATAATTTACTTAATCATACGGATGTGTCGACGACATTGAGGAGCCTTATAATCAGTGTGGGGCGATCTCATGAATATGTGACTTGGGTACTAAGTAAAGGGTCTTACAACTATAACAAACCATTCAACATGTCTAATAAAATGGATAGACTGAAATTTTCTCAAGTGCTTGGGATGTTAAAAAAGAAACAGCAAATTGCAAGACACATTAAAAATACATAGTTCACAAATTAAACTTCTCTTTTCGCGAATTAAATAAAACGCTAATAATATTTTTTTTCATTTTCCCGAATGACATGCACAGGAACACATGTTGTACATACGTAGAATACTTGGACAAAGCGGTTGTTCGAAGCGAACGGAACAACATTAATTAGAGAAGAAAAGCGAAAAATGCGGCGCAGTGCGGGCCCACTCGAGCTTCGCGGAAAGTGGCGCGAATAAAAAAAAATGTACTTAAACTAATTAATTTTAATGACGGAGTTAGTGGCACAATGCGGGCATTCCATTTCAATTATTTAAGTTTGAATTCGAAAGCAAAGGGCCGCCGGAATTAGGCTAATGGAAGCGAGGAGAAAAATTAAAAACGTGAAATTAATTAAGTAAATTGACGTTCACGTTTTAAAAAAAACACTTGATGGGTAATGAACGCAATTTTATATTTTGTTCGGTTTATTTCGAACAAAGCCGCAACTAGCGCACGTAACACTGTCGAAGCCTATTTCGGATTAGGTGAATTTTTGTTCACCCTGGCGCCTGTTTTAAGATCTCTTTACTCACACTCATTCTTCATTGTAGTAATTAAGCTAGGAGTAATTCACAATAGAGTTTTCTGCTACAGCGACAGGTTAATGTTCCCAATTTATCTTGGCCTTGCAGTTGACCGTTTGCAACAATCACAGGAGATTTTATCTACACACACTCGTACGTCTAGGGTAGTGGCACAAATACACAACCAGCTAGAATAACAATTACTTTAATTAGAAACACACAGAGTAATTTCAAGATCAGTTACAAAATTACAAACGGATTAATTCAATGCGACAGAATCTCGTCGAAATACTAGACCTAAGGCAATTCAAAAATATAGTACCGAGTGTATACCTATCGAGTAAATAAGTAAAATTTACTCGATGAATCAGAACAATCCCCCTGATTACTACTACAATAATAAATTGACATCGACTAATTAAAGGCGCAGGATCTGTCGAAAATTCGCTCTTAAGCAACGCAACATCACGTTCAACAGAGGTTCTGAATAGCCTCACGTAACCAAGATTATAATATCTTGTAGTTCATGGTCGTGTTTTCTGCACGTTATCCGATGCGTCGTGGAGTAATCTGCAACAGTCTCCTCCGATTCAACCGGACACGGCAACAAGAGATATCCCAACGGTAAAAGTATGCAAAAGTAAAGGTACCAAAAGTGGTGTCAAAGACACAAATTGAACTCACAATCAGAGATAAGAGACGATAAAATAATGATGTAGCAATGTTTTTGATTTTCTTCTTTTTTTAAATTTGTCTGCAGTAAAATTTTCTACACCGAACGCATAAAGTTTAATTAGTAGCAGTAAAATTTAATTGTCTCGTAAAACTAACTGTAAACCTTTATTACCAATTTTCAGCAGAGCTGATAAAACAAAAAAAAGAACCGGATCGTCGTGTGCAGGAGACACTAAAAAATGAGGGATCAAAAGATTTTGCAATAATTAATTTCTAAAATAGAAATGACACAGTAATTAAAGTTTGAGTTTCTTTCTATAAGACAAGAATGAAAGGGCATATGGAAAGAATGGCTTCAATAGCATTATTCTTCCTTACATGGCTCTTTCTTGCACTTCTTTTTGTTCACTCATCTCAGTACTTGGCTTCTCTCAACTATTCTTCAGTGAAAAATTTACTTCTCCTTGGTACTCTTTTTGGTACTAATTTTCAAAAACTATCTCTAACCTTCAAATTTTGAAGTAGGTTCTCATTTTTGTTGCCCTATGTGATCTTTCGTCCAGTGGTCAGATGCTCTCAATCATCCTTTTTTAGCATTTTTATATCCTGGTTGCCTACTTATTATTTATTTATCTAACTTCTCTGTTCAAGATTACTATGAACCTCATGATTGAATTGCGTATTTTCAACCACCTCCCAAGCATCTCCCAAGCATCCTTTGTTCAGTATCTTCAGAGTTTGGTTGCTTCTCGTTTCTTGTCCCCGGATAATTTTTTATATGACTCGAATTTTATTAGATGTTTCCTAATGTTAAGACTTCGCTATCACAAATTACTCTGAATCTCTAAAGTCGTAGTTTGAACCGACACGTTGATGTCTTCTTCTATAACATTCGTGTCCTAGTGATTATTATTACACTTCAAATTACTTCTTCAAAGTTAACTGTAGATTTTCCTTGATCACTATGCTACCTACCTTCCAGCAGCAAGATTGCGGGAGGAGAAATTAACAAACGTCCCACTGCCGCCAGCTAGTTCAATGGGACGGGCAGGTTCAAACCAATGAATACAAAAGGGCGCAATTAAGTAAAAATAAAATAATATCACAGTTCGTGCACACTTGCCTTTATTTAATTAAATGAGTTAAACAAAAGGCTCACACGAAAACACGTGCAAAGAAAATAAAAGATTACGTTTCCAAATGAAACTACGCAACGTAACAACAAAGATTTAAGTAATGAAGCATAGGACCCGCCTTTCGCTTACAGTCGTCATAAACAGTGATTTAATGATAATATCGCAAATAATAATTACTCGAAAATCTGATACGAAAGTCGGTGAAAAGGAAAGGAAACGGAAAGAGCCTTTTTCTCTCTATACTGGTAGCATGTGCTTTCTAATTTGTTTAAATGTTAATTTATTTCAAAGGTCGGGTGGAAGAGCAGATTGGCACTTGTGCCTTTTCTGAACCTGACCCTCCTTGATTCCCAAATGCTGATATACTATAATTTTGTACTGTATGTCAAATTCTATACTATCTATATGTTAAACTTGGTGGGAGTAAAGGCTATTATTATTATTATTATTAAATAAATGAATTAAATAAATTATTGCCAACCGCAGTAAATAATCAAAATTGTTCAAACGTACAGCGAGCTACAGCCTCGATCCTGATGATGTCGTCCACGGATGAAGGGGGGAGGGCAGTACGGTACGCCACGTCTCCATGTAACGTCGCCCTTGATTATATACAACAATGCCAGTCTTGTCACAGGGGTTAAGTCCGATTAACGATGCGAGAGTTATCAGTACCAAATATCCTCTCTAGTACGGTCTCAAAATATCCTGACGAGAAAAGACACAAAGAAACCATAAATAAAAACCTAAATAACGAAAGGAAGAATACGTTACGACCTGAATTGCACAACACTTTGCTTGTAGAAATTGCCTGGCCACTTACATCCGCCAGGCTTCGAAAAGCAATTTAAAAGATATTTTCGTTACACGTAGAGTGCCTAGTTCCAGATCACGGATGTTGTTCGGCTTCTCGCACAAGTAAACACCACTTGAGGCGTTATACGCAGAGTGCCTAGTTCCAGATCACGGATATTGTTTGCCTTTTCGCATAAATAAACACCACTTGAGGGAACAACAAAAGGCCAGCAGCCAACGATAAGACAAATTCACTTTTATGTGGCTGACAAAAACGGTACCAAGGGGGTCACATGATCCTAACTTTATAATAGTCAAATAATAACAATGAGAAGGGGGATATTTATCTAAAATGAAGCATGAATACAGTGTATGGATGTATGAACTTACTGAATGTACTTTTTGAAAGTTTTCTGGCCTACTGTAGGTTAGGTTAAACTTCTGAAAATTACATTTTACTTCACGTGTTACGCTTTGATAGCAACGTCTGGAAAGAGGGTTGTATAATTAATGATTTCACGGAGCAATTTCAGGAACTGAAATCTTTCACGTGCTGTGCAGAATTCTAAATCCATTCGCACCTGCACATAATGAAAATTACATCCGCAAGCGTTTCATTCAAATTGTTAACTTCGCATATAATAAAACTATGTTCGAATGGTGGATTTGCGCGGAACAAATTAACAAGTCCCCCAACATTCGCGAAACTTTACTTGCATCGGCGCTATTAAAAACTGCGAGCAGTAAAGCTTTTTATAACTGCGTCCGGTAGTAGTCCCGTGCTGTTATTACAAATCCTGTTTATGTGGAAATTTATGGAGTCTGGTTTTATACGAGTGCCGGGGGCCTATTTGCCGTGTTTTTATGTGCCAGAGGTAATAGATATGTGATTGTATGTACGGGGTGAAACCTCGTTATAATGTATGCATACGTTGTGAGTGAATTGTCACGCAGTCCCAACTTTCGGCCCATTGTTTCTGGATTATAAACTTTCCCGTCTTGCAGAGAGCGCACCCGCCTAGTTTTGTTTCCTGCTTTTTATGGACCTCTGGAGAAAAACTTATGATATGGGTGGACAGCTAGTTTAATATGACATAATACATTTACCAAACATACACTAATTAAACTTTATTTTAGATAAGAGTTTTAACCCAAAAAAAAAAACTTATAAGCAATATGAATTTTGAAAATTTTCTTTCTTCTTCTCCAATGCGTGGAGTGCGTGTGTCGATGAGTGTGAGTGATCTCTCGACAATGGCTGCTCAATAGGTGTGTGTGGTGATGAATGCTTCCGACAGTGGCTGCACAGAAGGCTTGCAATGCGCTTCTAACAATAGCTACACAGAAGGCTTGTGATGTGCTTCCGACAATAGTTGTACAGAAGGCTTTGAGTTATTCCTGACAATTGCAGCACGTGAGGCTTGTGACTGTTTTCGACAATACCTGCTGAGAACGCACTGAAGCTAAGTTAGAGCGGTCAGTTGTTTTTATAGGACTTTTTCGTAGTGGGGATGAAGTAACTCTGCATCATTGGTAATTGCAATCTTCATACTGTGTGATTCGTAAGCTACGAAGAAGTTGATTGCGTCATTTACTTGTCAAAAATATTGCAAAACATTATTTCTGCTTGGTTGTATGAAGCAGGCAAAGCAAAATATTTTTTCATTAGAAACGAATGTATTCCACCCAGTTATGTTCATAATAAACTTCACGTGGGTGGAAGGAGGACTTTAAAATTTTACTGCTGCGATTTATCGACCATAAAAATAAACAAATATTAAAGAACTGCAAATTAATCCATTTATCTCCCCCAAATAAATACGGATTTAGGAAATTCCGATTTTTTTGGCCGCGTTTTATTACCCGGAGTATCAACAAATCGCTAATTGAGAGATTATATATTTGCGGCTACCGCAAATATGTTTCAGTTAAACGTGTATCGTGATGTGTTTAGATTCGGCCGGATTTAATTTATTCGTGCATTAATGCGACGCAAATATTCCCAAGGATTTGAATTACAAATGCGAAATTAGAACGAATTAAGCCATTGGCAACTTTCACGTAAATGTACCTCTAGTTAACATAATTGTTAACGCAACGGCTTTGCGTTTTAACACTTTAACAGACTAGACTATGACAGTGTGGTAAATCCGTCTTTTGTAAATTAATTTTCCAAATGCTGAAGGGGTTAACCTTGACTTTTCAATCTTTTCCGTGGGTTGGCACCTCTCTCTCTTGTCATCTTCCATCATCGACAGCCAATCAGTCTTCTTTTGAACGACCATCTCTCCTTTTTCTTCCTATTCCTCTCCTGTTAAGTCTTTTTATTGTCATCTTCCATCACCAACGGCCGATCTTCTTTTGAATGACCCTGTCTCCCTTTTCTTCCTATTCCTCTTTTTACAACTTTTTAGTAGCTTTTCCTTTTTGCTCTAAGAAACCATAATTTCGTGAATCATTAAGCTCGGTGCGTAGGTTAAATTCGATACAACGTCGCCTACGCGACCGCGGAAAATTTCCTCACCTAAAAATAACGTAAACAAACGACTTACGTTGCTGACATGAGTCATGACTGATCTTTAAAATAAAACTACATTCGAAGAATTGCAGTTGCGTATTGCATTACCAAACAGTCGCCGAGCGATGTTCTTCACTCGTATTGTGCTTTTTTCTATAGGATTATACCATTAAAATTTGCTTTCTCTCTCTAAGAAATAAAACCTTTGTTCTAAAAGTATCTCGAATTTATTTATTGATTGAAAATAGGGGGCACACTTGAATCTCGTTCCGTCCCCTCAACGGCCTTGTTCCGTTTCCAGTCTTTACGTTCGTCTTTTGTTGTCGCAAGCAGATGTTTGCAATCTCTTGCCACCTACCTCATTCCGGGCCTCGCTTGTCGTTTTTAAGTTCACATATGTTGTTTTTGTCGGCGCGGCCTCGGGATTACGTATTGTGCGCGAAGAGAGCGCGAAATTTTCTCCTCCGCTTTCGGTTTTGCGGCCGCCGTTGCGGAAAATTAGTTTCTGCTTGCGTCCGCGTAATTTTTGGTTTGCGCGCGCTGTGGGTCTCAAAGGGAGCTTTTCCGACTGGAAATTGCGTTATTTTATTCGAAATCGTAAAGCGATTTCAGTTTTTTTTTTTATCATGAAAACTAGAAACCAATCTAGTGGAAGGACATGAAAGTTTGATTCAAGAAATTTGGTTTCCTTAAAAAAAAGTGCTCACCCAACGTCCTTGTGAGCTCTTGATGAAATTGCCTCCTCTTCAACCTCAGATGTTAAAAATTATAACTAGTCGTGAGTGGGTCTCCTTTCTCTTCTAACAACCAATCTTTTTAGACCCAAGTCGCCTCTGTAAATAAATTAGAATACGCGTTGATTCAAAGCCTGTTCTACTTCCATTGGTTTCTGTCTTTTACTAGTCTGGATGTCTCATTCCGCTTGACTCTCCTAATTTCTGTCGCTGTTCTTATCCTGTCTCTCCTTCTAATTGTTACGAGGCCTTCTCTTTTTTCCTGGTTCCCTTGTCTCGTGAATTCTTTCTATCGGTCTCTCTGTTACAGTTTAAAATCGCATAGGAATGGTTGGAAATTTTCGGAAATTTTAGTCAACTTAGAATTTATTGTGACAACTCTGATACCTGAATATAGGCGTACGATTATCGATCGCCACGTGACATGTGAGGCGTGAACGACCTTGATCTACGACACATTCTTTGTTACGTGAGTTTAATTAACTATTTCTGGACGCTGCATTATTTAAGAGCGAACTTTCGACAAATCTTGCGTCTTTAATTAACCGATGTAAGTCGTGTTAGCAAAATAAGACGATTTAGAAATGTAGTTTTCAATAGAGTAAATAATTAAGTTGTACACTCGGGCGCAATATATTTGAGTCGTTTTAGTCGCAGTGTTCTTAGCGACATTCTGTCGTATATTTATGCCACTACCTTAACCATACAAGTAAGTCAAATGGATCTCAGGATCAACTGCAAAGCCGAGACACTTTGGGAACACTGTCCAAATTTATGTATGTTTGTTCACTCTGGCGCCTATATTAATATCTGTTTACCCACTTCCATTTTTCACTGTTGTTAGTCGAGGAAGAGCTGATGAAAGATCTTGTTACCGATCTAAGTATTTAAGACAGGAGTAATTGACACTAGAGTTTTGTGGCAGCATCTTATATCCCATCTTTTGTGCATGTCCATCTTACGAGCGACTGCCGAATGGTTAGTTCTACAGTCTGGCGCTTAACTATTTCATGTATTTTCTTATGCCATTTTTTTTTTGTATTTTACGTAGAAATCCCAATTGTGTGCCCATTCATTTCGTCGTAGTCCAGAATTCGCACGAATATCTTTCAATATTTTTATGTACCTGGCATTTTTTTAGTTTGCCGTTACTACCTTTTTAAGCTGCAGACTTATTTATTCTGTCCCTTATTTCTAGAAGCATCCATACCATTCATGTAGGTACATGTAACCAGATCGTTTATATTACGTAACACCTCCGAATTAATTCTTTCGCTTGTTACGAGGAGTTTACCTGATCTTGACAGTTTAATTAAAGCGTGTACGGATTATGAAGAATTACAACACTGACGGCCTTTCATGTGATTATCGATTTCGATGTCGCCACCTCAAATCGCCGGCGAAACATAAATCACACAAATAATTCACATTTCGAGCAGAACTACGCTAGGCAGACGCTTTTAATTGAATTGCCCGTGACCTCAAAAATTATATTAATGCATAAATAAGTAAACTGCTTCGTTGCTCCGGTAAAATTTCAGAGGATCACAGTGGCGGGAGCGAGCAAACGGAATGAATTTTAATGCAAGCAGCATATCCTTAATAACCCATTTCGAGTAAATTAGCGTTCGCCTGAGAGAAGAGTTCTTTTCTTAAGACTCTCCTCAAATGGAATGCAATTTATTCTTAACGAAATATGTATCGCTCTGCCCCGTGTCGTTTCTTGCGATGCACTTAAACCACCGTCGCTGGTTGGACGAACAATGGAATTGTTTCTTCTAGGATGTCGCAGATTATTTTATTTGAAATATGCGAAGCTATTACAGCGTTTTATAATAAATCTTTTGCGTTTTATGTTTTTACATACTTTAAGAGATAGGTATGTACATTAACAAGCTTTCAGGAATTACATTCAAAAAAGTCCAGAAAAACTCAACTTATCTACAGCTTCTTTGAATGAAGACGAAAACAAAAAAAGAAAACAAAGGCAACAAATAGTTGACAAAATTCAAGAAACAACATATATGTTCGTCTTTGATTAAAATTATTATTGTTTGTTTCGCTAAATTTCACATACAATAACTAAAACGCAAAACAAAACGATTATTTGCAAAATGGAAGGTTTGCCTTAATCAAAAGCGAATTATCATAATCATAGTGCATCAGCACAAACAGCGCTCAGTTTATGATTAATTATAATATCACCCGTTAGTAATTAGCGCGTTCGCGTCGCACACAGCCGTATTAATAATGTATAAATTGAATTTATGCAAATAATTTTCGTTTCATTCCACCTAATTCAATTTAAGGTATTTGCGGTTATTGAAAAACAGGCTTCGCATCATAAAGCCCCAGTAAATGGCAGGAATATTTTCAACATAAGATTGATAAGTGTATTCAAACTCATCTCAATAAATTAAATTTTGTACTGAAACCTCTACACCACCAAATATCTCCTTCTATACAGTTTCATTTATTATTTATTTTTGTATTTATAATTTGTGTAACAGGATAACAATAATGTACACGTGCTACCTACCTGAACCTGCAAGCTTATGGGAGGGCAAATTAAGTTCGTCCCAAAGCCGGCTAGCACAATGGACAGGGCACGGTCACACGGAACCTAGAATAAAACGGCAGTGAATTAAAAACAATTAATAATTACCAGATATTACACACTTGTCTTTATTAAAAAAAAAGAAGCGTAAACAATCGCAAAAGTCAATTCAAATGATCAATAGCTGAAATAAATAGCGCAAACCGCTAATGAAGAAAAAGAAAACACGAAGTACGGGACCCGGTTTTCGTTTACATATGTTGCCAAGAAAATAATAAAAAAAGGATTACCACTTCAACGTATCAATTAACACTTCGGTACACCGCTACACAATTTGTTACCCCAAAATTATAAACACTAATACTCCTGAATAATTTGAAAATACCAGGTGACAAGTAAGCGTTGCTTTCCTAAAACTAGCTCAGTGAAGAAGGGAGGGATACTAAATAAAATAAACCAGGGCGCCAGGGAATTAATCCCAGTTGAAGGATCAACTTCGAAACTGTTCCCAAGGTCTCGTCGTGTCCGCTCCAGGTAAAAACAAACCTTCAGGAGATTTGTCCCACTAAATACGTTCAGCGTAGGGTTAGACATAAACAAAATACACACATATAATGAATATACCTATTAGTGCACAACAAACTAAATAACTACAGTTGTCTCAACTCGTCAACTTTAAATGCACTCAGTTAAAAGTAAAATAATTGCTTCACATGGTACGCGGTTAATCAAATCTGATTGCACAGAAGATGCTTTAATGGCAATGTCGATTAACCGGTTATTTAAAATTTTAATTTTATCTACTTAAGTATAGTTATCTGACGTCCAGCTGTTGTCTGGTTCACTTTAATTCGGGTAGGTGGCGGCACTCTTTAACGTAAACTTCGCCTTATGGACTCACGATCGACGATACACAGGACTAATGCGAAGTTCTTCGGTAAATTCTCCCAAACAAGAGGCAAACCAACAAATAGTCGGCAAATCGTTTACGCTATACCAGAATGGGTAGTTAAGGCCCCAAAAGAAGTAACACAAAAAAAAACGATCCTGAAAGGACAAGAAGAACGGTCGTTAATTACTGCAACGTCATTAAAGAAATATCGGAACATACCTGCGATTAACGAGGTGCGATTCGCGTTTCACAAAGCCGTGTGAGATACTTGGATCTTCCAGTCAAACTGTAATTAGTTTGAATTTTGCACTAATTTAGCAACAATTCACGAGAGCGACATCGAGATCGAGGAAAGCATGGAACACTTCCGGTAACACTAACGGGATAAAATAGCGTGACCAACGGGAAAATTATGGCGTTAAGATATTCGAATAAAAGAACCAATACGGAGACAGAATTTTAAAGCAAACGTTTCCGGCGAAAGTTACAGTGTTGTCAGACAACCAGACAAGGTATACATACAAGCGGCGTTGCAAGCTCGCTACAAATGCGTTGCGAACTCGCTACGATGAAATTAAACTGTAACAAATTATTATAAGAGAATCCAACCTTGTGTTGTCTAACCGTACGTCAAACTTTACTTCGGTTCCGAAGTAATCATTGCACCGTCCAACGTCACCGTGTGAAGTCTCCTTTACTTGCGTACAGTGTCTGGTCAAAGAGGTCCACTCCGATCCAAACAGGACGAGATCGTCGGTATTAAATGCGTTTTCTCTCAGGAAAATCAGAATACCTAAACAACAAATAAATGAAAACTAAACAATGTTACCAACTAATTTGCGCACATAACTCGCTTGTTGTAAATACTTGATTGATTTGTGGTCATCAGGCTTCGAAAACACATAAAACTACTTCAGTTTCACGTAGGATGCGTCTTTCAGAACACGGATTACATCATTCCGTTCGGCTTTCTCATAAACAACACAATTTGAAGAAATTACACAGTGGCTTCCAGTCAAGGAAGTCAAACACTGTGCACCCTATCGTTGTTAAGAAAATACTAAGAACTTATACCGGGGGGGGGGGGGGGGTCAACTTATCCATATTAACCAATTACAGACTAATAAATACCTGATTGATTTGTGATCATCAGGTTTCGAAAAACAGATAAAATTGCTTCAGTTTCACGTAGGGTGCGTCTTTCAGAGCACGGATTGCATCATTCCGTTCAGCTACCTCACAAACAACACAATTTGAAGAAATTACACAGTGGCTATCAGCCAAGGAAGTAAAACGTTGTGCACCCTATCGTGGTTAAGAAAATACTGGCGCGATGGTACTTGATACCAGAACACAGACTGGAGGGGGTAGTCACCTGATCCATATTGACTAATCAAAAAAATCCGAAAACTTGATACTTTGGATCGAGAAGATCTACGGCAAGGACAGGGGCGTCACGAGGACGTCTTGTCGCTTCGGCAGCCATATTGTAACAAAATATGTTTAACGAAGTTTTACACTGTAACAGACGAGTAAAAATTGTAATAATAACGATAATAATAAAGAAAGAAAACGTGATTCTAACCCGAGATATCCGAGCGGAAGCCGAAGAAAGACTAAACAACTTGACCCCCTTGACCCCAGGGTGTTTGTAAAGTAAGTGCAAAAATTTTAACCAGATTACCGTGAGAGCACATAGAACACGGAAAAATTTTAAACAAAATTTTCATAACGGGGAAAATTATTTTATCCGTCCCTTATTCAACGGTCATGAAACAACAAAAAAACTTATGGAATCTGCTTCGCTGATCGTAGGCAATAAACATCGCAGGCGTGACTAATATGCAAAGGCGCACTCACTCACCGAATGCTATCTAAATATGTGGAAAAACACATTCAAACGTTCACTACAGTAATTTAGGAATGTTTGTAACAACTGTTCAAAGTGTTTCACACGAAACGTTCCATTATCGCGTAAATGTTCTTGCATTGATTTGGATATGAGTTTCCATAAATCCATCGTGCTTCTTCAGTTTTACGAGCTTCGCCGTAGATGAGGAGCATCTGTTCTTTCTCCGTTCGTGAATTGCGGCATTTTAATAAGTAATACTAAGCACAAAAAATAGTAATCGTATTTCGCTTTAACTTGTTCAACCACTTTTCACAAACTAAACTGTTGATCTCAAAGGATAAGGAGCAATTAATTGTGTGTCATGAAAAATGAAGCAAATTCCTTGGCTACGATATGACTTACTGCGACGTGAAAAAAATAATTTTATTGGCCGCCCGACTTCGGTAAAGGTCACTGTGTCCCTGCTCGATTGCAGTTCTGTTTTTTGTTCCAACAGATGCTTTCTGCGGTCGCAATAAAATTTCCTTTTCTTGACCTACCTCAAAGACATTTTCAAAGCGATTTTCTCGAAATGTGTAAAACTTTTGTTAAGGACATATGAGTTCAATCGTTGCCACTTATGGTGATGTATTACTGGTTGAAATATTTGCATATAGTAAAAGAACATTATTGTCCTTTGTCCTTGAAATTAAGACTTTTATGAAACGCGTAACCTCTTGTATGTACAATCTACTTTTGCACAATTAAAAAAATGACGCGTTTATTTCATCACGCCGCGGGCATTTGATTTAATTTTTCCATAATAGAAGGGCTCAGTTTATGAAAACACGCTCGTAAACGTGTAAGGTCCACCAGCAAAGCATTTCCGGGCCGGTTATAAACGATTTTAGGAGCGCCGTAAAACTAATACAGTCCATACTACGCCCTCTTCGCCGTTTTTATGAATCTACTTACTGATATCCATCCATTTAATACCTCGTTCGTATCTTCGGCTCTTGGATTGTTCAAAGCCAACTTTTAAACACACATTTTTCTGTCCTTCAAAAATTAATTACTTTATGTGAATTTCATGAAACTGGAATTTAAAGAAAATATGTATTCAAAATATATTATAGCAGACAATACAAAACAAATTCAAAATAATTTTATAAAGGGAAGAAACGGCATTCAGTACATCATCAATTAAAGCAGTTGTTAGTTACTAATAATTAATTGGCAATTAAATAAGTTTTTTCTCATCACATGTTGATTTTGGATATAGAAACAGAAACAGGCTTTTTGAAACTCGTCACGATCACGCCTATGACATTGTGACGAAGTGTTAAATTAACGACCATACGCCTTCTGACTGAGTGGCACCAATTCTCGACAAAAGCCGTCTTTTATACAGTTTTTAAATCGTTTAATTACGATCAAAATACGCAGATTAACTCGCACACGTGTTCCAAAACGGACGCAGGTGTACAGCTTTGGACAAGCAGCGTATTTGTCGCCAGTTTTAAAAAGCACATAAACTGCGATATTTTATTTTCGAACTGAATGTACTGTTATTATTGTTTCAGTGCCAGTTACAAGAACACGCGACTTCAGCTTTTGTTTGCCGTAAATATAACAGCGAGTCAGCTATTACTGTTGACATGTCAATGTGTCCGGCTGCGTTATTGAGTTTGTCGATGCAAGTTTCCGCAGTAATTTCAGCTGCAAGACAAAATAAATCGGATTTAGAAAGACGGAGCCTTCGCCTTTTATTCCGACACGGTTAACCCGGAGCTTCGCTAAAAACCGAACTTGTCAACCCCCGGCATAAAGAGGGTCGCGTTTAAATTGTTATGATTTTCACTTTACTAGAAACTATTGTTGTGTAACGCCCGTTTAGTAGTTTAATGGGTTAAGTTTCGATTTGGAGGTTTTGCTGATAACAACAGTGATTTGTCGTGGATTTTTTAACGATGTTACAATAACATAAGCCGAATTTGATTTTTCCAATTATTGGTTAACAAGACGCAGTATAATTTTCTAGCGTAAAATGTAGTATAGTATCACGTTGTGTTGTGCAATATTGAGTAATATTCAGAAATAATGTGTAATACTGCTTATGATATTCGATTTTAGAATGTATTATAAAGCCTTTAAGAAAGCATAGAAATGAAACCTTTAACTTACAAAATAAAGGTGTGTAATGGAGCTGTAAAATCTCATTAGATCAGAAATGCAGAGTCAGAGAGTTGCATTCAGTAGAGAACATTCCATAGCTCGGTGAATTGCGTTAGTGCTCACATTATGCTTTCATTAGCTTGATAGTCTGGCATGCACGTTTCAATATCTAAAGATCCGATTCGCCTATAACGTTATTCCCCGGTAATTATCAAATAAACGCCAAAATGAATGGAATTTCATAACTGTTTGCGAGTCACTTTGATTTAGAGCGAGTAACTTCGCGAAGGCAAAGAAGAGATCGACATTAGGAAAAAATAAAGCGAAAACTGTGAAATGGCGGAGCCCGAATAATGGCGAAGAAACTGAGTAATTTCCTTCGTTTGAATCGGCGTGGAAAATTCGAGCCTAACCTTAACAATTTATCCGTTCGAGAATTGATTGTTTCTGCGTGTATTTTTCCTTCGTGTCTTGTTTACGGCATTGCCGAGGCTTAAGCGGAGCTTTATAAATAGTTAACTAAGTATCAAAAGACTCGATCTCGTCTAAATTAATGATTTTCTTAATTATTTCCTTTCTTTCGGGTGGGGGGCGCGATAAATTCGGCGGAAGGTGTTTAGCTTTCTTTTTCGTGTAGGGGGTGTAATAAAAATGCGCCCTCGCATTTACTTAGTTTGTAATTAGGGCAATTTATAATTTTCCTAATTTAAACCGATTAATTTAGAGGGAGATTAAAAAATCCTTCCTAAAAAAATTCACTCTTATCCTGCCTTACGCAATTAATCCTAATTTATGACGCTCGACAAATTACCCTTAATTTCATGTAGAGACTGAAATATGGTGTACTTACAGTTTTAATACCTTTGAATTTTTTTTTTTTTACCTCACATTATTTTCTATGACGTATTGACTTAAATGGACTGTTCTGATGTACAAATTTATTCAAGACAACTTGAACAATTACAACAAATTGAAATAAACGGATGAACTATACTAAAACAATATGTATGACGCTCTGCTCTCCTGACCGTTATCATCTGGGTTATTGGATGTCTTAGGCGATGTCTCTGGTAATGTCTCTGCTATCGACAACTGTCTTCGACGATGTTGGTAAAGTGTGGAGTGCGTGGGAACTCTTGCAGATCCATTTTATTCCTACGGTCTTCCTCTTCTCCAATGCATGGAGTGCGTAGTTTCGAGGGTGTCGTTGAAAGTGTGAAGTATGAATGAACTCTCCACAATGGCTGCTCAAGAGGTATGTGTGCGCGTGGTGAACGCTTCCGATAATGAACTGCACAGAAGGCTGTGGCTGTGCTTCCGACAATAGGCTTGTTTGTGCTTCCGACAATAGACTGCACGGAAGGTTTTGAATGTGCTTCCGACAATAGGTTGCACGGAAGGCTTTGAATGTGCTTCCGACAATAAGCTGCACGGAAGGCTTGTGAGTTGGTCCTGACGGGAGGCTTTGGTGGTGAGTGTTCCCGACAATAGCTGCTCAGGACGGACGGGTGTAATAGTGAGTGTTTCCGCTCAGGACGATGCTCAGGACTTACTGAAGCTAAAGCGCTCTCGCTTTGAAAGGGCTTTTTCGTAACGGGGGTGAAGTAACTCTGCATCATTGGTCGAAATGTGTAATCGAATCATAGATGATCAGAGCTGTACTTCATTCGTCAGGGGACAGTCTCGTTGCTTTGAACATCAGCGTGATGCTTTGCCCGTATTTGTTTATTTGACGTTTCTCGATTTCTCGACGTCTGTCATTCTGACGTTTGTCATTAACTGTCATCATGACGTGCTTCGTTGTTCGCTAAGCCACATGCGAGCCCCCACATTATGTGTATGTTTTAACTTTGAAATAAAACAGTAAGTTTCCTGGCATTCACGATTTATTATACAATAACGCAAATTCTAAAGGGATGTTTACTAACACTCTTGAGGATTCCAAAGGGGTTAAGGCCCAGATAATGAAGGAATAATGTTCTGGCATCACTCCCCTTATCAGTCATCATAGTTAGATATATTACGCCGCAAAGGTTTATAGCGTATGTATCTCACATACAATTCACCCTAATTTATAATGTGAAACGTCATCTCTTGCATATCAGCGATGCGGTAAAATTCGCTCCCCCCGGCCCCCCGCACCGCCACATGACTACAAAGGTTAACTTTAACTGCGTCGTCGTAATTGAATTTTTATTTTGTTGAAATTTTTCGCGTCTGCGTTGATGACGTCGGGGGTTAATGACGCGGCAAATTTATTTATAAATTCAAATTAATATTTTGGCTTCCTATTATACGCCGGAATCAATTTACATGTTGATACACACTCGAATTGATGCGTTCTCTCGTATCTTGCTCGCTGAGCTTTCGGTGTGGGCGGGGGGCGGTTTGTTATCGACTGAACCCCAGCTGACGCGAACAAGCGGTCAGTTTAATAACCAAGTTAAAATTGCTTGCGGTTGTGTTTGTCTTTATTACTTACTATTACACATACGATTTTTGTAGTCCGGCCTAATTTTATTCACTTAAGGAATAAATAAGTCTGATTACCAGAAGCTTTTTCTTTAACTGGAATTTATGTACGTAGTCTGGAGCTTAACCACGTTAAATTTTACATTTACGATGTCGCAAGGGAATTACCCATTAAAAGGCTTGTCCGATTTATTTTACTGGTTGGCTAAATTGCAACTTACGCTCCACCTTTACTGTGCCATTGAATTGTTCTTTCGTTTTCATATTTAATTAAGTTGCGGACGTGATGTGCGCACGTGATGTTAAGGTGGAATGCTTTAAAAGAAGAAAATAGGAAATAGAAAAATCTTCTGCGAACCCTTTTAATTAAATAATATAAATACAAATTGCTTTATTGTAAATTTGAAACGAGGTGTGTAGCGTTTGCTCTCTTTTCCAATTCCTCAAAAGTTCTTCGTTCCTTTTGTGACAATACAGCAACACAAAAGACTTCCACCGCTAATTGCAATTTCCATCTTTCGCCTTAACCGCACTGCACACACAGTTTACATTGCAGCGTACAGAAATAACCGCAAAAATGCCCCGCTTCAATTACAACAAACGATTTTCACGAGTGTTCGCTTCCTAGGAAGCTTTCAAGTCGCTATAATTTTAATTTGAAATTTTAACTTTGTCGGCCGCGGTCGAATTTAATATCTCCTCAGTTTCGAGGTATATTTATGCCGACTTTTTTCTGAAAGGCTCCTCGCCTTCGTCGAACAGAAATTGCGGCCTTTCGGTCTTTATTCTGCTTTGATGTTATTGACTGAAGTGAGGTAATCATAATGTTGAATTAAATGTTCGACGAACAAAAAAATTTACAATTGTAATATTTGGCTTAGTAACAGACATTGACAAAATAAGAATACATTTAGAATAGTTTAGGTTACTATTCACTAAAGTTCATTATCTCACCAGTTTCAAGAAAGGGGTTAAAAGAAGCCTAATAAAGATAAGATGTTGACAGGGGATACTAGGAATTCTTAACATGAAGATTTAAATTATTTTCCGTTTTAGTGATTTATTTGTTTACCTGCCAAAGCATATGTTAAAAGTGGAGTTGTTGTGATCCCTTGCATGGACAATCTGCTTCAGGTGATTTGCATGCATTTGTTAAGTAAATATTTTGGTAGGGTGTTGATCTAAAAACAGAGCTAACGTGAAATTCCACTTAAAGGTCAAGTTCATGATCGATGCCTATCATAAAACTTTTATGAAAGCATTTATTTCGTTCATCTGTTCATCTATTTTTTAACCAGAGGCGCATCGTCGTTTTGGGGACCAATTTTTGATTAATTATTCCTCGAAAACTAATAATAGTAATAATAATATTTATTTACTGTCACGTATCCGAAGATATGGACCTTGTCAAGTAGATACAGTAAACTATAAGTAAATATAAGTAAATTACGGCAGTAATAAAATATCAAATATCACAGTACGTAATGAAAATTACACTGTCAATAAAGTAATAATAATTGTAAATACCTATGAAATATTGCATATTGCATAAAATACTGTAAACATAAAACTGTAAATGTAAAAATGTAAATATAAAAGTGTAAATATGTAAATATAAAAGTGTAGATATAAAACTGTATATATAAAAATTGTAAATCTAAAAAAAAAAACTGTACATGTGAAATACTATAAATATAAGATTATGTAATATAAAATACTGTATCATAAAATAAAACATAAAGCGTAAAATAACATGACGAAGACAAAACAAAAGAAAAAAGACATCAGAAATAACAGTTCCAGCAAGTACGAATACAGAGATGTAACGCGCGTCTAATTAAAAATCTGGTCAAGTGGGTTGTGATCGAGAATTTATCCATTACATTTATATACAGTGTCTTTCATAAAGTTCGTAACAAATGGGAAAAATTTTTATTATTGGTTTTTGCGAAAAAAATTTACTACAGTTAGTTCGTGCACCAATCAAAATAAAAGACAACACAATTCCATCCAACCAGTCATTTAAAATATGGCTGAAAACTTGAAAAGTAGAAAGTCTGGAAAATGAAAAATTGCGATAATTCAAAACTTATTAATCTTTTTCTTGTAGAATCGATGCAGTCAGATAAAATTAAATGTAATCAACATCCTACAAGTGTCTAAATACAACAATTTGCTAGAATTACGACCAAAAATCCATTTTCTAAGAATTTTGTTTTATGTGATCTTAAAATTAAAATGCTGTTCTAAATTCTTCAAAAACAAATAACATCTCGTTTCTTGATCTGTGTATACTAAGACAAATACCACTAATCTGAAAATATTACTTTAGATAGGGCGCTCTTTACAAGATATAGAAATTTCGCTTTAAAAAACACGTTTTTGTTACATTGCGTTTTTAACAAATAAAAATAAATGGATTCTGTTTATTTTCTGCTTAATAGAAAGATAAGATGTAAATATGCTCTTTCTATACAAAAAAATGTTCTTTACAGCATATTAAATGCATACTTGTGGCCTTGTGAAAAATTTTAAGCGTAATAATTCGTAAAATAGTGTTAGCCGAGTAATTAACGTCAAGCGAAAACATCAGTTGGTTCGTTAATATTTCTTGTTGATAGCAAAGTTAATTTTTATACATGTTCCGTTAAAGATGCCGACAAAGTTGATTCAACAATAAATATCAACGAACTAACTGATGTTTTCGCTTGACGTTAATTTAACGGCTAATACTATTTTACGAATTATTACGCTTAAAATTTTTCAAAAGGCCACAAGTGTGCATTTAATATGCTGTAAAGCACATTTTTTTTGTATAAAAACAGCATATGTATTTACATCTTGCCTTTCTATTATGCAAAAAATAAACGGAAACAACTTATTTTTATTTGTTAAAAACGCATTGTAACAAAGACGTGTTTTTTATAGCGAAATTTCTGTTTTTTTTTTGAAAGACGTCCGATCTAAAGTAATACTTTCATATTAGTAGTATTTGCCTTAATAAACAAAGTTCAAAGAAAGAGATGATGTTTGTTTTTGAAGGATTTAAAACAGCATCTTAATTTCAAAATCACATAAAATAGAATTCTAAAAGAATGATTTTTGGTCAGAATTTTAGCAAAATATTGTATTTAGACGCTGTAGGTTGTTGATTACACTTAATTTTATCTGACTCCATCGATTCTAGAAGAAAAAGACTAATAACTTTTGAATAAACACAATTTTTCATTTTCGGGAATTTCTATTTTTCAAATTTTGAGACACATCTTAAATGACTGGTTGGATGGAATTATGTTGTTTGTTATTTTGATTGCTGCACGAACCAACTGTAGTAAAACTTTTTCGGCAAAAGTCAATAATAAAATTTTTTCCCATTTGTTACGAACTTTATGAAAGTCACTGTATAAGAATTACTAAATGTAGCCTACTTGACCAGGTTTTTATTTAGACACGAGTTACATTACCGACCTACGTAAGTAATGGCCGAAGCAATGCTTATGACATTTCAATTTATGTAGGTATGAATTCATTTATATCATAGAAGTTCTTGGAAAGTAAGTAGCTTTTAATCGAGGTTTTAAATTGTCTTAAGCTTGCGTTTTTAATGATAGGAGATAGTGCATTGAAACCTTTTATGGCTCTGTAATGAGCACCTCGTTGAAATAATGTTGATCTGCGGTTGGGAATACAGAAATCGTTACAGTTCCTGGTGTTCATATTCACAGACATATCTGAATTCCGAGAGTACAAGTGCTCATGTTGTTTTACAAAATTAGCTAGCTCTAGGATATATAAGCCAGCTAATGGTGGTATCGCCAACCGCTTAAATAGTGGTCTGCATGAAGTAGTTGAAGGTGCGCTACACATAATTTTTATAATTCTTTTTTGCAACACAAATAGATTTGTGAAGTGACTGCTTGAACCACAAAATATTAACCCGTAACGTAACCTCGACTCAACATAGGCAAAATAAAATGTTTTCAGTGATGTCTTTCCGACATGAGATCTTAAATTATTTAAAGCATAAAATGCAGAACATAATTTCTTGCTGAGTTTAGAACAATCGAGCCTGGAGTCAACCTGCAGACCCAGAAATTCAACAGCATTTGTAAGTGGTAATGATTTGCTATCATGTTTAACATAAATGCTGTAGTCAGGTACATGCTTTTTGAGTATTATTACGTTTGTTTTTTCCAGATTGAGTCGAAAATTATCGTTAGTGCACCATAGATTCATATTGCACACAACATCAGTGCTCGTTTTAGAAATTTCAGCAACCGATCGATTGGCAATTATTATATTAGTATCATCTGCATATTGTGAGAGATGTCCCGAAGTTAATGATCTTGACAGATCATTGACATAAATAAAAAACAACGTTGGTCCTAAGATAGAACCCTGTGGAACTCCACGGTGAATAGGTGATCTTGAGGATTCATAAGAAAGTAGAAAGAATTTCTTAACAATTTCCCACACTCTTGGATATCGCTTCTTATTGTGGTTTAATTTCGTCGCGTTAATCACCCTGTTGAAAAGGTATTAAAAATAAAAGATAAAGATATCAAAGATAAAGGTATTAAAAAATTAGGCAGCGTCAATGTTAGAATGAAGAAGACTACAGAAAAGACATAATACAGGATATTTTCATTGAAACTAGTAGAGAAGTACTCGGATGTAGACAAACATAAATACAAAATGGGTGAGGGATGGTACCTGGAAAACAATTTAAAAAAAGAGAAGTCTAGAGCTAGAAGGAAAAGTGGTTGCCCATGGTACGAAAGAAAACATTGAAAATTGAAGTGTTTATTACAGTTTCAAATTGCGTAAGGAATAGGTTGGCATTATTCGAAAATTTTTAGTCAATTTGGAATTTATTGTGGCAACCCTGATAACTCGTTCGTCCCGTGACATGTCCTCATAAGGGCATTTCGATAATAACTACTTTTAATTGGCTGAAGTTGTGTATATGTACACATACAAGCGAGTGTAGATAAAATCTCCTGTGGTTGTTGCGAACAATCAACTGCAAGGCCAAGATTCATTGGGAACACTGTCGAGGCCTATTTCTGATCAACTGGGTAATTTTGTTCACCCTGGCGCCTGTTTTAAGATCTGATTAGCCACACCCATTCTTCATTGTTGGAAAAGGATGAAAGATACAGTGTAGACTTGTTACCGATCAAGTAATTAAGACAGGAGTAATTCACACGAGTGTTTTGTGATAGCATGTTTACTGCTACTACTTCTTCAAAAATGGAAACACTGTAGTTTTATTAATGATACTAGAATGAAGTGAACACTGAAGAGAAGTTGCAATACTCAGTGTAGTCAATAAAGCCCCTTCTATAAGATAATAATAATAATTTGCGAACCACACAGACTTTGTAACGCGTGATCAATATCTTTTCTAATCAGTGACCTTTATTTGGTTCATTATTTCAAATGCCATTTGAATTATTTTTATTGCATTCCTATCGTTTTGTATAGGAATGCAATATAAATATGTAATTCAAGTAGCATTTGAAATAGTAAACGAATTAAAGACACATGATTTTATTTCCATAGGTCACAGTTCAGTTCTCTAAAAAGGTGGATTTAAAATTAGATGAAAAGAAAGTGATATGCACATATAAACTCCAAAGTTAATGAAAGGAGACGCATCAGTAGAAGAAGAAAAAATATTTTAAGTATCTTACAGTACCGAGTTCCAATGGGACTACAAATAGGACTGAAATCAACTGTAAAGGCAGTTCTAATGTAGGGCTTGGAATTGTGGATAATTGTGGGCAAATTCGAATTATGGAAACAAACAGGAAATTAAAAAAAAAGGATAGTTAGGGCTTTAAGAAAAAATAAAAATGTAAGAAACTTTCCATTTCCAGAAAGGTATTACCACTACAGGTCCTATTAGGTCGCGTGGTGGGGCAAATCGTTTATGAAAAGTAGAGAATAGAAAAGGCCCCAGTACACTTCCTTGCGGTACACGCTTTTTCCTCGGAAAACTACGTTCTATTTTAACAAATATCAAGTATCAATTTAGACGATGTTTTATTTCGTGTCTGCATCGAAATAGTAAAGACCTAGTCAGAGATTGATATATTAATGTCAAAAACTCAGTTGATGGGAGCAAGTAAGAAACTCAGATGTGGCAACTCAGCTTAAACTGGAAATAAATAAATTTTGTTTGCTGTTTTCCATGATGTGATGGTTTTGCTATATTCTAAAGCCACCAACAACACAGAAACTCCTATTAATAAATTATCAGGACATCTAGTAGCTTCGTTTCGAATTGTCGAAGATTCGTAGCCACCAAAAAATGAAGATTGGCGAGCTTAAAGAAAAAGAACTGCGAATGGATTTCGACAACAGAGGTCTCAACACTTTTGGGTTCTAGGAACAAGTTCTCGTAGAAGAAGGAAAAGACTTCAAAAGAATCCAATACTAAAACATTTAAACCGGAGTTCCAGTTTCAGTCATCTCGAATGAAGTAACCAATCAATTGGTACCTGAAGTCATCGAATATGGTTTTTTTTGGGTGCTACTCCAGAAATGGGTTTCAAGTAGAATTGAGTTTCTGCGAAGCAGCAGCAGCAGCACTTAGACTGAAAGACTAATGGCGTACTCATAGGACTTCCTTGAAACCTTCCTTCAATAAGGGACCCCTTAGAATGGGTTTTGTTTAAGTGTAATTGCGTTACTACGAATCCATTCTAAGGGGTCCCTCATTGAAGGAAGCACTATGAATATGGACATGTCTCCACGAAGCAGCATCAACGATTCCTTTTAAACAAAACTTGTTCAACTGGAGGCCTTTGTAAAGATGAATATCAACCCCCAAGAGCCTCTCATATTATGGAAAGATATGAAGGGATTAATCAATAGGGAAAGAAGATGATAGAGAGAAAATAGTTGATTCGGTTTAAACAAAAATTAAGTAATGTGAAAGGGCCAAAAGGGGTGAAAAATTAGCATCAATTTGCCCAGAAATAAATGTTTATATTTCTAGAGACTTAATCACTCTCTGTAACTTGTAATTCAGTTTCTGTTTCAAAGCATTACGTAAGTTACTTGGGGGGGTGTTTCATATTCAGAAGTCGAAAGGACATTCCTAAGCTCCACATTTCGCGAGGAATGTAATTTACATCTTATCACAAGTACTGGGGTAAACTCGCTCGTACGCGGATTACACCGCCATGCTCTCACGCGCGTCTAAATCAGCTTAAGAGTTCCGGGAGTGGCCATGGCAAAATTAAAACTACAATGCAATCGATATAGCCTTGCGGAGGAAACAAAGAAAGACGTTAAGGCACCCCGCAGTTCCGTGAAATCACTCTCCTCTTCCTAACAGAACTGGTCGATTGTTCCGCTTCGTTGTCGAAGTTCTCATGTTCTATTTCTCTAACAGCTGTACACTTATTTGGGAAATTATCAAACTACTTATCGGAAGCACAGAGAAAGCTCTAGTTTATGAGAATTCGATGTCGATGGCTTCAATTAGGTAATACAAACGTCCTCAATTTCGGCGCAGCACAAAGAAAGAAATCTTTCTTGGTCTACCTTAATAGGTACACTAAGTTCAGAACCTTCAATTTATCAATCAACGTCTTCCATCTTAAGAAAAACAAAATAATACGCGTCTTGAAGTACCTAAACCTTTGTTGTTTGGATAATCATATAACTTTTGTTTGGAATGAATATCAATGGATTTAAATAATAATAGGATACTGTGTAAACGTAGGATAATAAATCTGATAACTGTCAACCTTACTCAGGCTGAAATCACTGGCCGATGTCATTAGTGGAACACCCCGGTAATATTTTATCCGAATATACCGCCGTCGCGTCGCTCGGCTCAAAACAACAATAAATTTGCGGAATATAGGAAACAGCAAATAATCTTAATGGATTTCTTTGGCAAATGAGGATCCTTTCGCGAAGTTTTTAATGCGTGTCGCCGAACCTGAATTACGCAGGTGTTTTCAGACTTGCATCCGCGAACGAAATTAATTCGCCTCGAGCTTTCGCTCACAGAAAGATTACTCGCCGGTTTTATTAAATTTTCGCGCTTCCTAATTCCCAATAATAATAATTAAAACCCTCAGCGTGGCGGCGAGTTTGTTTTCCTGTGTTTCACCAAAGAAATTAAACTGATAAAAATTTTAATTGCGCGGAACAATAAACTCGCATTAAAATTAATTGCTTCAGGGACATTCTTTTTTGTTATTTGTAAGTAAATTTTTGTGCTAGGCAAATTGCTATTGCAAATTAAAGCTCAATCAAGGAATTTATTTTTACCAGGGGGAAACTTCTCACTTATACTTAGATATAAGTAAGTATGGGGATGGCATTAAGGGACGTGCGAGGAACGTTTTCACGGGAGTTCGTGATATTTTATTGGATTTTTATTAGCTCCGCGAGATATTTTTATGACTTTTACGAACTAATTTGAGTAAAATAATCCGGCTACCCGCGCTTTTTCCGATATGAAGCGAAATTCACAGTTAAAGGCGAAATTCCATCAGGTGCTTCCTGTCTGCTGTAAATGATGAATTCCTTTCGCTGGAATAAGAGTCGCGTACGCCGGACATTATTTTTAGATTCAGATTTATCATAGTGCATCATAAAATAATAATAGAATGCATTCTGCAAAGTTGAAATTCCTTTTAAAAGTGTGGAAATGTATGAAATATTTAAATCAAATACAGAACTAGAAATTAACTAACTGAAAATAACCGAGGAGGTAAATGACGCAATTCAAACATGGATTATCCTTGACTATCGATAATTTTATTGTTAATTATGCGAAACACATACACACTATCGCGTATTAAAAACTAAGTTAAAAATGTTTAAAACTTCTTTTCTTTATTATAAGTTCGAGTGGACTAAATAAAAACATAAATAACAAATGAACGCAAAATCACAAATAAGAAGATTCAATAAACGAAATCGTGGGCGCAATTTTATTTTTTAAGAATTTTTATTATACAGGGTGATTCATAATTGTCCCCCGATATTTTCAGGGTGAATAGAACATCAAAAAATAAGGTCACCTTTTTATATAAAACTTTACCCAAACGTGAATAAAAAATGAGTTATAGGCCCTGAAAGAGGGGTGAAAAATTTCTGGCAGTATCTTCCGAAACCCAGGTATAAACGGAAGAAAATCCTTATAAAAGATCAAATGAGCACACGACACAATTATATTCTGTTTAAATTTTTTTAACTTATTTTTCATTCCTTTGTTATTTATTATTTTTAATGTTTTGTTTCCTCTTTGTTTTTTTTATTTGATTATTTTTATTTTTCCTTCTTTGTGTAAAATTTCAGGCAGAGTTGAAATAAATTGTTAATACAAAAAGATGTGTGCGTAATTTTTTTATCACGAAAGGAAGATTTAAACGAAAACAATACATTAAAGGCAATTGATTGCTCCTTTATTGTCATTTTTTGTTTCACGGAAATTGAATTAAAATGTCATAAAAAAAAAAAAAAACAAAAGAAGACGATTGTTTGGATATGCAACTGTTTTTTCCTTGTCGTTGAAATTTGATGAGGATGAGGCGTCTTCCTTACAAGAAAGAAATAAATAAAATAAACAAACTCTAAACACATATACAGAAAAGCAATAAACTGACAGTCAATTAACCAAGAAGATATTTAAAGAAAAAAGAAGACAATCGCCAAGGTTAACAAAAAAAAAAATTAGGAACGTTTGCAATCTTGAAACTTACTTAACATCATCAACAAGAAAAAAATTGAAAGAAAATATAAGTGGATGCATAAGCATGCAATGGAACTTTTACCGGAGCGTCGTATAAACCAGTGAGTAAATTTTGGAAAGGTTTTGTGAAAAACCTCACCTAAATATTAAATTATTCGAACTTCTTGCGGAATAATAATTAATTTGTGAAAATTAATTATTTAAAGTGGTGCAATCAACTGTGTTCTACGTTTTTATTCTACGACTTTCTTTTATTATACACCCACACACACACACATCCACTGACATTATATAATTTTGAATATGAAGGCTCGCGAGTCCCATCTACATCCAGAATTTATCGTATAAAATACACACTACAACAAAGAAATTGGTCTACGAGATACACTGCAAAATTTATCATCGAAGAAGAGCCTCCGAGAGAAAAAACAACAAAGTAAGAAAGTAAAATAATAAAAAATCAGAAAATTTGCAAAATACCCTCAGATCACAGCATTAAATTGTCACCCAAACTAGGGGCATATCACAGCAATATGTTTTCTTTTTTTTAAATAATTATTCACTAAATTGAATTTTTTAAATTATTTCACTTATAACACTTTTTTATGTTATCTTATTAGGTCTTAAAAGTCATTTAGAATTTATTCTTTTATGTGATGAATAAAGCCCGGATCTTTAGTCTTTTGTCTAAAATTTTATTTAATTGTTAATATAAACAATCTCAGGCGATAAGGGTCCCAAGCGAAAAACTTTAGCCATAATACTGACTCTCCTTACGACAAGTGGTCATTAAGATACGTTAAAGTAAATAATCCAGGTAATACAGACTCTGAGCGAGTGAGAACCCCAGATATACAACGTAGCGAAGCCTGTCCAAACACACCTCGCCGCAATCGCTTGAAGGTAGGCAACTTAAGTCACTCCAGTGAACTAAATGAGCGGGACCAAAGGGATGCCCGCACAGATGCCGCCACCTCGCAGTCGCAAATTACAAAAGAGGCTCGGGTTTTGAAAATGCAAACAATACGGTTCAGCAGGGAAAGAAGATTCAAAAAATTAATTAATGTTCACCGAGTCATTTTCGCCAACGGTTGCGTTTCCAACTTTCACATTCACATTCATGCAATTTGTATAAAATGTTCGCCGAACACTTTCCGGGTACAGAAGTGTCTCCCTCACAATTTTATTCTTATATCTTTCTTCATACTTAAAAATTGTCATCTTTGCTTCTTCTTTAACTTTGTTGTCGACCCCTTTTTGCGAGTGGGTATAAATATTCCTGGTGGGGGTGATGCGATAGTGTACTAAAAGAAAAAAAGACCCTTCGCCTGGAGCCCCATAGAGAAATAGAAAAACCCTAAAAAGGAAAGATGTAAACAGGTCCTCTGCTGCTGAGCCCTTGGACTACCCTATAAGGTAGCAAACCATTTTATGTAGTGCCTGGATTTTTTGACTGAAACGCCCCCATTTAAAGAGTATTTTTACAGTATATTCCTTACAACGAATTATGTGTTTATTTCACTTGCACAGCACGGAAGAACTTCCCCTCAGATTAAATGACTACGTAACTAAAATATGTAAGCATTAATATATTTTTTATTATAAAACTACGGAGAAGGAGAAATTATTGAACATTAATTGCCTACCTGTCTAATTGAGTCTTTTTAAGTGCCTAAGTGGTGAAGAACTTAGAATATTAATTAATTATGTGAAACTTAATCGATTACACCCTGTATATAGAGATATGGGACAAAATATTTTTAATAATCTTTTACGATGAAAAAAAGAAAAAAGTAATTTCATTTTAACATATTCTATTTACATGAAAGTCCACCCCGTCATGACAAGATTTAACCCGCCCGTAGTAAATGTGCCCCACATGCTCCTCGGTAATTGATTTTCTTTTTAGAGGTGCTTTGTCCGGCGAAATTCTTTACGCCCGGGCGGAAGGATATAAATTGCGGAGGACGGTTCTTATTTGCAAGTGAATAGAGTTGTCAGAGGAATAAATTATTTTTACGCTTTTTTCCGCGATATTCTTTTTTATTGCGGCGCTTAATAATTCGCAACTCCTTTTGCGAGCTGCGAGATCCCCCCGCCGAGGTCCAAATTAGATAACTAATTAATGGAGTACAGAAGCGATAAAAAATTTATAATCTCGGGCGGACGTAAAATTCGTAACCCGCAAGTTTACAGCCTTCCCAGGAATAATTTCCTCCGGTAATCTCGAGTTTATTTAATGAAACCGAAATTAAAACTTGATTTTCAATTCAAATCAAATTAATTGGCGCACCCTTTTTTAAATTAATAAATAAAATTACTTTACGGTTCAAGAAAAAGTATCTAAAAAAATAATATCGAAATTTGATTTTGTTTCACACAAAAGCTTCAAAGAATACGTGGGTTTGATGTCGCCCCGAAAGAAAATTTATTCATTATTTGCCATCCGGCTGCAAGCAAATTGCACATTATAATTTAGCAAACCGCAACAAGGCAAACATAATTTTAACACGCCCTAAAGCTCGTGGCAAAACTATAAATGATAAAAGCGAACCAAGTCGTGTTGATCTGAAGCCGGAAGTTACGAACGCACGCTCTATTCCAAACCAGAAGCCGGACGAAAACATATATAAACGCAGGGCGATAATGAAATGAAATATCCTTGTTTGCTGATGTATTAATTAATGCAGCCAGTTCCTAATCGGCGGCGTAATTTCAAAGAGTACAAACCCTCCAGGACCCTTATAAATCACATTACTGTGTGTACATTATTTTTAAACTCAATGATCCCACTCTGTCACATGATATTTAATTTTTTTAATTATGTGTATTCACCTATTTTATACTTTTGCTCATATACAGTGCGTAATCGAATAAGTTTTTTGCTGAATTTATTCTTATGTGTAATCTTAATCGATTGCTTACAAACTATATTTCATGTTTTAAGTTGTCTTAAATAAATGGGCCCAATTACTATGTTTATTTCTTTTGTTTCAGGTGAGTGGTTTGGGTACCTTTCAGGATATAAGTCAAATAGAGTGTAAGACTGCAAAAGTACGTATGTGGGTATCAACAACATTATTGATTATTGCTCTGAATATAACTACTGAGATTCACGTGGTGGATATGTTTTGAACGTTAATCAAAGACTGATCAAAGGTTTACATTGTAGCCTGGACTGGAAATTCTGAACACAGATATCTAATTAAGCAAAGCCTAATTACATCGGAATGTTTCTTGTAAACAGGGATGGTAATTTCTTGGAGATTACTGCCATAAACTATCGGGGTTGATATTTATAATTAACGCATATCTATTCAGTCCGTGTTTCAAGTCTTTCCCTCATGATTCAAGCTGAATAAGGACGGGCGGCGAGCGGTATTGTTTTCAGTTCGGCGTAGTTTGCATAATTTTTCCATTTCTTTTCGCTTCCGAGCCGTGTATCTCTCGGTGACCTCTGAAATTTCCGCGGATTATGTGATAACTCCGATATTTATAGTCCGAGGACGACGAAGCTGTGCCCCACAAATACCGCCGCCAAATTTATTTAATCTAAGATATCATTTGACTCGTGATACAATAAACTTCGCCCGATCGATTACCAGGCGGTGTAGGAATGATAAATTGTTTGCCCATACACACACTCGGTCTTAAAGTTACGAGCTATAGGTTTCACGTGTTTTACAGTTGGACAAGTTGCAAACAGTTAGGTGTACAGTAACGGACAAGTATATTTCAACTCGATAAAATCAGGAAAAACAAAATCTTATTCATACACATACTCGAATGACGTCTGCAAGTACACATCTACTTCACAAATTAAATTTTATTTAAAATGTATATGTTAGATAGAGATGTTTGACCTTGAAATGGTGTCAGTGTGGTTTTCATTAGAATACGTGGGATTATGAGGGTCCCTTTTGCTGAATTAATTCCCAGTTATTAACAACGAAACCTTTTCAATGATTTACACTGAATCCATGGATAATCACAGAGGCACTCTCTTATTTCCAATTAATATTCTCTCCCTTGCATAATAAATTTCTGCGGCGGTGAAACCGCAGAATAGAAAAGTAAGGAAATTTAGATGGGGTTTCAGAACATCGGATAATTGTATAATTTTGAAACCTCACGGGAAATAATGACCCTCAAGCCGTATATCATTCATACATACATAGTATAAGAGTTACAGGGCGTGATTTACACACACACATAAAACAACATAAATTTTAATTTAAATTGAAATTAAATCTCTTTCGATGAACGATTTTCTTCCAGCTGTGGATTTCCGCGCTGTGCGGTTGTGAATGTTTTCCCCCTAACTCTTATTCCGCTAACCCTGTTTTACTGTATATGGAATTTACATGTAAATCCAGGAAACAAGGACTAAGCTTCTTATTACCGGCGGGATTGTGTTTTGTTCTTTTAAGCGAAATATTTTAAGATCGTTTTAAAATCGCTCTTGCCAACCAAAAAGGCAGCGTCAGTTGCAAAAGTTTAAAAATGTAAAAGTCGGGATTAAATCGGCTTCATATAAACAGTTAATTTTTAGTATTTCATTAATAGCAAGCGAACAGTTAAGCAAAATAAAATGAAAAGGAGATTACAAAAGGGCTTAACAAACGTTAAGAAAAAGCAACAATATTATTAAACATTGTAGTACTATAACAAATATTTACATTAAATGCTGATATTTTTCTATATTATATACATACATATACATATAACATATCATTATATGTATAATATAGATGTAGGTAATCACAATCACAAATATATATCATAAGCGGATCCAACTGTTTGTTAGAGCTATTAAAAAACAATAATAATTACAGTTACCTTAACACTATCACATACAAAAATCATCTGTACATCATTGTTCAAATCAATACACACTTAATACACATTTGTTCTAGGGAACACATGGCTAGGACGTGTAAGGTTTATTGACCATGCTGTACCGTTATACAATTATTTTAATAACATACATGGGTATATAAATAAGAAAATGGAATGCAATGACAGTAAATATTTGAAACTTCGATATTATAATCGGTCTGACAGGAAATAAAATCAATTTAAAAATTAACGCCTCGTTATTATTTGGGAGTGTCGATACGATAGCGAAGCGTTAGCTTTTAAACTGATTTTACAGTCTGTCACATTGATTATAATTACAAATTTTGTGATAACTTTCAACCAAATATTTGGATACCTTCGGTAATAATAAAATGTACGTACAGCATTATATAATACGTTTAGCAAAATGATACACATAAAACAATAAAATAGAAATAATTTTTTCTTAGCTTGGAGCAAGTTCTGCAAAATTCATGGTATATGTTATATATATATATATTTTTTTTTTCTCCGAACACTTTTAAAATTCTTGGTAATCGACATTTCTCTGTATCAGTTGACAGTCCTTCAACAGTTGTATACGTCAACGACACCATCGAAAGCTAAACAAAATCAATTTTGAGTGAGTGGACAAAGCCGTGTGTGAAGAAAAGTTTTAACAGTATTAGTAAATAAAAAAAAGCGAAGAATTTAATAAGTACGAATTTGTTATACATCATTAGATAAATACAATACTCCAATTGGATAAGCTTCATGAACGACATTCAAAGTGTGAAGTAAAAAATAACCGAGAGTCTTCCTAATAAAAATTTTGACCGCCGGTTTAAATATCTCAGGAAACTCTTTGCTTGCCTTATTTAAAAAAATCTGGTACTCCGTCTTATTGCCAAACGAACTTCCTACTTCATAAATTTCTTCGTCGAAAGAAACACCTATGTGTCCTTCCATCCATTTCAGGTGCTGACGCCCCTTGTTTAAATATTTCGTGCCATTGAGGGAGAAACCCATCTTCAGATTATCTAAAAATTATTCAAACAATTAAGAATTTATTTAATTAACCGAACTTACTGTACGTCTTCTTTATGGGCCACGCTCCGTCCACTTCTAGACCAAACCCCCTTATCCAAATGACTTCTTCAGCTGTGAATACGAGTTGAGGAAAAATGATCTCCAAATTTAATTTTGACTCGTCCAGATTGACGTTGAAGTTTGCGACCTGAAAGTTACTGGCTCCCGTGCATTGGATGTTCGTGAGGTTGGCACTGTGGGGCATCTCCAAAGAAGAAACATCGGATTGTTGGTAATCGGGTAGAATTGCTGGATCAATTGATTGTAGGTTGAGTTCTGGAATGCCTCGTTTTAGATGGGGCTGAAGACTCTTCAGCGCGTTTTTAAGACATTTATTATCTTCTGGATTGCATGGTGTAATAAAAGTAGCTGCAACAATCACACCAATTTCTGAGGATTTTTTTCTCTCTGTTATAATGTACCTAATTATAAAACAACAATCAAATACAAAATGAATTTAACCGTGTAGTAAAATGTCTGGTTTTCGTAACGTAAATAGAAATGCTGAAAGTTGAAATGCTATTTGAAAATTCCAAGGCGTTCGATGAACAAACTTATATAAAACTAATTCCGATGGCAAAGCTGAATACTCACGTAGTTCTGGTTGTGCCCTATTTGAAACTGCTCTCGCAAACAGAATTGCAAACATAACGCACTTCATAGCTATTGTATGTAGCAGAGAAGAATAATATTTTACCAATATTGTGTCCAATTACAGCGACAACATCTTTTTAGTATCATCATCATTAGACGATTGATAAAAAGAATGTTATTAGATTGACGTTGTAGCAAAAGTTCAAGATTTAGATAACTTTATTGAGCAGACAAACAATGTGAAACTTTTATTTTGTTTATATTTATAATAATTTTGTAATAGCGAAACGTTCAAGGTCATTAGAAAAATTTGTTCGTTTATGAATTATTTTAAACTTCAAGGAAATCACCAAGGTTTCATTAGCGTCAAGAAACTAAGAAATTTACATTTCGATACCAAACCAAATGGTAAACACACATTAATTTATAGTTCAAAACACATTCTAATCGAATGTTATCAAAAATTATAACACTTTATACTCTTTTTGGATATTAATTGTTCTGAAAGCTGTTCGAATCTCTCGATGTTTAGACAACTGTTTTAATTATATTTTAATAGGTTTTGTAAAGGTTTATTTTTCATTTACAGCAGTTTATGTCATATGATCGTAAAGGTAACGTGTGCACAAAAAAAAACAAATATCTCAATATAGAAGACCTCTGGGAGAGGTCAGGAGTAGGCAGATAGACACGTACATCTTGGTAAATACGCTATTCTCTCTCTAGTCTTGGTTGACAGGGGCGCTTTGTAGCATCTTTGTCATACTTATTAAAAAGCGTAGAAATTATTAGGTTAGTAGGTTCTGGACATTAAAGTAGCGACATCTTTCGATCGCTTGTTGACCTGATATTGCAGTAGGATTGACAAATTGAAGCCAGTTTAATACATTTCGAAGACAAACAATGATACTAATATTTAACACTTTGATGGCTCTTTCATGACCACTGAGTATGTATGTAGTATATATATAATATACCTTTTCATTTCATGTCTTAAGTGAAAGGCTCGCGTACGATCCACGAGGACGCTCGCATGCATGTCGCTGCGTTTAGCGGCACCTTTTCACAAAATGGTTATAAAAGCAGCTATAAATTGAAATGTATTTTATTAACGCGCCAATTAATTTTGCATAAAATTCTCTGAAGTATAAAATACTAGCTCAATTGGGTTGGTACAACACATCGATTGGAAATAATTCATGTACGACGTTCAAACTTTCAAGTATGAAATATCCGATGGTTTCCTTTATATACAATTCTATTTCGGGATCAAATAAGTCAGGATATTCTTTGCTCGCTTTATTCAAAAATGCCTGATAATCCTGACCGTCCTTATACGAAGTATCCACGTCGTAACTTCCTTCCTCAAACGAAGCTTTTATTTGTTCTTCCGACCACTTTATGTATTCGCCCGAGTTTTTGGTTCCGCCGAGAGAAAAACTGATAGTCACATTTTCTACAAATTATTTGCAAAAAAAAAAATGCTCTTGCGATTAGGTACTTAAGACCCGTTTCACATACAACCGACGCGACGCACCGGATCCACGTTCTGATCGGTGCTTTGCTTTTATTGTCAGGACCGACTATCAGTTGCATCTGAAACGGGCCTTAGTTGATATAACTTACTATAAGTCTCTTTGACTGGCCATCCTCCGTCCAGATTGTAACCCAGTGCATTTATCCGAACGCTTTCGTACGCCGTCATTATCAATTTTGGGAAATAGATTACCAAATGAAATTTGAGTACGTCCAGATCGACGTTAAATTCGGTAACCTCAAAATTACTCGCACCCGTGTATCGGATGTTCATGAAGTTACACACATAAGGCATATCCGGTGAGGCTTGGTCTGTCTGGTTGTGATCTGGGAGAGACAGAGGATCAACTGATTGGAGGTTGAATTCTGAAATGCCTTCTTTCAGGTGGGGTCCCAATTTCTTCAGTGCAATTTTGAGACATTCACTGTCCTTGGTTTTGCACGGAGTAATGTAATTGGCTGAAAGCAAATTTTCGCCCCTTATAAATTTAGCTTTAAAATAAAACAAAAAGTTATATTACTCACGCAGGTTTACATATGTTGCGTTTGCAACGACGATGATGGCAAGAATTACAAACGTAAACGTAATGCATTTCATGTCTGCGAAGATGGTAATCTAGAAATTGAGTGAATGGGTAATCCAGCAATCGAGTCCCTTCCTTTGCATATGCATGTTAATCCGACCTTGTTGCAATTCGGTTTTTGCTGTGTCATGCTCATGTCATGTCGTTCATTGAAATACAGAGAAATGTAAGGGGAAATCTCAACAATGAGGAGGTGGTCGGAATATATGTATTTATTTTGTTAACGCCACCAGAGTGTTGTGTTTGACATTTAATTTCCATAAACCTAATCCTATCTACAGGTACATAAAATAACATAGTAATATGTATACGCATATATTTTTAGACCATCCTTCACCTTCTGTTCCTTCTCTTCTAGATCGATTCCATGTTTATCCACTTGTGATGTAAGTGGTGATGGTGTAAGTATTTTGGTACTAAAGACTTGCTTGTGGAACTTTGTCGGAGGTTACTGTTTATAATTAAAAGAATGAGAGAGGATACTTCTGAGAAAGAGTGTAGGATTAAAGGGGTCAAGCAAGAAATATGGCAACAAACTTCATGTTTTGGACAAAGTAATTTAAAGTTTCGCTTTCTGTCTTTATATTCAAGTCCACGTTAATCCGCTTTTGTATATGTGTTTGCTTCAAGTGGTGCTATCTTTAATTTTTAATGTATACAAGAATCGAAACCTCAAAATATTTTCGCTTGACCTTCTGCTTTGTAGATTCAAGTTTGCGACAATCACACGTAAGCGAAAAAACAAGACGAAACTGTCCAGAATGTTTGGATGCGTATTTAAATTATTTAAATTCTGATTCTGTCTTCTTCTTTCGTGTTAAACTAATACCTGTTTGCCTCCCAAGAAACATGGACTTAAATCGAAGGTTGTTCATTAGTGTTTACAGATTTTTTTTCTTCTTGTATAAATCGAAACCAAGGAACGCCTTGATTCAGGAAATACATAATTAAAATGCAGATGATTTATTTGCGTAATAATTACAAATCAGAGCGATCTATTTTATCAGGTGAATACAAGACATTAATTGGGAAAATTTCATGTACGAGGTTCACATTTTTAAATATGTATGCACCCAGAGTATACTTGACGTACAATTCTACCTCGTGCTTGAATGCGTCAGCAAAATCTCGTTTTATTATACTTAAAAATTCCAAATAGTTTTCTCTATCTTTAAATGAAGGATCAATATCAAAATTATATGACTCCATAGAAACTTCTATAAGATCCTCGACCCATTTAATGTGCTGTTCATCTTCTTTATCTGCATACTTCTCTCCGTTCAGAGACAAACTGATCCTAACATTAGCTGAAATAATCCAGATAAGTAATAATTCTAGGTTAATATTTGCTGTATTTACAATAATTCTCTGTCACAATCCCTTCCCCGTTTACTTCAAGGCCAAAACCTTTAATCCAAAAGATTTCATACGACGTCATTTTGAGGTGTGGAAAGAAAAGTACCAGATTAAAAGTGAGCTCATCTGGATCAATATCGAATTTTAATACATCAAATTCACTTGCTCCTTTGTAGCGGATGTCTTTCATATAACCAGTGTATGGCATTTTTGCCGAAGAATGATCAGTCATATTACAATCGGGAAGATCGACGGGATCAATCGATGGAAGATTGAATTCTTGAATGCCTTGTTTCAAGCGAGGTGCTAATTCTTTCAGTACATTTTTAAGGCAGACACTATCTTTCGCTTTACATGGTGTAATATGTTTGGCTGAAACAGAAGATTTGTAAAAAAAAAACAATCTGAGACTACACCCCAATTCAAAAATATTTCCTTCTTGCTTCTCAGGTATAACACAAATAAATACTTACGTAATTTTACTTTCGCTTCAATGAGAGCTACAGTTATAGCCAGAACAGTAAACACAACGTACTTCATTTTTGTCAAATTATTCGCGTTAACCGATAACCAGTCGTTTTATATATATGCGATGAATCCCGTAATCAATTTTTTTAAGTTTTAATTGCTGTGTCACTGTTTGTGTGATACATGTAAATGACTTGCGTGTTTACAGAACCGTAAGAAACCGGAATTCTGTATTAAAAAAATACATTTTCTCTTCAGTTTAGAAATTTATACATATTTTCTATTTATTGAAATACAAAAAAGGGATAGGATCTCGGAGTAATATAGTAATGGTACAAAAGGACCGAAATTCATTCCATATAAAAAGGGCGTTGGCTATAAAAAAGAAACTTAATTCCAGAAGCGCTTGGTACCACATAGTTGTGTAGGGTAAAATTATTAACTATTCATCCATGTATAAACTGTTTCCACTCTTTTCTGTTCGTTGCTAATTCTCTTGCTTCCTTCCATGTTTTTCGTTTCTTTTCAAGTAGTCTCCCTATTTCTTTCTCCCATGTTAGTTGTGGTCTTCCTCTTCTCTTATTTTTCTGTATTTTAGCTAGCCATATTCTTTTAACAGGTCTTGTTTCTTCCATCCTTTGTAAATGTCCCCACCAGATCAACTGTCTTTCTTCAATCAACTCAAGTACTGATTGTATATCCAACTCTTTTCTTATATCGACATTTCTCATTCTAACTGCTTTTGTGACTCCTCTAACTCTTCTTAGATATTTCATCTCGATCGCTTGTATTTTATTTTTCTGTTTTCCATTTATAACCCATGATTCCACATCCAAAAGTCAGTACTGGTCTGTATATACATTTAAAAACCTTTATTTTCGTTTGTCTTGAAATTTCTTTCTCTGTTAATAAACTTATTATTTATTGTGTAGAACAATTTCATTGTATTTTCAATTCTGTTTATAATTTCTTTTTCTTGTTTTCCTGTGTCATCTATCATAACTCCTAGGTATTTAAAAGTTTTCACTTGTTCTACCTTTTTCCGTCCTATCTGTACATTTAGTTTATCTGTTCCTTCTCCGATTACCATCACTTTTGTTTTTTCTATGTTCATTTTCATTTCGTTTTTGTTCATCTCTCTGTTCCAAACTTCTAAGTTTTTCTGTAATTCTTTCTCGTCTTTGGCCATGATAACTATGTCATCCGCAAAAGCTCCTTCTGATATATATATACAGGTTGTAAGTTTTTATATCCTACATGCAATTTTGAGCATTCTGCTGAGCATTTTTTTAGTATTTCATCCATAAACATTATGAATAAAATAGGGCTTAAACTTCCACCTCGTCTTAGTCCTCCCTCTGTTGTAAATCCTTCCGATATATTATTATTGCTGATAACGTGGTTGACATTTCCCTTATATATTTTCTGAATGATTCTGATCATTTTGTGTCGGACTCGTTTTCTTTGTAATGTTTTCCATAGTTTTTCTCTTGGAACCTTATCGAAAGCTTTTTCCCTATCGATGAAAGCTAGGTATGTTTTCTTTTTCTTGTAACCTCTTCTGTGTCTTCTAGTTGTTTGATCGTAAAGATATGGTCCTGTGTGCTTCTTCCTGTCCTAAATCCACTTTGTGCCTCGTCCAAGGTGTCTTCGGCTGCCTCTCTTATTCGTTTTTCAACTGTCTGTTCGAATATTTTCATGATTGTGGTTGTTAGGCTTATTCCTCTGTAGTTACTTGTGTTTCTTCGATCTTCTTCCTTATGTATGGGAACTATTAGTGTTGTTTGCCAGTCTTTTGGTATATGTTCTTCTCTCCATACTTTATTACAAACTTGTAATAGTAACTGCATTCCTCTCTGTCCCATGTCTTTCATCATTTCTGCTGTTATTTTGTCGTAGCCTGGTGCTTTTCTATTTTTCAATTTCTTTACTACAGTTTCTACTTCTTCTTTTTGTATTTCTGGTATAAATATGTCATCTTTCCCTTTGCTTGGATCAGGGTTAAGTAACTCTTGAAAGTGTTCTTTCCATCGGTTCATTATATCATTTCTTTTTTTTAATATTTCTCCGTTTTTGTTCTTTATTTGAAATGAATTTTGTGTCTTCTCTGTCTTGAAGGATTTTAATATTTTATAAAACAGTTTTTGATTTCCCTTGCTATCTCTTTCTATCTTTTCTCCAAATTGTCTCCAACTTTCTGTTTTAGCTGCTTTTACTAGGTCTTTTGTTTTCTTTCTCTCATTTCGATATAATTCGTACTTTTCCAGTGTCCTACTTGATATATATGTTTTCCATGCCTCTTTTTTAATCCTTATTTGTGTTTTTAATTCGTGCGTCCACCATCCTATTTGTTTTTTGTTTTCTCTTCTTACAGTTATTCCACATAGTTTTTTTGCGCTGTTTATTAATATATGTATTTTTGAAAATGTTCCAGAGCTGCTCTTCGTTTATTTCTGTGGTAATTTCCTCTATGTCTTCAATTTTTCTTGTTATTAATTTTTGGTATTTTCTTGCTATTTCTTTATTCCTAAGATTATATGACATTATTGATTCCGTCGGTATTCTCTTCTGGTTTGGGTCATTATTCTTCTTTTCCTTGGTTTGTCTTTTTTCTCTTATTTTTGTTATTACAACATAATGGTCGCTACCAATTTCTGGCCCTCTTCTCACTTTGGTATCTATTATTGTTCTTCTGTTATTACTATCAACTAATATATAGTCAATTATTGACTTCTCTCTTCTGCTTCGTACTTCTCTAGTATATTTATTTATTTAAGTCTTTATGTTGAAAGAAAGTATTAGTTATAATTAGGTTATGTATCGTACAGTATTCCGTTATTATTTCTTGTTTCTTCTCCGTGGCTACCTATCACTCTATTGTATGTTTGATCTTTTTTCCCCACTCTACTGTTGAAGTCTCCCATTACATATATCTTTCCTTTGGCTTCTTCTGTTACTGTTGTTAGGTCTTCCCAGAATTTGTCTTTGTTTTCAGTTTTGTCGTCATCATTCGGGCCATATACAGTCACGATTGTTGTTTGTTGATTGTTATCTTTTTCTCGTAGTTCTAAAACTAGTATTCTTTCTGATATTGCTTTCCAATTTTGTATTTGTTCTTCTATTTTCTTGTTCACTATGCAACCCACTCCAGCTGTTGCTCTTTTTTCTTTTTGTACTCCACTATATATGAATGTATTTCCTCTTAACATTTTTATTATGTCTTGCCTTGTCCCTTCTTCTTTGTTTCTGTTACTAATAATATCTGCAATCCCATTTCTTCAAATTCTTCTTCTAGTTCTATATCCTTTCCCGCTATGCTTCCAATATTCCATTCTTTCTGTGTGTTAACCGTATTATTGTTTCCCATTTTCTCTTTTCTTTTCTTCTTTTCTTCGTTTCTCACATAATCTTTCTGATGTTCAGTTCTATTGTTTTCTTTGTTTTGTGTGTTATTTGTACTTATTTTGGTTTGATTCATTTGTTCATAATCAATGTCCTTTTTCTTCGCCTGTTTCGTTATCAAATGTTCGCTTCTTATATAGCATATTAGTTTTTTGCTTTAGTTTTCTCCATTTTGTTCGATTTTTCATTCCATCGCCATTCTTCACCGTTTATGGTTACTTTGTTGTATCCAGTCTTAACTTATTTATTTTTATTTCTTTCTTCTTTAGCGAATAATCTTATTTGTTTTTGTTTTTCTCTTGCCCTCTTAGTTAAATCATCTGCAATATACACCATTTCTCCTCTCGTTCTTAATTTAGATTTATTTATCATTATTTCTTGCTTTTCCTTTTGGTTGTCTAGTTCTACTACGTATATTTCATTTCCTATTTTTGTGGTTGTTTTAGTCTTAATATTTATTTGCAATTTTTACTTTTCTGGGTTCTTTATGGTTTGTCAAAAATCTGGTTAAAAGAGTGAGAAATTTAGAAAAAGGTAATTGTTATCAAATCAAATCAGAGATTTAGAATTTCTGTCTCTTGGACCCTTTTAGATAATTTCTTCTCTTTATAGAACACTGCCTAGTGTTTGTTTTCCATCCAATAAATTAATTTGATTGGCCAATAATAACACTGCTGCTCAAATTACTGTGCAGTTAAGATGGAGAACGTAGTAGTGATTTTGACTGATAACTTTAATGAATTTGGGTGTAGAAAACCTAATAAAGTCAGGGATTCTCCTACCTTACTTTAACAAAGGTAGGAGAATCCCCAACGACATTTTCATATACGTACAAAAGTTGGGTTCTAAATGGAAAAGTAGAAAAAGAAACATTACTTATTTTGGAGAGGAGAATTCTTGGTAAAAGGAGGATGGGGGAGGCATGAAGATGTAGCAACTTAATGAATTGCATAAAGAACCAACAATCCACAAAGTTCGCAAGCGCCCAGAGGTTGAGTTGATTGGGTCACATCCAAAGAATTCCTTTTTTAACAAAAAAATCAAAAAATTATTGAGCGCATAGACATATACGCACCACTAGAAGACAAAGATGATTAAATATAAGAGAAGCAACTAGAAATTTCGCAGAAGAATTTTTGGTGGAGGAAGACGTATCCACAATCACCCAGTTCATCAGTAAGATGAACTGAAGAAGAGAAGGTAGTCGTTTTATCACAAATTATTTAGTGCACATGGAGATACCACTAGAAAACAAAAAGACCAAATACAAGAAGAACTAGATATTTAGGAGAAACGAAAAGATGGAGACATGGATCAAACACTGAACTTGAAGAGCTGTATGAAGATCGAACAAGGTAAGAGCTCTAAAATTATATAACAAAACTACTTAGCGCACATGTAGATATCAATAGGAAACAAGGACGTCCAAAGAATTCAGAAAGTTACTTACCAGAGTTAAAGAGTACATTATCTACCAGCAAATTGTCTTCTTTCAGAAACACTTGCTACTGGTAGCTAGGTCTTCATAGTTTCTTTTAGAAGATTCGACTTTAAATGGACAAGAATGTTTTTAAAACAAATCAGATTAGTTAAGATTTATTTTTCGGATGGGTACAGTACATCAGCTGGATATATTGCATGCACGGTGTTCAAACTTTGAAGTACGAAATAACCAACGGTGTTCTTAATAAAAATTTCTATCTCCGGATTAAACGACTCAGGAAATTTGCTGCTAGCTATATTCAAGATCTGTTGGTATTCGTGCCCATTATTACTAAACGAAGAGTTGACTTCGAATAGGGCTTCGCCTAACGAAACGCTTCCGTCCAATTCAGATGACGCTTTGCTTTGTTTGAATGTCTGGTTCCGTTAAGTAGCAAACTTACCGAGACATTTTCTGAAATTGTCTTAAATAGTTAAAATTTTCTATCCAGATTTTTTTTAAGTAGAGCTTACTATAAGTTTCGGTCACGGGTCCTTCACCGTCCGCCTCTAATCCAAACCCCTTCACCCAAACGATTTCCTACGATGTCATAACAAGTTTGGGAAAGACGATTACTAGATTGAGTTTCAATTCATCTAAATCAACAGTAAACTTGGGGACTTGAAAGCCACTTATTCCGGTGTATTGGATGTTTGTGAGGGTGATGGAGTAAGGCATTACCAGCGAAGAAACGTCGGATTGATTGTGGCCGGGAAAACTTAATTAAACTAGATTGAGTTTCAATTCATCTAAATCAAGAGTAAACTTGGGGACTTGAAAGCCACTTATTCCGGTGTATTGGATGTTTGTGAGGGTGATGGAGTAAGGCATTACCAGCGAAGAAACGTCGGATTGATTGTGGTCGGGAAAACTTAAGGGTTCCAGTGATCCGAAGTTGAATTCTGGAATGCCTTCTTTAAAATGGGGGCCCAAATCTACCAGGGTATTTTTAAGGCACTCGTTATCTTCCGCCTTGCATGGTGTAATAAAATGAGCTGAAGCAAGGAGAAAAAATTAGAAACACAAAATTAGCATTGTCGCTGTCGCTTGTAGCTTGAGGTAAACAAAGAAATTTATTTTAAATTCTTTAATTACGTGTTATTTATTCAATTGCGAAAATCAATTAATACTCACGTAGTTGTATTCGAGCTGAGCATATAATTGTGGTTAGACTCAGAGTTAAAAATATGGCAACAAACTTCATGTTTGGGAGAAAGTGGTTTAAAGTTTCGCCATCTGTCTTTATATGCAAGCCCACGTTAATATGTTTTTTATATAAATCTAGCTTTGGGTTGACTTCAACTGGCGCTATCTTTAAAGTGCAATATATACAAGATCCGAAACCTCGAAATATTTTTGCTTGACCTTCTCGTATGTAGGTTCAAGTTTGCGATAGTCACACACTGATTACACGTAAGTTGAAAAACAAGATGAAACTGTTCGGAATGTTTGGACTCGTTTATTAGATTTTTCGGATTCTGATTCTGTCTTCTTCTTTCATGTTAAGCTAGTATATGTTTGCCTCCCAAGAAAAACGTGAACTTCTTGGATTCAAACCATGTTCAGAAAACGTATAATTAAAATGCAGATTATTTATTTATGTAATAATCACAAACCAAAGCGATCTATTTGATCAGGTGAATACAAGACACTAATTGGGAAAATTTCATGTACGAGGTTCACATTTGTAAATATGAATGCACCCAGAGTATATCCGACGTACAATTCTACCACACGTTTGAATGCGTCAGGAAAATCTCGTTTTACTATAACTAAAAATTCCAAATAGCTATCTCTCTCTTTAAATGAAGGATCAAGTTCAAAATTATACGTCTCCATAGAAACATCTATGAGATCTTCGATCCATTTAATGTGTTCTTCATTTTCTTTGCCTGCATACTTTTCTCCGTTCAGGGAGAGATTGATCGTTACATTAGCTGAAATGTGTCCAGATAAATAATAGTTTTAGATTAATATATGCGTCTTACTGTAATATTCCGTCACAATCCCTTCCCCGTTTACTTCGAGGCCAAAACCTTTAATCCAAAAGGTTTCATACGACGTCGTTTTGAGGTGTGGAAAGAAAAGTACCAGATTAAACGTGAGCTCATCAGGATCAATATCGAACTTTAATACTTCAAATTCACTTGCTCCTTTGTAGTTGATGTCTTTCATATAACCAGTAAATGGCATTGTCGCCGAAGAATCAGACATATTGCAATCGGGAAGATCGACGGGATCAATCGATGGAAGATTGAATTCTCGAATGCCTTGCCTCAAGCGAGGTGCTAATTCTTTCAGTACATTTTTAAGGCAGACACTATCTTTCGCTTTACATGGTGTAATATATTTGGCTGAAACAGAAGATTTGTAAAAAAATACTTCTCTTTCAGAATAGAATTAAGGTAGATACTTACGTAATTTTATTTCCGCTTCAATGAGAACTGTAGTTATGACCAGAATAGTAAAAGCAACGTACTTCATTTTTGTCAAATTATCCGCCTTAATTGGTCGCCAGGCTTTATATTTCTGCGATAATTCTTAATTAATTTTTTTAGCTCAATCATAAATAAAATTATCCGTCTTAATTGGCATGTTTTTCATTGCATGCATATTTGCGGAACATTATCTCTTTGTTTTCCAATAAATGCATTTGATTAATTTAATAAAATGAACAAATTCTACAATAGTGCTGGTACCATAAACTATTACGCAGTTAAGATGGATAATTTTATTGAATTTGACAGTAGAAAATATAAAGTTGTTCAAGTGGGAGAACACCCATCATTTTCACATGGGTGCAAAAGTTGGGCTCTAAATAGAAAAGAAGATAAGGAATCACAAGGTTTTTGGGAGAGGAGTTAGAAGAGGAGCTGTGCAAAGTACCCAAGTACCATTCAGCTCGTAAAGGTCCAAGGGGTAACATATGCCAAATAAGAAAAGGAATTTATGTTATCAGAAAACTATTCAGTACAAATGGGGAAACTCATTTTAAACAGTTTGAGTCCAGCTGAGGTAGGAAAACTGACATCGATAGTTGAAGAGGTCGAGTTGATCGAAGGAGTTGTTGTTTTTACTGAGTATACATATACGTACACATAATTTCTCGTATCGAAGTCAACAACGTTGTTAGTTTCGCCATTTCCAAGTTGCTACTCTTTTTCTGTTAACTACACCATAATAAACAGAGTTTCTTTTATTATTGATCCAAATAGCTCCATCAAATATTAAGTTGGCCTATAAATTCGTTATTGTAAAAATCGCTTATCAGAATCTAGTTTATTAGTTTACAAATTTTTATTTAAGGTTCTGTAAATATACAAAAGTCATCTAAGCGATTTAAATATGTACTTACATAATATAGCACATAAACAGTAGCGGGGCGTGCTTGTTATGATTTATTTAAAAATTATCTGAAGACGATGGATATATAAAAGGCAAGCGGCAGTTAAGACGGATAATTTTTGCAAAAATGAAGTACGTTGTGTTGACAATTTTGGTTACAATCGTAATTCTCAGCAAAGCAGATGCGAAGTTACGTGAGTATTCATTTCTTTACATTTAAAAGCGGTCTTCACCATATTCTTACGAAAAATGAGATATAGAAATAAGAATTCCAAAAATTTGTTGAAAGAGTTTTGTTGTAATATACAAGGTGTATTTTAACCAGCGACAAAAATTTATATCACGAGATTTTTTTTAAAAGTACAGAAGTTGATGAGTGAGAAATTAAGTGCTGATTTAATAAGGTTGATAAATGCTACTACAACACTAGATTAATTAAATACATTGCTTACAATTTACATTTATTAAAGTACATTTTTTGTATTCTATATTTTTTGAGGATGTTACATGTTAAAAATAAATTCAGGGAATCAAATGATGTGCATATTTACCAGTAGTTATAATGCATCCTTCCTTTCAGCAAAATTTATTATACCATGTAAAGCCAAAGATAGTCTCTGCCTTAAAAACTTACTGAAAGGATTAGCACCTCGCTTGAAGCAGGAAATTCCAGAATTCAATCTTCCAACTATTGACCCCCTGGATCTTCCCGATTTGAACATGACTGATTTTTCTATACCGAAGATGCCGTATAGCGGTCTTCTGAAAAACATCCAGTATAGAGAAACAAGTAACTTTGAAGTATCAAAATTCGACATCGATCTTGATGAGCTGACGTTTAACCTGGTAGTATTTTTTCCACATCTCGCAATGAGAAGTTACGAAATCGTTTGGATTCAAGGTTTTGGTATTGAAGTCGACGGAGAAGGGTTTGTGACTGAACACTACAGTAAGAAACCCTTAAACGTTAACCGAAACTTTCTATTTATTTAAATAAATTTCAGACAATGTGACGATCAACTTCTCCCTGAAAGGGGCCAAGTATACAAGCAAGGCAAATGAGCAATACATTAAATGGACTGAAGATCGCATAAGTGTTTCTATGACAGGAGGAAGTTTTGATGTTTCGCCTTCATATACTGATGATAAATACCAAGAATTTTTAAATATAGCGAGTCGTGAGCATGGTGATGTGTTCTTTCCTGAGGTGGAATTGTATATCAAAATTACTCTTGCTGATTTCATATTGGAAACATTGAATACCGTACATGAAAATTTCCCGGTTGATGTATTATATTTAACCAATCAAATCAATCTGCTTTGATTTGTCTTATTACTTTAATAAACCATATTTGTTTGAATTAAGTGATTTCTGCATAAAGTATCGCGTTTTCCATGAAGACACGTAGAAGCTTATTAAAAAATAATGCTTATGACTATGACAAAATTCAAAGAACAATTTTACAAACGTTTAATAAATTCTTGTTACAGATGACAATAGGGAAAACAGAAAGAAAGTTTTTAAGGTGATTTGAAGTTAATTGAAGACAGTTGCTAGTACCATCCGCATTGTCTGTTGCTGGTAATAATAACCTTGAAACTAAGACCTTTTTAATGGGTGCTATGATTATTTTTATTTCATCATTGACAGAGTTGTTCCTTTTTTTACCAATTATATTGTAAACTACACAATTTCTCGTGCCGAATTCAACAACGTTGTCAGTTTCTTTATTTTTCCATTAATAAATAGGGTTTCTATTATTATTGATCCATCCAGATCATCAAATATTAAATTGACCTATAAATTCGTAATTGAAGTGCACTTACGTCAATTCATAAAACATGCATTTAGATACTTATCATAAACTAGTTTATTTTTTAAAATTATTTAATTTAACGTTCTACAAACATACAAAAGTCACCTAAGCAACTGCATACATATTTATAATACACAAAGATTAGCGGGCCATGCTTGTTATGATATTTTATATCTTTTATGATTCAGCACTCATTTTGAAATAATCTCAAGACGAAGGAAGTATAAAAGGCAAACGATGCATTAAGACGAAAAATTTCTGCAAAAATGAAGTACGTTGTGTTGACAATTTTAGGCATAATCGCAGGTCTCACTAAAGCGGAAGTAAAATTACGTGAGTATTAATTTTTTATACTAAAATAATGTTGCTCATTATATTGTTACAAAAGAAGTAAACAACAAGAATTCCAAAAATTTGTTCAGTAGTTTGTCATAATTATAAAGAGTGTTTACTTCAACCTCCACCAGATTCTAGTTTAAAAAGTGTATAGAAAATAATAGCAACATTCTTCTTAACTCTTTGGTTACGAACTTATTGAGTATTGAAAAGTGAGTGCTGCTTTAATAATGGTTTATAAATACTACTCAATATCGTCAAAATTACATAAAACATCAAGAGATTAATTAACTAAATTGTTTTCGCCTTCTTTCTCCCAATTTACTTATAATTTACATTTTATGAAAGCATATTCTTTGAATTTTAAATTTTTTTAGAATGCTACAATTGTTTTAAATGCATATCCACGGAATCGATGTTGGTAGTTGTGATACAGTTTGTATATCTTCTTTTCAGCAAAATATATTATACCATGTAAAGCCAAAGACAGTCTTTGCCTTAAAAACTTACTGAAAGAATTGGCACCTCGCTTGAAGCTGGGCATTCGAGAATTCAGTCTTCCAACTATTGATCCCGTCGATCTTCCCGATTACAATATGTCTGATTATTCTTCGCCGATCATGCCGTTCGCCGGTTTTGTAAAAAACGTACAGTATAGAGGAGCAAGTAACTTTGAGGTATCAAAATTCGATATTGATCTTGGTGAGATGACGTTTAACTTGGTAGTCTTTTTTCCACAACTCATAATGAGATGTTACGAAATCGCTTGGATTAAAGCTTTTGATATTGAAGTCGACGGAGAAGGGTTTGTGACTCAATACTACAGTAAGAAATAATTCAAAATCAAGCTAAACTTCTTATTTAAATAAATAAATCAATTTCAGACAATGTGACGATTAGCTTCTCCCTGCAAGGAACTAAGTATACCAACAAGGAAAATGAGCACCACGTTAAATGGACTGAAGATCGCATAAGGGTTTCTATGGCCGGAGGGAGTTTTGATGTTGACCCTTCATATACTGATGATAATTTCCAAAAATTCTTGAATAAAGCGAGTCGCTATCATGGTGGTGTGTTCTATCCCAAGGTGGAGTTATATATCAAAATTACTTTTGGTGATTTCATATTGAAAACATTGAACACCGTGCATGAAATATTCCCGATTGATGTGTTATATGTACCTGATCAAATAAAGCCGCATTGATTTGTCTTATTACTTCTACAAATCATGTTTTTTCAATTCAGTAATTTTTGAAAAAGCACCATGTTTTCCTTGAAGACACGTAGAAACTTAAAAATTCAAAGAACATTTTTATGAATGTTTTATACATTCTGTGACAGATTACAATAGGGAAAATGGAAAGATAGCCTTGAAGGTGATTTGAAGTTAATCGAAGGCGCTAGTAGCGTCCGCAAAATGTAAATCAAAGGAAGTGAAGTCATCGGTTTTTTTCAGTGAAAAAGAAAACTTGAAAGCTAGAGGGGTTATACAATGTAAGATAATAGCGAAGTGGAGGACTGAATTTGCTAGAATTTGCGAGTTAGATTCTTTGCAAGGGTGACTTCATATTGAACACGGTTAAAAGAGAATTAGTAAAAATGCAATTGAGTAGGAAAATAGAAAGAAAAGTGAACTTTTCTTGCTTATCCATAATAAAAATTATGATTACAGACTTGCGCCATCCAAACGATGTTTTTTGGGCAACTCACTTTTTCTTCACGTGAGAGGACAAAGCTGTCTGTTGCTAGTAGTAACGGCCTTGAAACTAAGGCATTTTTAATGAGTACTGCGATTATTTTTATTTAATAACTTCCATATCAAACACTTTCTTATGTAAATAATTATATCGCCGGGTTATTTCGATAACCTAAATAAAATACTAAAACACACGGAACTTATTTATTTTGTTGATGATAAGTTTATTTTTTCTTACATTAAGCGCTACACATTCCAAATTAACGTTAAAGTTTTTTTTTTAATTAAGTTTTTGAAATGAAAGCTTTTGTTGTACAACAAATCAACCGGATATGTTTCGTGGTTGAAATTTATGCGTTGCACTACAAATTCACCAAAAGTATTTCTAATGCTTCTTCTTTGTTTTTGTAGATTCAGCACTTGTTGATATTTCTCCAACCCCTTATTTAACATTTCAGTATAATTCCTCCTTTCCATAAAAGAAGGATCCTGTTCAAGGAGTATTCGTTCAAACGAAACACCTATGTCATCCTCTATCCTTTGCAAATGCACTTCTCCTTTGATTAAAGTTTCCGTCGTATTCAGCGCAAAACTGAGGGTAATATTATCTAAAATTAAAATTGATTCTTCTGACTAGATCTTGCAAGTGAGTTTGGTCTGAAACCACTTCTCTTTCCGCAGTCTGCCTTCCAATATTCTTACAGTTACAGTATTCGTACACTTTCAGCGTCGAAGTTATTCTCTCTGTAGTTTTCGCACCTGTACGGATCCCCCCCTCTTATATTGGCAAGATAATTCCCACTTTCCATTCGTCTGGTATTTCTTTTTGATCCCAACAACTATTCAGTAGCCTGAGTAGTTGATTTTTCCCTGCTTCTCCTATATACTTTATTAATTTGGGGTAATTTCATCCACTCTTGCAGCTCTTCCTGTTTTCATTTTTCCAATAGCTTCGTTTATTTCCGTCATTGTGATTTCCTCGTCATCGTCTTCTATTTCTGTTTCTGATCTTGGGCATACTTCCTCTCTGTACTGTTCTTTTCCACAATCTGTAGTTACAAGCTCTTCAAAATATTCTTTCCATCTGTTTATGACCTTTTCTTCTTCCGCTATGATTTTTCCATCTTTATCGTTTATTCTGTGTACTTTACTCTTATTTTGTTTTAGTCTTGCAGTTTTTTATTACCCTATTGAAACATTTTGTTGGTTCTCTTTTGAGTTTCTGTCCATTATTTTGCCAAACTTTTCCCACGACTTCTTTTTTGCTTCTAGTACTTTTATTTTTGATTCCGTTCTTAGTTTTTTGTACTCCCCTAACTCTTTTCGTTTTTGTTGTTTAAGTAGTTTATCCAGTTTTTCTTTTTCTCTCTGATTATTTTCTTTAATGTCTTCTACTATGCTGTTCTTCTTTCCGGTTTTCTTTCTCTGTTCCATGTTAATATTAACTCCTTCAATTTCTTGCATGTCTCATTCACATCCTGGTTCTCCGTTATTGGTTCTCTTGCTATCATGTCTTTGAAAACTGTCTCTAGTTTTTTTATTCCGTAGCTTATATATTTTAATCTTGGCTTTATTATTTTTCCTGTCTGACTCTTCATTCTCTTGTGTTTTCTCGACTCTCATTTTTGCTTCTTGCAGGTAATGGTCACTCCCAATCTCGTATCCTCTTTTGACCCATGTCATGTCATTTCGTCGCACATTTTCTTAACTCGGTTTTATACGATCGGCCTAGGTATAGTAAAAAAATTATCTGTACATAATTTCTCGTGCCGAATTCAACAACGTTGTCAGTTTCGTTATTTTTCCATTAACTACACCTCTATTATTATTGATCCAGATCATGAAATATGAAATTGCCCTATAATTTCAATTGAAGGGAGTTAGAGCCATACGAATCTAAGTGACATAACGGTTCAACTAACACTTATACCCTTTTTGGAGTTAAAAGATTTACGTAAATTGTTCAAATAGTGTGTTTAACAGTTTATAAATGACACCACATGTTGTGAAAGCAAATGTTTCGTTATGCCATAAAATTAACTAGGATTTACACTTATGTTAATTCACAAAAATTGCACTAGATCCTTATCATAACTCAGTTTATTTGTTAAAATTATTTAATTTAAGGTTCTGTAAATATACAAAAGTCATCTAAGCGATCCGCATACATATGTATTATAAATTTATAATACACAAAGATTAACGGGGCACGCTTGGTATGATATTTTAAATCTCTTATGATTCAGCACTTATTTTGAAATTATCTCAAGACGAAGGATGTATAAAAGGCAAACGGTGCATTAAGACGGATAATTTTTGCAAAAATGAAGTACGTTGTGCTGACAATTTTGGTTACAATCGTAATTCTCAGTAGAGCGGAAGTAAAATTACGTGAGTATTCATTTTTTACATTAAAATAATGTTCTTCATCATATACTTACAAAAAGAAACAAAAAACAAGGATCCTAAACATTTGCTAAAAGTACATTTTCAATATTTTGTCGTAGTTATAGAGGGTGTATATCAACCTCCGACAAATATACATACTACCCGATTCAAGTTCAAAATTATAGCAACCTTTTCCCCCTAAATCTCTGGTTACGAACTTATTAAGTGTTGAAAACTGATTGCTGATTTAATAAGGTTCTTAGATACTTCTGAATATCGTCAAAATTACATAAAATCATTAATTAACTAAAAGGTTTTCGTCGTCCCTTTTGCTGATTTACTTATAATTTACGTTTTATTAGAGTATATCCTTTGCTTTTGATCATTTTAGATATTTTTACATCTGTGTTAAATATATATCCACGGAATCACATGGTGTGAATATTTACCGGTAGTTATTTTCAGCAAAATATATTGTACCATGTAAAGCCAAAGACAGTCTTTGTCTTAAGAACTTACTGAAAGGATTGGCACCTCGCTTGAAGCTGGGCATTCGAGAATTCAATCTTCCAACTATTGACCCCGTCGATCTTCCCGATTACAATGTGTCTGATTATACTTCGTCGAAAATGCCGTACGCTGGTTTTATAAAAAACCTACAGTATAGAGAAGCAAGTAACTTTGAAGTGTCAAAATTCGACATCGATCTTGATGAGCTGACGTTTAACTTGGTAGTTTTTTTTCCACAACTCATAATGAGATGTTACGAAATCGCTTGGATTAAAGCTTTTGATATTGAATCGAACGGAGAAGGGTTTGTGACTGAATATTACAGTAAGAAATACTTAAATATCAACCTAAACTTCCTATTTATTTAAATAAATTTCAGACAATGTGACGATCAACTTCTCTCTGAAAGGAGCTAAGTACACGATCAAGGAAAATGAGCAGCACATTAAATGGGCTGAAGATTGCATAAGTGTTTCTATGATCGGAGGAAGTTTTGATGTTGACCCTTCGTATACTGACGAAAATTACCAAAAATTCTTAAATATAGCGAGTCGCGATCATGGTGATGTGTTCTACCCTCAGGTGGAATTATATATCAAAAATACTCTGGGTGATTTCATATTGGAAACATTGAACACCGTGCATGAAATATTCCCCATCGATGTATTATATTTACCTGATCAAATAAATCTGCTTTGATTTGTCTTGTTACTGCAATAAATCATATTTGTTTCAATTAAGTGATTTTTGAAAATAGTACCACGTTTTACTTGAAGACACGTGGAAGCTTACGACAAAACGACAAAAGTATAATAATTAATTGTGACAGATGACAGTAGGGAAAATAGAAAGAAAGTATTCAAGATGATTTGAAGTTAATTGAAGACAATTGCTAGTAGCGTCTGCAAAATGTAAATAAAAGAAAATGCAAGCATCGGTTTTTTTTGGTGAAAAAGAAAACTTGAAAGCTAAAGGGGTTATACGACCCGAAGATACTAGTGAAGTGGAGGATTGAACGAGTTAGATTCTTTGCAAGGTAAATCATAGATAAGTTTAAAAAAGAATTACTAAAAGTGCGATAGATTAAGGAAGAAAAAAGGTGAAAATTTGAAGTGAGATTGAAGCTGAAATGTTTAAAGATAATAATAAACAGAGTCTTTGACGCTAGTGAGTTGATTATCAAATTAATTTTTCTGTTCTTGCTTAATTAAATCCATTATAAAAATTATGATTACAGTCTTGGGCTATCCAATCGATATTTTTAGGCAACTCACGTGAAATGACAAGATTATCTGTTGCTAGTACATACTAATGACCTTGAGACTAAGGCATTTTAATGAGTGCTACGATTACTTTTATTTGATCGTTTCCATATCAAACACTCTTGTATAAATAATTATAATTATTTGTCACCGGATTATTTCGATAACCACAAATAAAATACTAAAACACAGTCAATTTATTTATTTTGTTGATGATAAGTTTATTTTCCGTTATATTAAGCATTACACGTTCCAAATTAACGTTTTAATTAAAGTAAATTTTTGAAATGAAAGCTTTCGTTTACTGTAATGGAAGATACAACACATCAATCGTGGACGAAATGTATGCGTTGCAATACAAATTCACCAAAAGTATTTCTAATGCTTCTTTGTATTTGTGGATTCAGTGCTTGTTGATATTCCTCCAACCCCTTATTCAACATTTCGATATAATTCCTCCTTTCTGTGAAAGAGGAGTCCTGCTCAAAGAGTATTCGTTCAAACGAAACACCTATGTCATCTTCTTTCCATTGCGAATGCACTTTTCCTTTGATTAAAGTTTCCGTCGCGTTCAGCGAAAAACTCAGGGTAAGATTATCTAAAATTATAATAAATTCTTCTGACGAGATGTTGCTAGTTATTGTTGTAGAACTTACTTAGAGTCCCTTTGGTAAGTCCACTTCCATTTACTCCGATCCCAAATCCATCTGCTGAAATTACTTGGTATGCAGTGATCACAAGGGAAACACTAATTTCAGATCAAATTTCGAATAGTCGAGGTCAATATAGAATTTTAAAATATTGATGATAAGCCTTCCTACTTTATGTTCGGGAAAGGCATACGATAGTTGAGGTGATTGTGAGTCAGATTGTGTGTTTGAATACCAAGCCACACATTTTGTAAAAATTATGGGGTTATGTAAAGGAATAGTATGTAGAGATGTACCCACAACATGCGCATTAACGCCTTTCACTTCAAAGATTATAAACTGTCATTCCGAATTCTCACGAAAGTAATTCGATGTTTAGTTTATGCAATGAGCAAACGCCGTTAATGTTCGCAGAATCTATTGCATGCCACATGTTGCTTCAGTGGAATCCCGCCCTAAGACAATTTAATGGGAATCGTGATGATTCTCGTTTGGCAATTTCCATATCAAATAAGTTCTCAGATCTAAATAATCGCAGGAAAATTTGGAAATGCGTAACAAATAATAAAACACAATTACATAAATCATTTTATTACAACTGCTAAAAAAATTTCTTATTTCTTTTATTGGGAATTGTACAACTTCAATCTTACTCGCCCTTTTGTTTTCATGGGGCAAGGTACAGTACATCTACCGGATATGTCTCGTGGACGAAATTTATGCTTCGAAGTACAAATTCACCGAAAGTAATTTTGATGGTTTCTTGCATTTGCGGGTTCAGCAATTCTGGATATTTTTCGTTGCCTAAATCCAAAACTTTCTTATAATTCTTCCTGTCTATAAAAGAAGCATCCACATCGTAGACTATTCCATCGAACGAAACTGTTACGACATCTTCTTTCCACTTCAAATACACTTTGTCTTTGATTTGGATTTCCTCCGCGTTCAGCGAGAAAGCGACGGTAAGATTACCTAAAATGAAAATAATTTTTTTCTTGATTCATTTGTAACAAGTTGTTAACTCACTGAACGTCGCTGTGGTAGGTCCGCTTCCATTCACGCTAATCCCAAATCCAACCCCTGAAACCACTTCGTAATCTGTGATTACGACTTGCGGAAAGAAGAGTCTCAGATCGAATTTTGAATGATCGAGATCTATATCGAATTTTAAAACGTTAAAATTACTTAGGCCCTCGTACTTCATGTCAGTTACAGTTACGAAATACGATAGTTGAGGCGTTTGGCTGTCGGACTGGTTGAAATTCGGAACATTCCAGGGATCAATTGAGGGAAGATTGAATTCTGGGATCCCCTGTACGAAATGAGGTCCCAATTCTTTCAGCAAGTTTTTCAAACAGCTGCTATCTTTTGCTCTGCATGGTTTAACGTAATCAGCTGAAATTAAGTCATCTTATTAAGGTTCTACATAAATAAGTTTAATACTCACGTAATTTTACTGATGCCGTGCTTAAAACTGGGATTGCAAACAATATTACTGTTACAAAGCACCTCATGTTTGTAAAATAAACAAAAAAGTAATAGAGATCCTGTGTCTTTTTATAATGCAAACTGTTTGCGATAATTCAGCTTCATGCTTTCTTAATTAACTGGTCCGGTCGAAGAGATTTAAAACACTTGATAAATATATAAAAATAATTAGTTGATGCGACTGTGGTGCTGAATAAGCTGTTATGCTTGTGCACGGTCAATGCCATCTCAAGGAAATAAGTCTGGTGATATCTTAATCAGCTGTTATGGAATATTATTTTTGTCCTACTATTTACAGTTTTACGTAATCCAATTATACATATATAATATAATTTCAGTACTTGAAAGAAATTTAAAGAAAAAATTACTCAGTCCAAATTTGAAATTTATAAAATACGATCGGGATAGCATTGGGTTCTCCTAAAATTGTATAGGATTGCTCATTTGCTATTCCTCATTGTCAATATGTCTTACGGCGTCAATAACGGACCTCGTTTATTTATTTAAGCGAAATTCGCATAATTAATTTCTTCATTTAAAAGAACAAAAATTTTAAGGTAAATATTCAATTACTCTAAAGTGTACCCCTTTCTTAATTTGGGGGTCGGCGATTGAGCAATCCAATATGTTATATCGTATGTACTTGGGTTCTAAGTAGATAAACAACAAACCTTTGCTACCTACCTGTAGGCCAGCAAATTAGTGCGAGGGACTGACGTTTCTCCAGCACCGCTCGGCAAAGCTCTTGGAGAAGGGAGGTTCGACGTAACCCCAAAGCAAAAGGTGGGCAAAGTGAATAAAATAAAAAACACCAGCTGAGCACTCTTGCTCTTATTTAGATGGCTCAAGAATTTGGTAAAAATAATATAATAAACAGAATTAATAAAAAAAGAAATGACCCAAACGGGGTCAAGTTACACGAACACGCAGAAAATTAAATAATTTGACAAGTTAGAAAACTTCCGTCAAACAGATCTGTTCTTCGTTTACAGTTAATTTAAACAAATTTAACTATGCCCAGCGGGAATTGAACTAACCCAAATGGGTAATTAAAAAAAGAATACTTGAAGTAAATCCGACTTGTAATCAGGATCCGGTGTAATGACGCTCGGTTGTCAACAGTGTCGGAGCGTCCTCTCGCGGTGCTTAGCGCCGTAAGTCGATGTAGCAACGTCACCAAAGTAGCGTCGTCTACAAAAACCGAAAACCAGCCTTTTCTTACGTCCTCAAGGGTTATCCCGGTTATACCAGATAGGTAAAACTACCACAGGAACTCGAGCTGTTTTTGAGAAGCTTTTTGTTTTAACAAGCTTGTAATTCCCTCACGTACGTTTGCAAATTTCGAAGAAATTCCGATTCCGTCTTCCTTCACAGAATCTCGTGAAAAGGGAGCACAAAGATAAAGATCACGAAGAAACGAGCCGTACATTGGGAGCTTTGAAGACAGACTGAACGCAAGCGACAAGCGACCACTGCGTTGCTTTCCCTACCACAAGTTCAGGCAGGAGTCGTTAGGATTGAAAACATATTTAACTATGGAACCGAGTGAAATAGAGATATGCTGTATGCCTAAATAATAACGCATAATCTAACTGACGCAATATTGCACAACATTGTGAAATGCGACGATCGGCACGTAGTCCGTTAGATTCCCACAGGGTATTCGGTAAAATATTACGAATAACTTAAATGAATTTTTCAACCGTAACACCTTCGCAACGGATTGGAACGTACAAAGGCTTCCTCAATCTCTTACGTGCCTATGTCGCTTTCTGTCTGTTACAACGTGTTAGAAATACAGAAAGAATAACAAAATCATTTATTTGTCCAGTTGTAATCCTTCATAAAATTATCAAAACTATTCTTAATGTGTTGCCCCTCTGAACTGCTTAGTTTCGACTTGTGGTATCGACTGCCAGGTATTGTCTGCTAACTCTGTTGTCTCAGCTGTCTGCTTCTTTCCACACACCGGTACTTCCCCGGATACCCAGTCTTGTTATCTCGGTCACGTGGTGCGTGCTACAGTTGTATAGTGCTGGCCTCACGGGATTTCTCACAAACGTTACAAGTGTAAAACTAAAGTGTCTTTTTAGTCGAGCGTACGTGTTGTACAGCGATGACTCATGACCTAAAAATGCAGCTAAATCCTTGCTTTAGTAATTACCAGTATTGGGGAAAAGGAATAAGAGTTTCAAAAACTTGTAGCCTATTTATCGCCTGTTCTAATTCTGTTCTAATTACAGGCAGAAATGGGACATTCATGGAATGATGTTGTCAGGCATCAAAACCTAAAGTTCGCTCTTTCTACCTTTAAATTGGCGATTTCACATGTGGCACGCAATCCTATTGAGTTAACAGGGACATGCCAAAGTCAGAATACATGTAATATTGTAATTTGGAATTCCAATTTTTTTTAATACCAACGGAATAGGGATATACATGAATTGTAACATAAAACGGTCGCATGCCACATTTTGCCTCAGTGGAAACCCGCCTCGGAGGGTCGAGGGTCGGATTATTTTTGTCCTATCAAATCATGTACTTACATACATAACTACTCACTGGAAACATTTGATGATTGCATAAAACATAATTCAAATATATTGGAAACTTCAAAACAGCTTAACAATTTTAAGCTGGCTTTCGTTAAATCGTAACATTGTTGAAACGAAAGCTTTTTATTACGAGGAAAGATACAGTACTTCTACCGGATATGCCTCGTGGACGAAATTTATACGTCGAAGTACAAATTCACCGAAAGTAGTTTTGATGGACTTATGCATTTGCGCGTTCAGCACCTCCGGATGTTCACGGATCCCCACGTCCAAGATTTTCAAATAATTCTCCCTGTCCACAAAAGAAGTATCTACGTCGTGGACCACCCGATCGAACGAAACAGTTATGGCGTCCTCTTTCCATTTCAGATGCACCTTTTCGTCGATCAGGTTTTCCTCGGCGTTCAACGAGAAGCTGATGGTAAGATTACCTAAAATGAAAAATCATTTTTTCGGGATTAAGTCGTAACAAGTTTTTGACTCACTGAAGGTCGCCGTGTTAAGTCCACTTCCGTTTACAGTAACCCCAAATCCACTCGCCGAAACCACTCCGTACGCTGTGATTGCTACTTGCGGAAATAAGAGTGTTAAATCGAATTTGGAGCGATCGAGATCCACATCAAATTTTAGAACGTTAAAGTTACTTAGGCCTTCGTACTTCATATCTGTTACACTTGAGGAATACGACAGTTGAGACGAATGGGGGTCAGACTGGTTAAAATTCGGGACTTTCCAGGGATCAATTGAGGGAAGATTGAATTCTGGTATACCCTGTAGAAGATGGGGCCCCAGTCCTTTCAGCACGTTTTTCAGACAACTGCTGTCTTTTGCTCTGCATGGTTTGACGTAATTAGCTGAAATTAAATCGAATTTTATGAAGTATGGTCACACAAACTTACGTAGTGTAATACTCACGTAATTTTAGTGATACTTGATTTGTAGCTGCGATTGCAAGCAGAATTATTATTACAAAGCACTTCATGTTCGTCAGGAACAAGAACAAGCAAAAGAGATCCTGGTCTATATAGTGCAAACCCTTTGTTCTTATTTAGTTTCGTACTTTCTTAATTAATTGCCCGATTGAAAAGATTTAGAATATTTAGTAAGTATCTTTTTCTACGTCTTATAATCGCCGACTGTGGTGCTGAATAAACTATTATGCTTGCACACTAGTTAGTTATCTTTAAAAAAATTAATGTGGTGATAACCTAATCATCTATTCCGGAATATTTGTTCATTTATTACTGTTTACAGTTTTACATAATTTAATTACTAAATTAACATCATGATACAATTCAATGTTTAGTTCATACAATAAACGACCGTCATTAAAATTATTGTTTATATAAGATACAGTACATCTACGGGATATACCTCGTGGACGAAATTAATACGTTCAACTACAAATGCGCCGAAGGTATTTTTGATGGATTGTTTTAGTTGCGGGTACAGCACTTGTGGATATTTCTCGTTCCCTATATCCACGATTCTCTTATAGTTCTTCCTGTCTATAAAAGAAGCATCCACTTCAAAGACTACCTGATCGAACGAAACCGTTATGGCCTCTTCTTTCCACTTCAAATACACCTTCTCTTCGATCCTTGAGTTTTCCTTGGCGTTCAGCGAGAAAGTGATGGTAAGATTACCTAAAATTAAAAAATACTTTTTCCTGGCTAAGTTGGAATAAGTTCTTGACTCACTGAAGCTCGCTTTGGTAATTCCACTTCCATTTACACTAATTCCAAATCCCACGCCTGAAACCACTTTGTTTGTTGTGATTACCACTTGCGGAAACGTCAGTTTGAGCTCGAATTTGGAGTGATCGAGGTCGATGTCAAATTTTAAAACGTTAAAATTGCTTAAGCCCTCGTACTTCATGTCTGTTACGGTTGCAAAATACGATAGTTGGGACGAATGGGAGTCAGACTGGTTAAAATTGGGAACATCGAAGGGGTCGATTGAGGGAAGATTGAATTCTGGAATGCCCAGTACAAAACGGGGCCCCAGTTCTTTCAGCAAGTTTTTCAAACAGCTGCTGTCCTTTGCCCTGCATGGTTTTACGTAGTCAGCTGAAATTAAGCTCCTCGTTATTTGATAAAAATATCGTACTGACACTCACGTAATTTTGTAGGTAGTCTACTTGCAGCTGCGATTGCAAATAATATTACTGTTATAAAGCACTTCATGTTTGTGAAGAACACGGGACCTTGGAATAATTTGATTTCGCTTTTTTTTAAGACTGTGGTGCTGTATAAAAATTATGCTTATAAATGAGCGTTATCTCAATAAAGTAAATCTGGTGATAACTTAATCAACTCTTACGGAGTTCTTTTGCAGTTTGTTTTTTTTATTCTGCCATTTAGGTCCAGTTGTACAATTCAACAATACACAGTTGTGGGTTTAAGCTTCGGCTTAAATTTAAACGGGCATTGTACAACTGGGCCTTAGAGTGTTACAGAAAGTTTCAGTTGTCTGTTAATTTGGTGATTACTATAATACAAAAGTCACGTTAATTCATTATTTAGTCATGATTATTAAAAGATATTGTTTGTCTTGTCTTCTAAATCGAAACTTGCTTTAAATGCAACGTGAAGAGTCGCATGCCACTTGTTGCCTCAGTGGAATCCCTCCTTAGCAGTGTTGCCAACCTGTAAAATTGAAAACCCCTTTTTATAGATGGAAATCCCTTTTTACATTGAAAACTAAAACTAAAAATAAAATTATTTATAGAAGTAAATACTAAATTATCGGTATTGTTTTTTTTTTTAATTTATCGTCGGAGTTGGAGTTGGCGCTGATAAGTTTATTGTGAAGCTTTTTGAAAAATCTGTCAAGTCAGTTTCTTTGGGTTTTGAAATTGAAATTGGTACCTTTTCGATTAAAAAGTATTTTTTTTTGCCAGCTGATGGGGAGTAGCAGTGTTCAATTCAAAGTTGTTGTGAAGAATTCCTGTCGATGCAATGTTGGCAATTAACAACAATTTTGATGATGGTTTACTGAACTTTCATGGCCAACCCTACAGTACTCCTAGAAATTTGTCCGCATGAAAAACATGTTTCCTTCAAAGAAGTCCTTTACTCTGTTTGTTATAAAAAGCGAAAAAGGGTAGAACCATTCCATCTGGCAACACTGGTAACGTGAAACAAATGTCACAATATACAAGGTGTTTCATAAGTGGCGACGATGAATGAAAGGCGTTTTCGAAATAAAATTTTAAACACTTCTTTTCATATAAACATAGGTCTGATTATCTCTCCTTACTAGCTAATAACGCTTGAAGTTCCTAGGTGGCGATGACTCGATTGCATTACGTCAGTTTGACAGTTGTTTATTGTTTAATGCTTGTTTGTAGTAGACAACAATAAATAATAAACAAGTTCAGTTCTTCTGAATACACAGATATTGTTGTTCTTTTGTATGAGTTTTGAGTTACCAACGAAGATCTTCTAATAGAGAGCAACCTTCCGATAAAGTTTTCAGTAAATATTTTCAAAGATTGCCATAGACTGTCGGGATTCATGCAGAAGAACAGGTTTTGAAAAGAATTAATTTAGCTATCGCCGAAATCCAAACATTTTTAATTTAATTACTCACGAATTAATTCGTCAATGTCAAGCAATGTCTTGCAGCTGGAGGAGGTGTTATTGAACATTTACTTATGTTAAACAAACCCTACAAAGTAACACAATCTATTCGTAGCAACCTACGTTAAAAAAAATTACGTGCAATAAATTTAAATCCTTGTATCTAGTAAATGCGTAGTAACCGTACACGTGTCTATATGAGAAAAATTGTTTGAAATTCCATTCTCTACAACCCCTTTTATTTTTCGTCACGACTTTTAACACGCCCTGTATGGAACGCGTGCACTGAGGACATGACGAAACTATTTTACCGATTAATCCCATAATTCCTCTTCCGTAAAATATTGTTACGGTATAAATCGAAACAAGGGGCATAGCGTAGCTTAAATATTATATTAAACATAAATAAATACAGACAAACATAATTGTACAAAGTTCAACTTACCCTAACAGCACACTTTAACAAAATAGAGCCTACATCATGCTCTGACAACAACTAGTTTAAGATCTTCTCATTTTATACAGATCGTGGGGTTTTTATACAAAGTGCAAGAATCCCTCAAAATAATCGTTTTTAATAAAAAAAAGATCGCTTTATCCTTTGTGGTACACAAAATCTCCAAGAAGGGACAAATCCTTCAAATTGGCAACTCTGCTCCTTAGGACATTTCACTGTGAGTTATTGTTATTTAATTTTAAATGCTCGCTGGAAAATTCTAAGCATTTCACAAAAAATACTAAAATATAATTAAATCAGGACAAATAAAAATATTTCTTAATATTGTTTTATTGAGAACACAAAATTTCACTCGATTTCAATCGATTAAGTTTCACTTATTAATATCTACTGTAGGTCTTGTATCACATAAGAGACTTAATTCGGCGAATATCAAAGGTCTAGCTAGAAAATGAAAACCTGAACCTATCAAAAGAGTGCGTCGTTTTTTTTTTTTAAATATCTACTCGTTCACTCCGGAGTTATTATCGACTCTTGCCCCATATGTAAGTCCCATACGTCCCATACAGTAAGTGAAACTTATTCGATTACACACTGTATACTTTTGAAACGAAAACTTTTTTATGGGGCAAGTCTACCGGAAAGGTCTCGTGGACGAAATTTATGTGGTGAAGTACAAATTCGCCCAAAGTATTTTTGATAACTTTTTGTATTTGCGGGTTCAACACTTGCGGATATTCGTCGGTCCCCACATCCAAAATCTCCATATAATTCTTCCTCTCTGTAAAAGAAGCATTCGGATCGTAGACTGCTCGATCGAACGAAACTGTTATGTCATCCTCTTTCCATTTCAAGTGCACCTTTTCTCTAAGAATTCCTCCGCACTCAACGAAAAAGTGATGGTCAGATAACCTAAGTTTATAATATCTTTAATTAAGTGCAACAGAGTATTGTCTTAGGGGTCATTCTAATTGGGGTTGCAATTTACAACTTGGTATGATCCTGCTTCCGAGCATTATCGAGACTGCACAACGTTGTATCCTGTTACCATCGAACATTGACGAGATTGTAACTTCTTAGCAGTTACTAAGGAGGTATCACCGTTGTTAGGTTGCAAATTCGATTAGAATGACTCCCTTAGACTTACTGAAGGCCCCCTTGGCAAGTCCACTTCCGTTTACGTTAATCCCAAATCCGTCCGCAGAAACTACTTCATAGGCAGTGACCACGACTTGCGGAAACACGAGTTTCAGATCGAATCGATAGTGATCGAGATCGATGTCGAATTTCAAAACGTTAAAATCACTTAAGCCCTCGTACTTCATGTCTGTGAAAGTTGCGATATACGACAGATGAGGCGATTGGGGGTCAGATTGGTTATAATTCGGAACATTCAAGGAAGATTGAACTCTAGAATACCCTGTATTAAATGAGGTCCCAGTTCTTCCAGCAAATTTTTCAAGCAGTGGCCATCTTCGACTTTGCATAGTTTAATATAATTAGCTAAAATTAAATCCAAATTTTCTTATTTGGGGTAAAAAATTCGTTCCAAATAAGCTTGATACTCACGTAATTTTACTGGCGCTATACTTGAAGTTGCAACTGCGAACAATGTTACTATTACAAAGCACTTCATGTTTGTAGTTTGTATAAAGATGACCTGATGCAAAGATGCCCTTTTATAATGCGATAATTTGGTAATTAATTGAACCTTTTGTACGTCATATGACCGCAGATTTAATTACAAAAATGAATTAGTAAATACGACCGTGGTGCAGAATAAACAATCAACTGGTACTTAATTATAATGTAATTTAAGAAATAGTTTTAATTTTTACTAATGACATACGAAATGGAGAAAAAGAAGCGGGACGTTTAAATTTAGAATTTATTTTGTTAAGAACGATGCACCCCAATAGTAAAATAATTATTGGTACATTAAAAAAAGTCAAGCGCAATCTAGATGATCAATTTATAGCATACAATGCGTCAATTGGATATGTCTTGTGTATAAAATTCAAGCTTTCAAATATAAACTTAGCCAAAGTATTCTTAACGATCCTTTGCACTTCGGGGTCGAGAATTTCGGGATGGTCGGCGTTGCCCTTATTAAATATTCTCTGGTAATTATCTCGGCCTCTTTTAAACGAAGGATGCACCTCGTAGACTTTTCCATCGAACCTAACGATTATGACGTCTTCCTTCCAGGTCACGTGCCTCCGCCCATCTTGGAAATTTTCCGTGCCGAAAAGGGAAAAGCCGAGGGTCAAATTGTCTGAAATGAGATCGACACGTCTTCTTAATTTTGGTCAAATACAATCTGGCCCAACTTACGAAAGGTTGCTTTGACTGGTCCTTCTCCTTCCGCTTGAATTCCAAACCCATCTATGTTGACGACTTCATTTCCCGTGGCCTCGACTTTAGGAAACTTAATTTTCAGAATGAGTCTGTAGTTGTCCAGGTCAATCTTCAATTGCGAAACATTAAAGTTACTTAGCCCAGTGTACTGCAAGTCGGAAATGGTTGCAAAGTAGGAGAGCTTCGACGAGAATGGATTCGACTGGTTGTAATTTGGGAGGTTCAAGGGATCGATTGGAGGAAGGTTTAATTTTGGAATGCCTTGGGTTAAATGTGGTCGCAGTTCTTGCAACAAGTTTCTCAGGCATTCGACATTTTTCGGATTGCATGGTTTAATGTTATCAGCTGAAATTATAAACGTCCCAAAGAATTTTATTCTGAATCGATTAATTTCCGATTTCCTGTATGACAGGACCACAGTGCAAATAGAATTCTTAAAGGCTTCTATTTAGTGGCACCTTCATCAACAATTTGAAATTGGTCTCCCTGGCCAGTATGTTTTCAAAAATATTTTCAATACTTACGTAATTTTATAAGTGCACTGCTTTGATACACTATTACGAAGAGAACTGTACACTTAAAGAACGTCATGTTCATGAAGTATGTAAACTAAGAATAACTTTGTATTTTTTATTAAAATTTAGAGTACTTTTTATCGAGTTGAATAGTTATTGGACCGTGAATATTTCGTGAAAGCAAGAAGTCAGCTTAAATTAAATACATAGTGTTGCAATGCAACGATGATATGATCGTCCTCAACTTCATTTCGGCTTCTTATCAAGAATCGTAGAGCGTAAATATAAATGTTTATGATGATAAGTAAACACATAATTTGGCTTTTATTATTTGATAAATAAATTAACATCGAATTAAGTTATAAGCTTAATACTTTGGTAATAAACATTTCTTTTGTAAATAACATAGTACATTATGTATATAAGGGTGCATCAATAATAATTAATTAATTATATTTTGACATTAAATTAAAAAATATATATTTCCCTCGAAACCTTCGTGAACAACAACGGCCTGCAGTATTTTATTTCACTTTACAAAATAAAAGCGCACATAAAAATTAATAAACCGCGGCCGAGCGACGAATAAAATTCATTGCGAATTTAAATAAATTACGTCGAAACTCTGGGCAATTGCACGCAATTTTCGATTCGTTATTTATTGTTTGTTCCATCGAGAATAATCCATCTCGTGTCGTTGAAGGCAAAAAAAATAAAAATAAATTTAAATGAATTGCCATTAGTTTTGTCTTTGAAATAATTTTGTTCTCGTTGTGTCTGCGTTATTTATTAATTGGTTACTTTATTTAAATTATTTTGATTCTAACGATTTTGCAGAATTAAATTTGTAATTTATTCTAACTTATTTCAAAAAAAAATTTAACATTTTCCCCATAACTTGTATTATACTGTAACTTTTTAAAGCGATCGTCTTGTGCATGTCGCTTGCTTCTTCTTTCCATTTATCTCCTCAACGAATTAAACAGAAATCAAAAGACGATCGATCGTGCTATCACTTTTGCAAGCGATTCCTTTCTATGATCCATTGACCGAAATTTCAATCGTTAAGTTTCTTTCGCAAAAATTATACAGAGCGTTCCTGGACTGGAGTTATTTATTGAAATCTTTAATCATAAAAGTGCTGTCGATTTAACCTTCTTCTTTCTCTTTATATTTTCTTTTTTCATTAAAAATTCAAAGAGAAAACTAAGGACGATCGATTTCACAACATCCTTCTTCGTCTTTACATTTGCTACCTACCTGAAGGCCAGCAAATTGTGCGACGTTTCACCAGCACCGCCGGCAAAACTCTTGGAGAAGGAAAAGTTCGACGAAACCCCAAAGTAAAAGATGGGCAAAGTGAATAAAATAAAAATCACCAGATGGGCACACTTGTTTTTATTTAAAAACGCTCAAAATACTACAATGGTAAAACTACAAAATTTAGTACAACCCAGTCGGGGTCCAAAGAATCGAACACGAGAGTAATTAAGTAAACTTTGTTGTCAGTTAAACAATGAAGTTAGAAATCTGCTCCTTGTTTACACTACGCCTTAAAGCAAATCAAAAAGAGCACTTAGTTAACAAGAAAAATAAAATAAATAACAACGCCGCGTTAAAATGAGTCGACCAAAAGGTAATTGAAAGTAATTAATAATCTTTCCGACCTGGTGACCAAAATCCGGCGTAAAGGCAAACAGCTGTCAGTGGTGAGAGAGCGCCCTTCAACGGCGATCAGGTTTGTCAATGACGTAATTCGGCAAAGTGGCGTCGCGTCTTGTTGAAAGATCAGGTCCACTGATTCCGGCCCTTTTATTTCACTCACGGGGATGTCGAATAACTCACGGAGGTAAAACCACCACTAAGAGCCTAATAGAAGAGAGAGAAACGCGTTACCAACCGAACATACGCACAAAATTACCAACAAGACATACCTGTTCCTTATCCCAGAAGCAGGCTTTAGAAATGCTTTAAAAATGAGCTTGAATTCACTCGACGTGCTTTTAACAAATCTCGGAGAAGATCCCGTTTCACGTTTCAATCACAAAATCCACATGAAAGAAACACAAAGATTTTAATCACCAACATAAACAAAAGGTCAGAACGCCACGAGCACTATTGAAAGAATGAGCGCGAAGCCAAGGGCGGGGTTCTCTCCAACTATGCGCTGAGATGGGGGTCGTTATGAATGAAATCAGTTTTAACCGGGCGACAGAGTGAAATGGGGAGGTACAGTAGGATTAAATAACAGCGTATAATTTTGTGGCGTAATATTGAGAAATATGGCAAAAATCACGTAGGCATACTGAAGTTTGGCTTCCCGCACAAATACAGGGTAACTGTATTATGAATAACTCAGATGGATTTTTCAACCGTGACACATTTTCTTTTTCCGTTAAAAACTCAAAGAGAAAACAAAAGACGATCAATTTCACAACATCCTCCTTCATCTTTACATTTTCTTTTTCCCTTTAAAATTCAAAGAAAAGAGCAAGAGACGTCCTATTTCGCAAAATCCTTCTTCGTCTTCATACTTTCTTTTTCCATTAATAACCCGTTTTAACACTGATAGTTTTTTCAAATCCATAGCTTGGCAACACTGCAGTTGATTCCACTTACCTGTCACTTCTTCCGTATTTCGTTCTGTCACACTCCATTCCCCATGATTGGCGTTCCCTGTTGCTTTTGTAAGTTAGTTTATTTTAATTCGTAAGTTTAGCTGTGACGTAATACCTTTTATTTTATTTTTAGCTAAGAACTCAGCTTGACAATGTCGTAATTGACGAAACCGCGGTCGCTTTCTCAGTATTAAATTATTTGTAGTGAGACACATCTTTGTTCTTCTGTTAACAATAATAAGGACCATAGTCAAATATATTAGTTAGTAAACTCTAAACAAAAGGGGTCGTGGGGGATACAAATTGTTCCCACTCTTAGGGAGGGCGAAACCTATTGGCTGTAGTTGCTCCAGAGATTTTTCTACCTTCTTCGAGCCTCCAGGATTTTCTCTGCAGGATCCACCCCAGGGAACAATGACAAAAAAACTAAACTGTTCGCGGCAAGATCACATTGAACGTTTCGTAACCAAGTAAAACACAATTTTCTCTTACGGCGTGCCCCATCGCTTACTATATTAAAAATTTCGTAAACAAAAAAAAACAGACGATTAAAAAAAAAACTAGTTTGTTTGGTTCAAGTCGAACGTGTCAAATTTATCCCAAATTTTCACGTGCTTTCAACAGTTATCCCTGCGATCATGTTATGCCCTATACATTCAAAATTTCCTCCGAAAAAGGACATTGCCGAAAAACTGCAGAAAACAAATAAGGCCCTGGTCCATCTATGCGAAAAAAAGGACGACCTAAAGCAGCGCATCCAAAGGAACCTGGAAAACATACAGACCGTCAAGGCAAAGATCGACATGGTCGAGTACGAAGTAGAACAAGTCGCCGAAGAGAAAATGCTCGGCGACAGGAAGGCGAAATTATGGCAAGAAATCGCCAAGCTAAGGAAGGAAAAAGAACAAACGATTAAATATTTACGATATTCCAGGAATAAGTTGAAGCAGAAGTTGAAGGAGTACAAGGCCTTATCTAAGCAATTGATGTAATAAAGATGTGCGTGTAATTTGTTGAGTAGGGATAATTAAATTTTTTTTTTGAATTGGTTTACGTCATTACTTGCCGTTTTCAAAAACAGTTAAAGTGTTATTGCAAATATATATCTTGACATCATTAGACTTTGGAACCACACGGTAGCGTCACTGGAGTATAACTGTCACATTTGCCATTTGATACCTACCGATTTGCAAATTACTATTGCTACCATAAAAACTAGAACAAGATTGTTTTAGATGTGTGAAAGTACTACCGACCATAAACGTAAAATTATTTGAATTTGTCTCTTTCACTCATACCTAAGTTAAAGTTTCAGTAATTTTATAATTCTTACTGTTATTATGGTTTATTGACATCAAAATTTGACATGACTTAAACGCAGGGTGTTCTTCAAGTTTGTGCAAAAAAGTTAATGGCGTATTTGGTAGCAGATATTCTCACGAATGCAAAAAATCAAAAAAATCATACCGACATCCGGCAATTCCTTGTGAAATGTTTAGAACCGCTGGACGCAACGAACGGTGACCTTCGCCCACAATAATTGTTCCCCCCCCCCTCCTATTAAAGTGCTGTTTAACATACCTGCCCACACATACATGTATATTGTGAAAATTAAACATACCATCCCTTGTAAACATTGATTTGTCAGTGAAGAGAATGTTATTAACAAATAACACACAAATACAGGGTAACTGTATTATGAATAACTCAGATGGATTTTTCAACCGTGACATATTTTCTTTTTCCGTTAAAAACTCAAAGAGAAAACAAAAGACGATCGATTTCACAACATACTCCTTCATCTTTACATTTTCTTTTTCCCTTGAAAATTCAAAGAAAAGAGCAAGAGACGTCCTATTTCGCAACATCCTTTTTCGTCTTCATACTTTCTTTTTCCATTAATAACAAAGAAAAAACAAAAGACGATCGATCTATCTTCGTTTAAAAGAGGAAAAGCACTTGACTACTGACGAAATGATGACAAGTTTTGTTCGCATTAATTTTTTTTGTTTTAGAAAACAATGAACGAAAGACTTTTTTTTCTGTCCTCCTTAGCGAAATAAACAGAAAACAAAATACGATCTGTCGCGCCGTTGTTCTTGTAAGTGATTTCTTTTCTCTAATGAGTGACCAAGCATTTTCTTTTTCTGTGAAAACCTTAAAAAGCCAAAGGATGATCGATTTGACATCTTTCTTTATTTAGAAGACAAAAACACTGGACTGTCGAAATTGTGATAAGTTGAGACGATTGTCGATTGGTTTTTGTTTTTATCTTTCTGCTCATCTTATTAAACAAAAAACAAAATACGATCTGTCGCTCCATTGTTCTTATAAAGTGATTTCTTATCTCTGATTGATTGACCGAAATTCCATCGCAACTTTTCACAACAATTACACAGGGTGTTTCTGAACTTGAGTTATTTATTGAAGCCGATTTGAATATTTCGTCTTGTATTTTTTCCGTTAAAAACTCAAAAAAAACGGAAACAAAAAACGATCGATTTCACAACATCCTTTTCATTTAGGAAAGAAATTATGACAAATTTTGATTATATTAGTTTTTTTTTTAAGAATAATGAAAGAAATGCGGTCGTCTTTTACTGTTTCTGTCCATCTTTCTCCTCAGCGAATTAAAAAGAACACAAAACACGATCTAGCCATTGTTCTTATAAGTCACTTCTTTTCTCTGATTTATTTATTAAGAGAACTTTTGATCTGAATATTTTCCGTCTTGTAATTTTTCATTACAAACTCAAAATAAAACAACATACGATCGATTTCTTCATCTAAATCTGTCAAAATTATGACATGTTTTGTTGGCAAAAAATTTTTTTAAAGAAGAACTAACGAAAACCGAACGTGCTTTAGGAATGTCAGGAATCATTCTGTAAGTTACTGTAATGCGTCATTTTTAATCCAAAATGCAGAAGAGGTTTGAAGAAAACGTTCGGGTCTAAAAATTATACAGGGTATTCCTGAACTTAAATCGACCACAATATTTAAGCACCATTTTAAACCCAGGAAATGTTGACTTTATTTCAGTAATTCCAGCGTTTTTAGGAGAAATTGAAAATAAGGACTGATGATAATTTGACAGAAATATTTATTTTCATTTATATATATGTTATACAAATTGTTTCACAGCAAACTTAAAACTTAATAAATTAATGCATCTGTGAATGCTACATCCAACACTCCTCCTCATTCACACAAGATTGCATTTTTCACGCAATTTCTTTAGTCTTTGTTCCTGTAGTAGTTTTGTAAGTAAGTCTGCCAGCATAAAATCAGTTGGGCAGTACTTACATTGTACCTTTCCTTTAGTCACAAAGTCTTTCACAAAATAGTACCGTGTGTCTATATGCTTGGTACGATTAGACAATTTTTCTTCTTCAATTAGTCTAAGACAGCTTTGATTGTCTTCATACATCGTAATAGGACCGTCTAATGATTGTTTCATGTCATCAAAAATATTTCGAATCCATAAAGCCTCCTGACATGCAGTAGACAAAGCGATAAATTCCGCCTCTCTAGTGGATAATGCCACACATGATTGCTTTCGACAAGCCCAACTGACAACACCACCATTGACCAAAAATACGTAGCCGCTGTTAGATTTTCGATCTATTTTATTTTCAGCCCAATTGGCATCTGCATATCCAACAACTAATTCTTCAGCCTTTACATTACCTAATGTCAACTTTAATTGCGACGTACCTATCAAGTATCGGACAATGCGTTTTAGCTCATTCCAATCTCGTTGTGTAGGTTTGCTTATTTTTTGCGCTAAAATCGACACACTGGCAGAAATATCTGGTCGAGTGCTAACTGATATATAAAGTAAGCAACCAATTAATCTCTGATAATCTGCATTGTTAAGTAAAATCTTTGTTTCGTCCTTTGATTTCTGGTAGCTTGGATCAAGTGGCACATTTGATATCTTTGCATCTTTTAAACCAAATAATACTGCAATCTGATTGATGTAACCCATCTGCGATATTTGATAGTGTCCATCTTGATTCTTTTGAATTTCTAAACCTAAATAATGGCGGATGTCACCCAAATCCTGCATTTCAAATTCCATTGACAGCGTTTTCTTTATCAGTTCTATTCCTTCTTGCAGTTTGCTCGCCACAATCAAATCATCAACATAGATGAGTACAAAGCACCATTCATTCTTGTAATTTTTCATATATAAACATGGATCCGCCGTGCCTTGACTAAAACCTGCTTTAATTAAAACACTGTGAATCGCTTCATTCCACGATCTTGCAGCCTGTTTAAGTCCGTATATGCTTCTTTTAAGCAAACAAACATAATCTAATTTGTTTTCTTCTTCATACCCTGGTGGTTGTTTCATATAAATGACTTCCTTTAATTTTCCATTTAAAAATGCTGTCTTAGCGTCTAAGTGTCGCACAAACATCCCTTGACCGGCAGCAATTGATAATAGGATTCTGAATGTTGCTTGTTTTACCACAGGAGCAAACACTTCGTCATAATCTATCCCATATTTTTGGGAAAAACCTTGAGCAACTAACCGCGCTTTGAAACAGCGTATACCACCATCTGCATCAAATTTTATTTTATAAACCCATTTGCAACCGATTGCCTTCCGGTCGCTCGGCAACTTACATAATACCCAAGTTTCATTTTTCTTCAAAGAGTTCATCTCGCTGTCCATGGCTTTAATCCACTCGGCCTTTTGATTGCTAACTATAACTTCTTCTAAAGTTTTTGGTTCCCTCATCTCTGTCTGCACCTTATTAATCTCTTCGATTAATCGACGCGGTGGTATTCCTTTATTCGCACGCTGTGATACGCGCGTTTGCCGTTCTTCTGCAATATTTTCTTCCTCATCACTTAAATGATCAAAACTATCTTGAATTAATTCATGTTCCAAATCCTCTTCACTATCTTGATTTACATCGATTCCAATATCGACAAATTCATTTGAATCTTTCTTGTTCGTCCTTTTAGTCAATTCCAAATTGCTGTCTGACTCTTGATAAAGACCTTCCGTAAAACGAACATCACGGCTTATAACAATCCTCTTTCGACTTGCATCGTAGCATCTGTAGGCCTTCGAATGTTCATCATAACCGACGAAAATCATCGGTACCGCTACACTGTCCAACTTTCTTCGCTTTTCTTCTGGAACATGAACAAAGCATTTACATCCAAAAATTGCCAAATGTTTGGTACCTGGTTTGCTTCCATTCCACAACTCGTAAGGAGTCCTTTCAACTGCTCGGGTTTGTGAACGATTCTGGAGGTAATTAGCAGTGTTTACTGCTTCAGCCCAAAAACTATAAGGCAATTTAGCATCTAGAAGCATACACCTAACCATCTCAACGAGTGTTCTGTTCTTTCTTTCAGCTACACCGTTTTGCTGTGGGGTATAAGGTGCTGTGTACTGCATCTGGATCCCCTCGCTTCGTAAAAATTCGGTTACTTTGCTTCCCACGTATTCTCCTCCTCGATCCGATCTAATTACCTTAGGTTTTCTTTCAAATTTATTTTTTACCAATTTTACATACTCTTTAATTTTTGTTTCGACTTCAGATTTATGCTGAAGTAGGTAAATAACTGTATACCGGGAAAAATCGTCGATAAATGTGAGTATATAGCGCTTGCCGCTTAGTGAACTTGTCTGCATAGGTCCGCAAATATCGGTATGAATAAGATCTAATACTGCAGTTGACTTTTGAGATGATTTTTTAGGAAATGTCAAACGTGTCATTTTACCTTTTTGGCATATTTCACAAAACACTTTTGTACCGCAATCTTTAATTATCAAATCATTAACCAACCCTCTTGAGTATAATGCTTTTATTGCTTCTGAATCTCGATGACCAAAGACCCGATGCCAATGATGAATGCAATTTGACTTATGCTCAGTTACTTCGTATACTTTATTGGGTTGGCGTAGTACAAATAAACCTGAATGTTCATCAGCAATTCCAATTTGTTTATCCTTTCGCAAAATTTCGCAAGCACCTGGGATGAAATTTATTTTAAAGCCCCTGTCTAACAGTCTTTTAACTGAGAGTAGATTTCCTTCAATAGCAAAATACCTTTTCCCATAACATTTACTTTTGTACCGCTTGCAATATGACAGGTAGCGCCTGAATCAATCGCCCAACCTGCACTTTTTCCTGTGTGAACCATGAATAAGAATTCTTCAAAATGCTCTACTTTATTGAGTTTCTCATTCTTCACCTGCTGGTCCTCTCTAACTTTTTCTGATTTGCCCTGTTTTTCTTTCCATATTTTATATTTAGCACATTCACGCTTCATGTGACCACTTTTCTTACAAAAGAAGCAAGATACACTTTTCTGAGTTGTTTTCAGGACTGTTTCTTTACTTTCTTTACGACTATCACTCACTTCTTTTCGACGATTGTATTCACTGAGTAATTTTGACTTAACTAAACTCAGTGTTAAATCCGCTTCCGGTCTTGTCTCTAATGCCGTAACAAGTGTGTCGTAACTTCTAGGCAAACTGCTTAAAATCATACCGACAACCCAGCTATCTTTAAGTTCCTCGCCAAGATCAATTAATTTTTGAAACAAATTTGTCAATTTTGCAATATGCTCCTCCATGTTGTCATTTTCAGTCATTTTTGTACAGCAAATACGTCGAATCAGGCATACCTTATTGCTCAACGTATCCTTTTCATGGTGGTTTTTGAGAGCCACCCATGCTTCCTTTGCTGTTCTGGAATTTCTTATGTGACACAACTGACTGCCGTCAACCAACAGACCAATCCATCCGCGAGCTTGATCATCACGCATCTGCCAATTTTTAATTTCTTCATTACTTGTACTATCGCTATCAGGTCTATCCTCATTCAGAACGCTCCATAACTTTTCCTTCATTAGTAACATTTCCATACGATATTTCCATACAAAATAGTTCTCGCCGTTCAATTTTGCAATGCTTACTTTTGCTTCTGCCATTCCTTATGTTCCTCACCTTACGCGTGCTCGAAAATGTTCAAAACAGTTCAAATACGCACTTTGATTGTCACCCCCGGAAAACTTTAAACAGCGGTGCACACTTTATTCTCCTTAGCTGGGCCCATAACCTGTTGACTTTATTTCAGTAATTCCAGCGTTTTTAGGAGAAATTGAAAATAAGAACTGATGATAATTTGACAGAAATATTTATTTTCATTTATATATATGTTATACAAATTGTTTCACAGCAAACTTAAAACTTAATAAATTAATGCATCTGTGAATGCTACATCCAACAGGAAATACATGTCCATTACTGAAACATTTAATATTATATTATATCGTTATCATAGCAAGTTTTCTAGAACACGTTTTGATCCAGATCATTTCCTTCCAAAACAAAGCATTTCATTTGTCTCTTAGGCAAATTAAATTTGAAAAAAGCAAAAGCAATCTATCATGCTATTACTCTCATACGTGCATTGAAAGTGCAGGTAAATGAGTTAAGAAAAACGCATTAGGGAAAATTAGCATTATTTTAAGTCAACTATTGATTTTAATAGTCTTCTTAAATTCAAATTAGGTTACTGTTACAATCTGGTGGATAGGCTACCCGCACGCCTGATAGGAATGACCTGTAAATAAAAATGTTGCGGATGTTTCCGTCGGTGTGGTCACGTTGGGCGCCAAATTGCAACGGTTATAATTTGGTGCTCACGTTGGGCGCCAAATTATAACCTAAAAGTTAAATTGTTTTAAGTTTTAACCTTCACTGTGTACTTAAACTAATTAAGTGGTTCATTTTCTGCAGCGACCTTCAAAACTGAATTAAGGACCATAGTCAAATATATTAGTTAGTAAACTCTAAACAAAAGGGGTCGTGGGGGATACAAATTGTTCCCACTCTTAGGGAGGGCGAAACCTATTGGCTGTAGTTGCTCCAGAGATTTTTCTACCTTCTTTGAGCCTCCAGGATTTTCTCTGCAGGATCCACCCCAGGGAACAATGACAAAAAAACTAAACTGTTCGCGGCAAGATCAAATTGAACGTTTCGTAACTAAGTAAAACACAATTTTCTCTTACGGCGTGCCCCATCGCTTACTATATTAAAAATTTCGTAAACAAAAAAAAACAGACGATTAAAAAAAAAACTAGTTTGTTTGGTTCAAGTCGAACGTGTCAAATCTTAAATTGATCCCAAATTTTCACGTGCTTTCAACAGTTATCCCTGCCATCATGTTATGCCCTATACATTCAAAATTTCCTCCGAAAAAGGACATTGCCGCAAAACTGCACAAAACAAATAAGGCCCTGGTCCATCTATGCGAAAAAAAGGACGACCTAAAGCAGCGCATCCAAAGGAACCTGAAAAACATACAGACCGTCAAAGCAAAGATCGATTTGGTCGAGTACGAAGTAGAACAAGTCGCCGAAGAGAAAATGCTCGGCGACAGGAAGGCGAAATTATGGCAAGAAATCGCCAAGCTAAGGAAGGAAAAAGAACAAACGATTAAACACTTACGATATTCCAAGAATAAGTTGAAGCAGAAGTTGAAGGAGTACAAGGCCTTATCTAAGCAATTGATGTAATAAAGATGTGCGTGTAATTTGTTGAGTAGGGATAATTAAAATTTTTTTTTTGAATTGGTTTACGTCATTACTTGCCGTTTTCAAAAACAGTTAAAGTGTTATTGCAAATACATATCTTGACATCATTAGGCTTTGGAACCACACGGTAGCGTCACTGGAGTATAACTGTCACATTTGCCATTTGACACCTACCGATTTGCAAATTACTATTGCTACCATAAAAACTAGAACAAGATTGTTTTAGCTGTGTAAAAGTGCTACCGACCATAAACGTAAAATTATTTGAATTTGTCTCTTTCACTCATACCTAAGTTAAAGTTTCAGTAATTTTATAATTCTTACTGTTATTATGGTTTATTGACATCAAAATTTGACATGACTTAAACGCAGGGTGTTCTTCAAGTTTGTGCAAAAAAGTTAATGGCGTATTTGGTAGCAGATATTCTCACGAACGCAAAAAATCAAAAAAATCATACCGACATCCGGCAATTCCTTGTGAAATGTTTAGAACCGCTAGACGCAACGAAAATTAAATATACCATCCCTTGTAAACATTGATTTGTCAGTGAAGAGAATGTTATTAACAATGTTCGGATTGTCCGTCTCTTCCCGGAGTAATTACCGACAAAATCGCATGCGTTGAAGGCATCAGAGCTTGCACTCATTGAAAATAGAACGGGTAATTTTTCCTCACGAAGAATTTGACAAACAACAAACTGCACAACTGACAAAGGATTTGCTATTTGGCAAGTGCGATCTTGGTTAACAACTCTTTGCGAGAGATGCTGTCCTCTAGTCGGATCCCTTTTCGGACCCGCTCAATTGGGTCAATGGAATGACTTAAGTTGCCTACCCTATAGGAGAGTAACCAAGTAAGATGCCTGGTCAATCGACCTAAAAAAACGTGGATGTTTTTCTCACGCGTCGATTTTTAATTGTGATTTATTTACTTTAACGTATCTCAATGGTCACTTATCTAAAAGAGAGTCTAAGGATGTTTTCATTTTAATTTAATAATTTACAGCCTTTTTCTATTGCTTTTCTCCTTTTGTCAAATGTGTTTCCTAATCTGTCAAATGTTAAATGTACTTTATTGAACCAATATCACAAAGGACAATGGATACGTCATGAAAAAAAAAAGAAATAAAAGAAATGACTTTCCAATCCGTTCAAAGTATAGTAGGCCTGCGGATTGGAAAGTCATTTGATAAATTCGGAAACATAATTGACAAAAGGGGAAAACCAAAAGAAAAAGACTGTAATATCACTAAATCTTTTAAACGGACACTAAATAGCGCACAAACACTTAACATTTCGCCGTCGTTCGACAGTTTCGTCAGATGTGAAAAATATTTTTCACTGTCTTCCTTTTCTTTTCTCAGTGGTAAACGCTAAAAAAACAGAAGAGCAAGAAAAATATCCAAACCTTTTCGATCATTTAACAAAATATAAAAAAAAGGATGAAAGAAGAAAAGATCAAAGATTATCAAATAATGCATCAGGTAATTACCTGATATTATGATACGTGTTCCAACGTTCTCGTTTTTTAATTCCTTCTGGTTTCCTCATTCCATTCTATATCTCAAGTCTACTTGGATTTCCTCCTTCCATCCAACGCTATTTTCCTCTTGTTCCCCAATCAAAAATCGTAAACACCAAAATAACAAAAAAGCAAGAAGAGAATTTATTTTCCTCTCTCCACCGAGAACGGGAAAGAATGAAACCTTTTCGATCTTTTAACAAAGAATTTAAAGAAATGAAATAAAAGAAGTTAAAGATTATTTATCAAATGATGCATCAGATATTTGCTTGATTGTAATAATTTTAAGACATTAATGACTAAGATGTTCGTAGATAGTCTGGTGGAACACTCAAACGTTCTTGTTGTTTCCAGAATTTAAAATGGTAAATGCTACGTAGTTCAGAGTTCAACGAAGCAAAGCAATTTTCGCTAACAGATAACATCTGTCATTTTTCGGAACAGACTTCTCCATAGGAACGATTTACATTTATAAATTCATTTCTCTGTAAAATTGGAGACAAAGGTCTGGTGCGCGTGCCATAAAAACCAATTTATCGATTCCACCGACAAAGGCGCTGACTTCATCAAGCAACCAATTATAAAAACAATTATTGGCGTACAATTGTTTGTTATTGAGCATCTCGCGCTGCAGACGTCGTCGAGACCACCTCCCATTTTGTTCTCTTTTTGTGTTTTTCCCTGCAATTTAATTTACTTTTCCCTTTTTGGTGTGTGTATATTACGTAAGATATTCCTGACGAAAATTGAAAAGCCGCACGCGCACGCACACGCACGTGTCGTAAACAGCCGGCTTTTGCCCTGCCATGCCATGCCAGGGCGAATTTAAAATTGTAATTTTATTCCCAAATTCATTCCGAATATAATTATGAAATAATTTCACTCTGCTCGAGTTCGCTTTTGATTGAACTTTATTGCGTCTTTCAAATATCAATCACGCGCTTTACAAATTCTGTTTCTTATTATGTTTCTAAAAACATAAAAATTTAATAAATTTACGAAATTACATAGTCCTTTACTACTTAATTGTTAAGTTGTTGCCTTGAAGGAAAGGCAACTTCTATTTGTTTTTTTTTTCTGCCTCTTTTGCTTCCTTCCACTCTACTAATATGGTTATTCTATTCCCTCCGGCGATATGATCCTACACATTCTGATATTTAATCAATTTTTTATGTTAGCATTTCTGTTTGAATCTAATACGAAGTCTTAGAGACTATGTTATACAGTGACAACGTTTCATCGTTTGCACTTGCTTCTTTACTACTGTTAATCTTTGTTGTTTCACAAAAATTTGTTTTTGTTCGTTTATTTTCTATTTCATTTTCCCTAGTTTTTAGTAACTATGTATGCATGATATCTTCAATTACATTTTAAATTGTACATGAAATTATCGTTATCTTCCTTAATTCTTGATCATCAAGCAACCAATATATTGTTTATGCAAGTCATTAAATTATATAAAAATTGATTCTGTGAAATCCGCCCCATGTTGGGCGCCAAGTTCTATAATTTCCCTTGAGCTTAGAGTAACATTATTTCAATTTCATCTTGGCAAATTTATTTTCATAATATAGAAGTTATTAATAAGCAAAGTAGAATAATAAATAAATGAATACTGATATTCCGGATGGTAATGAAACGAAATCCGCGTTGTAGTACTAAAAGTTGGACGTGTGATTACAGTATGCGCTGAATTAATTGTTACACGTAGTTCATACGACAAAAGCAAGCGCCTGCTCAAGGGACTATTCCAACTATTCATATTTAATTCAATGGACTGCTCATTACTGGTTAAAGTTACCTTTTGCGCATTCGGATGAACCAAAGTAGTGTTCCGTACGCAAAGTGCTAACTAGCTGTGTTGGTTTTGTTATATTTAGATGGCGGGACGTAATGGGGACGAGATTCTCTGCTCGCCGTGTTTATTCAGTAAATTTGTTTGGACAGCACTTGGACTGGCGTTGTCCGGTTCCGGTACAACTGCGAGATTATGTTGTTGTTACAGTCTAGTACGGCGTTTCCCAAATGGATAAACGTTTCCTTCGCAGGACACCGATTTTACTTATTTACAGAACCGCGACTCCTCATTATCTGGAAATTTCCTAAATGTTTGTTTTTGGCGTAGGATAGAAACTGTTTTACTTATACAGCGATAACAAAGTTAATGAAACAAATTTTATTTTTTTAAATAATGTCCATTCTTTAATATAAATACAACGGTCAAGCAACTTGCAAATACCGACAGAAATAAGAAATCTGTTCAAATTGGACCATGAATATCCCAAAATATCGTAACTATCACGTTGCTTGCTGACGGTACAGTTTTGAATTTCTTTGGCGGCGATGAATTTGAGTGGCGCCATTTCATGCTTTCTGGGATTTATTTATCTGTGGACTTGTCAATGGTGATAACCCATTCCATGTTCCACATAAAAATTTAATGATAATTCGCGGTGCAAGAGAACTAGATACATTACCGACAATCATGTTTGATACAATTGTCAATAACTATGGAAACAAAACAGTCTTTGGTACTTATCAACTGTATAAGTGTCTTGATTATTATGAAGTAAGTTTGGATATTGTTCGTTGTTACAAATCAGAAATTTAAAAAGTCCAGGTGAAATCTATACCCTCCTCGTATTTTAAAAATCGTCCTGTCATGAGGTATTCGCGTATATGTATATTTTTTATGATATTACGAAATACATTTTTGCTTCCATGTATCACGTGTTTACCAACATTCTGTAATCAAATATACGTGAACGAGCGCCACGCCAGTTTTATTTCGTTGCATTAAAATGCATCGCGTTGAACGCCGAAACCGACTCCGGCTAATTTTCAAATATGTTTCGGAAAAACGGGAAAATCTATTACATCGAGATTACCGACATAAATCCGGACGTATTCCGAAATTATGAATGCAAAACCTGTTACATGTGTAGTGTATAGTTTCGGATTTATGACGAGCCGTGCCAATAAAAATTAGGGACGTGTCAATTTACGCACGTCACGTTCACTGCGCGGTGTTCAAACATTAAATTGAGCGGTGTTACTGATCAAAACTTTTCATTTTTTTTCTTGACAACTACAACGAACGATCCCTATGATTTTAATGCAAGTTCATTTTTTTGCACACACACCCTGTAGATTTACATTTATTAAATTAACATAACTTATCGTTATGTGATGACATGATACTAGGACGTACAAGAAAAAAATAGCGAATTCAGAAGAATCGATCAAACAGAAATAAGACATTATAAAATAGTATAATTAAACTAAATCGATTTATCTTGTACATATTCATGTGTAATATATCTTTTGAAACCTTTCGAAATGTAACGGCATAAACGTAAATGCGACTACTGAGCGCCAAGCAAACGTAATGACGGTGCTTTATGTAATATATGCACGTGTTTACTGTGGCAATATATTACGGTAACGGCTGATAAATTTAATTGCAGTTGCAACTTAAGGTATAGTATGTGTATTTGAAATCGTTAATGATTAGGGCATAGGTCAATAACCGACTTTACAACTTATCAAATAATTGTATTAATTGCAGGAAGAAAAAAACAAGATTGAAGTGAAATTACAACCTCTATTTTTCTATTTTCTGTTTGTAGATCGTTCTATCTAGTGTGCAGTGAATGAATTCGATTACGCACTTACAGGACGATATCTTTAGATGTCTGTATCATTAAAAATATTCATTTTCGGTTTGAGATTGCTTTGGTTGTCTGAAAACTGAAAAACCGTTTTCACACTTTGATAAAAAAAAATGTTAATGAAATTATCGGTTATTAAATTATATAAAAATGTATTCTTCGTATCCGCCCCATGTTGGGCGCCAAATTCTAATACTTCCTTAGAGTAACACACACGTGTTCCAAAAACGACGCAGATGATCCAGGGCACTCGCGGCACGTTTCGTCATGTCATGTCTGTTTAAAATTTTTGTACAGAATACCGGTTTCTTACAGTTCTAAAATCGTGGAAATGTTTGATGTTTCGTGAATAGAAAGACAAGTTTTCGATTCGGATTTATATCAACAACTAAAAGCAATCTGTATGAGGGCTTTCACTTTGGATTGCGAGACTGTATTTAAGTATTTTTAATTCAAGTGATACATTTGAAAAAATTGAAAATTGTTAATTTTATTATATTGTTTGCCTGCGTTTTAACGAAATCACTGTAAGGATTACCCAATATTGGCAAAGAATGTGTTGTCAAAGGCCACTTTTTACATTGAGCTTACAAAAAATAATATTAATAAAAGCAAATAAAATTGACAAGAATAGTAACCTCTGAATTGTCTGCCTTTTAACATCTTTTTAAAAAAATTTTTTACATTTGTTTAAAATACGTGAAAAATTTTCATTTCATGTCATAGGAATCCTGAAGTTCTGAATTTCTCATACGCAAACACAGGTAGCCAATAATTAATATACCGTGTGTTCATGAGGCTTCATAAATTAATCCGCCTAAATAAAGTTTCTTTCTTCTCGCAGGACTCGCGTCCTGAACATGCGGGAAAAGCCAAATCAATAAATTACTTGCAACTCGTTTGAGATATTGGCGTGCGAACCGGAAAATTGCATCCGCATCATAAGTAAAATTGGCTGACGTCTTGTCATACGTGCTCTAAAATCTGTACTCTGAGGAATGCTGCTAGGTGCATGTATAGATAGCGGCGGTGAAGTGATCCTGTTCCCTGTTGCTCCCAAAGTAGTTTGGTCGCAGTAAATTTGATAGATTCGTTCAGTCGAGGAATCTCAATGAACCGCCGAACATATCTTATATGTATCGATTTAAAAATTCAACATGCACTAAATGAAAGATTATCGGGGGCGTTCAATTTGAATTGAAATTTGACATTAAACTTGTTAGTTGAATAAACTGTCATTGATATTTTAATGAGGCGAGAATTATGTCCGATTAAAATTTTCATGAAGCCGAACAAAGGAGGATGGATGCACCTACGAATATATAGGCTATTCCTTTAAAAGTGTAAACCAAACGTCTGAGAACGTCTGACATTTTCGAAGGCCTAAGTTCTTGGACTCAAAATCAGTATAAACTGATTTAAAAATGCAGAAATATACCCAAAGTAAAAGAACAACAATAAGTACAAGGGAGCTTCATGCTTTTTTGTAGGTTAGGAAACAGAAGAACAAGGATGTGTCTCACTACAAATAATTTAATACTGAGAAAGCGACCTTTGCCAATCATTTGATTGACAATTCACATAACTTTGACTCTAATTCAAACATCATACTATTACATAACCTCCCAAAGGGTAATTCTCTCAATATCGCGGAACAGCTTGAAATTTTTCTCAATGATAACTTCCATCCGATGCCCCTTCTCAATGATCAAACCCGTTTTAACACTGATAGTTTTTTCAAATCCATATCTTGGCAACACTGCAGTTGATTCCACTTACCTGTGACTTCTTCCGTATTTCGTTCTGTCACACTCCATTCCCCATGATTGGCGTTCCCTGTTGCTTTTGTAAGTTAGTTTATTTTAATTCGTAAGTTTAGCTGTGATGTAATACCTTTTATTTTATTTTTAGCTAAGAACTCAGCTTGACAATGTCGTAATTGACGAAACCGCGGTCGCTTTCTCAGTATTAAATTATTTGTAGTGAGACACATCTTTGTTCTTCTGTTAACAATAATAAGGACCATAGTCAAATATATTAGTTAGTAAACTCTAAACAAAAGGGGTCGTGGGGGATACAAATTGTTCCCACTCTTAGGGAGGGCGAAACCTATTGGCTGTAGTTGCTCCAGAGATTTTTCTACCTTCTTTGAGCCTCCAGAATTTTCTCTGCAGGATACATCCCAGGGAACAATGACAAAAAAACTAAACTGTTCGCGGCAAGATCACATTGAACGTTTCGTAACCAAGTAAAACACAATTTTCTCTTACGGCGTGCCCCATCGCTTACTATATTAAAAATTTCGTAAACAAAAAAAAAACAGACGATTAAAAAAAAAACTAGTTTGTTTGGTTCAAGTCGAACGTGTCAAATCTCAAATTGATCCCAAATTTTCACGTGCCTTCAACGGTTATCCCTGCCATCATGTTATGCCCCATACATTCGAAATTTCCTCCGAAAAAGGACATTGCCGAAAAACTGCAGAAAACAAATAAGGCCCTGGTCCATCTATGCGAAAAAAAGGACGACCTAAAGCAGCGCATCCAAAGGAACCTGGAAAACATACAGACCGTCAAGGCAAAGATCGACATGGTCGAGTACGAAGTAGAACAAGTCGCCGAAGAGAAAATGCTCGGCGACAGGAAGGCGAAATTATGGCAAGAAATCGCCAAGCTAAGGAAGGAAAAAGAACAAACGATTAAACGCTTACGATATTCCAGGAATAAGTTGAAGCAGAAGTTGAAGGAGTACAAGGCCTTATCTAAGCAATTGATGTAATAAAGATGTGCGTGTAATTTGTTGAGTAGGGATAATTAAAATTTTTTTTTGAATTGGTTTACGTCATTACTTGCCGTTTTCAAAAACAGTTAGAGCGTTTTCACACACACCGGCAAAACCGGAGCCGGTGACGGCTCCGGCGCCGGATACAATGCAATCAAATTAATGCTTTCACACATAGCCCGGTCCGGCAGATTTGCCGGTCCGGCAGCCGACACCGGCAAATGCAGCCGGTGTTGATCTCGACAAGCCGGATGCCGGACCGATTTCCGATTTATCGATTTCAATGTTTTCTTATGTACACTTTTCCACACAGGTCTAAACGTGCCGGTGCCGGAGAACTGTTTGTTTAATTTTACTTCAGTATTGTCATTGTCCTCAAAGTAATCAGAGCGTGTTTTCATTTTATAATTTTCGTACATTTTTAATTGTTCGAAAATCAGTAAATTGTTTAAGTACGATGTTGTCAGCTTAATTGAACTCGTTGAAAGTAAACCTTGTCTGTGGGACAAGACAGCAGATTGCTTCAAAGACAAGGTTGAAAAACAAAAAGCGTGGATGGAAGTGTATGCGTCCATTGAGAGCTGCACACATAGTTCTTTAACCACGTTCGGAAACTGACTGGTATTAATAACGGCACTGTCAATGCCGGAGCGTGTGAAAGATGCCACTGGCCGGCACCGGCGACGTCCCCGACACCGGCACCGATTTTGCCGGTGTGTGTGAAAACGCCCTTAGAGCGTTTTCACACACACCGGCAAAACCGGAGCCGGTGACGGCTCCGGCGCCAGATACAATGCAATCAAATTAATGCTTTCACATATAGCCCGGTCCGGCAGACTTGCCGGTCCGGCAGCCGACACCTGCAAATGCAGCCGGTGTTGATCTCGACAAGTCGGATGCCGGACCGATTTCCGATTTATCGATTTCAATGTTTTTTTATGTACACTTGTCCACACAGGTCTAAACGTGCCGGTGCCGGAGAACTGTTTGTTTAATTTTACTTCAGTATTGTCATTGTCCTTAAAGTAATCAGAGCGTGTTTTCATTTTATAATTTTCGTACATTTTTAATTGTTCGAAAATGAATAAATTGTTTAAGTACGATGTTGTCAGCTTAATTGAACTCGTTGAAAGTAAACCTTGTCTGTGGGGCAGATTGCTTCAAAGACAAGGTTGAAAAACAAAAAGCGTGGATGGAGGTGTATGCGTCTATTGAGAGCTGCACACATAGTTCTTTAACCACGTTCACAAACTAACTGGTATTAATAACGGCACCGTCAATGCCGGAGTGTGTGAAAGATACCACTGGCCGGCACCGGCGACGGCCCCGGCACCGACACCGATTTTGCGGTGTGTGTGAAAACGCCCTTAAAGTGTTATTGCAAATACATATCTTGATATCATTAGACTTTGGAACCACACGGTAGCGTCACTGGAGTATAACTGTCACATTTGCCATTTGATACCTACCGATATGCAAATTACTATTCCTACCATAAAAACTAGAACAAGATTGTTTTAGCTGTGTGAAAGTGCTACCGACCATAAACGTAAAATTATTTGAATTTGTCTCTTTCACTCATACCTAAGTTAAAGTTTCAGTAATTTTATAATTCTTACTGTTATTATGGTTTATTGACATCAAAATTTGACATGACTTAAACGCAGGGTGTTCTTCAAGTTTGTGCAAAAAAGTTAATGGCGTATTTGGTAGCAGATATTCTCACGAATGCAAAAAATCAAAAAATTCATACCGACATCCGGCAATTCCTTGTGAAATTTTTAGAACCGCTAGACGCAACGGACGGTGACCTTCGCCCACAACAATTGTTCTCCCCCCCCCCCCCTCCTGTTAAAGTGCCGTTTAACATACCTGCCCACACATACATATATATTGTGAAAATTAAACATTCCATCCCTTGTAAACATTGATTTGTCAGTGAAGAGAATGTTATTAACAATGTTCGGATTGTCCGTCTCTTCCCGGAATAATCACCGACAAAATCGCATGCGTTGGAGGCATCAGAGCTTGCACTCTTTGAAAATGGAACGGGTAATTATTCCTCATAATTTGACAAACAACAAACTGCACAACTGACACAAAGGATTTGCTATTTGGCAAAGGGCGATCTCGGTTAACAATTCTTTGCGAGAGATGCTGTCCTCTAGTCAGGTCCCTTTTCGGACCCGCTCAATTAGGTCACTGGAATGACTTAAGTTGCCTACCCTATAGGAGAGTAACCAGGTAAGATGCTTGGTCAATCGACCTAAAAAACGAAGATGTTTTTCTCACGCGTCGATTTTTAATTGTGATTTATTTACTTTAACGTATCTCAATGGTCACTTATCTAAAAGAGAGTCTATATTTGGGCTAGAGGCTTTCCGCTCAAGCCCGTTATCATATGAAAATGTTTATGTTTGAAATTTTTTTGTCAATGCGTCTAAGGATGTTTTCATTTTAATTTAATAATTTACAGACTTTTTGTATTGCTTTTCCCCTTTTGTCAAATGTGTTTCCTAATCTGTCAAATGTTAAATGTTAAATGTACTTTATTGAACCAATAACATCACAAGGGACAATGGATACGTCATGAAAAAAAAAGAAATAAAAGAAATGACTTTCCAATCCGTTCAAAGTATAGTAGGCCTGCGGATTGGAAAGTCATTTGATAAATTCGGAAACATAATTGACAAAAGGGGAAAACCAAAAGAAAAAGACTGTAATATCACAAAATCTTTTAAACGGACACTAAACAGCGCACAAACACTTAACGTTTCGCCGTCGTTCGACAGTTTCGTCAGATGTGAAAAATATTTTTCACTGTCTTCCTTTTCTTTTCTCAGTGGAAAATGGTAAACGCTAAAAAAACAGAAGAGCAAGAAAAATATCCAAACCTTTTCGATCATTTAACAAAATATAAAAAAAAAGGATGAAAGAAGAAAAGATCAAAGATTGATAATCTTGCATCAGGTAATTGCCTGATATTATGATGCGTGTTCCAACGTTCTCGTTTTTTAATTCCTTCTGGTTTCCTCATTCCATTCTATATCTCAAGTCTACTTGGATTTCCTCCTTCCATCCAACGCTATTTTCCTCTTGTTCCCCAATCAAAAATTTTTTTGATTTTTTGCATTCGTGAGAATATCTGCTACCAAATACGCCATTAACTTTTTTGCACAAACTTGAAGAACACTCTGCGTTTAAGTCATGTCAAATTTTGATGTCAATAAACCATAATAACAGTAAGAATTATAAAATTACTGAAACTTTAACTTGGGTATGAGTGAAAGAGACAAATTCAAATAATTTTACGTTTATGGTTGGTAGCACTTTCACACAGCTAAAACAATCTTGTTCTAGTTTTTATGGAAGCAATAGTAATTTGCAAATCGGTAGGTATCAAATGGAAAATGTGACAGTTGTACTCCAGTGACGCTACTGTGTGGTTCCAAAATCTAATGATGTCAAGACATGTATTTGCAATAACACTTTAACTGTTTTTGAAAACGGCAAGTATTGACGTAAACCAATTCAAAAAAAAAATTTAATTATCCCTACTCAACAAATTACACGGACATCTTTATTTCATCAATTACTTAGATAAGGCCTTGTACTCCTTCAACTTCTGCTTCAACTTATTCTTGGAATATCGTAAGTGTTTAATCGTTTGTTCTTTTTCCTTCCTTAGCTAGGGCGATTTCTTGCCATAATTTCGCTTTCATGTCGCCGAGCATCTTTTCTTCGGCGACTTGTTCCACTTCGTACTCAACCATCTCGATCTTTGTCTTGACGTGTTGTATGTTTTTCAGGTTCCTTTGGATGCGCTGCTTTAGGTCGCCCTTTTTTTTGCATAGATAGACCAGGGCCTTATTTGTTTTGTGCAGTTTTTCGGCAATGTCCTTTTTCGGAGGAAATTTCGAATGTTTAGGGCATAACATGATGGCGGGGATAACCGTTGAAGGCACGTGAAAATTTGGGATGAATTTGGGACCAATTTTGAACCAAACAGACTAGATTTTTTTTTAATCGTCTGTTTTTTTTGTCGTAAAATCGTAAACACCAATAACAGAAAAGCAAGAAGAGAATTTCTTTTCCTCTCTCCACCGAGAACGGGAAAGAATGAAACATTTTCGACCTTTTAACAAAGAATTTAAAGAAATGAAATAAAAGAAGTTAAAGATTATTTATCAAATGATGCATCAGAAATTTGCTTGATTGTAATGCGAAAGCTCTTTTTTTAATTCCTTTCTGATTTCTGATCGTACATCGTAAGTCTATTCTACGATGTCTTCCTCTTGTATCCCAATAAAAAATCGTGAGTACCATAAGGTCAGAAAAATAAAAAGAGAATTACTTCTTTTTATATCGATTTTTTTTGTAATTACCTATTTTTATTAATTTTAATAAATATACTAATATACTAGAGTCTTCTGCGGAATTCCCTACAATTTAACAAGAAATTGCAAAATGTTCCAATGTCAAATTAATGCGCAACGAATCTGAATCGTAGCGTAAACAAGAGAATGGATTTTTCCGTTCAGGTTCAGAGAGGACGACCATATTGTACAATAAATTGGAATCACCAATCGAAAAAATAGAAACTTTGTATTCGTCGTAAATAATTCTAAGAAAATATTCGCTCTTACCGCCATTTTGATATAATGTTGTCACTTGAAACAAATTTTTTATTTACGCTTTTGACTTTATATTGTTCTGGACACCAAAGCAATGAAGACACTTTTTTATTTTATTCGATTTTTGTTCTATATGAGAAGGTGTACGTTCCAGTATAATTTCTTTCAAGTTTTTAAATATCTACCAAGTCTAATCATCTAGATACATATTCCACGCATACTGTCACGGTACGGAAAATCGGCCAGCCCTTAACTCGCAGAGCCACTCGCTTAGCTTTTTCCACTTTTTTCATATTTCTAACTCACTATCCCCATTACCGATCTTAAATTCTTGACACTCAATTAATTACTATCCCTACTGGTTGGTCTCCTACTGTTTTATACATCTCCAATTCTACGTCACAATCGGTTCTTTTGTCCTGGTGGCTGGGGTTCGGTTCAAAGTACAAAGTTCTAAAGAAGTCAGCATCAATTTACCCTTACCAAATTTGTTTCTTACAAACATTTCTACGTAAGTGGAATGCGAGTATGTGTAATGCGGCTGTCCTACTAATTGTCAATGGGTGCTGATTCTGCATAAATTTGAAATGCACACAATTGCAATAATTGCGAAACGAATTTTAATTTACTTATTTTCCCAGGTAATGACATCGTGACAATATGTACAGTTGCGGACAGAAAATTTCGGATGTCACTGTCATTCCACTGACGTAAAAGTTGAGAAATTCCTATGTGTATACCTCAGATGAGTGACAGTAACATCCGAAATTTTCTGTCCGCAACTGTACCTGTATGGAATTTTATCAGATAAATTTGGTGGTCGAATTATTTCATATTATGAAGAAATTTGCGTTGTAAATCACCGGACGCATAATGTGGCATAAAATTATAAGACTAATTTTCGAATTCTGCTCGGCGGGAGAGTCGCAAAGAGAATTCAAATCACGCGCCGATAAATCAACAAACAAAACAGTCTCGGACGTTCGCGAACAAGAAAGTGTGTCAGAAAATTTATTTTATGGCTTGGCAAACAAACCCCCGGTTTAATAAGATGACGTCATATACGTCCTAAGCTTCTAACAAATAGCTTCCTTGCAAACAACCGATCCAATCTCTCTCGGATAACTATGTCCGGCGTTATTGAAATAACATAAAGTGCCGGGCAGACCTACAGCAGAGATGCACTGCTTTCTTTATCGCTGTCTGATATGGTGATAGTATCTGAAAATGGCAAGGATTTTACTGCTTCGTAATATTAGCGTCATATTTATGCCGACGGGTATGGGGCCTTCTATAAACAGTATGAGCCAGGGCAAGTGAACCGTGGCGTTTACTAGCTCCTGTTATTAGAAGAATACCTTGCCGTCCATAGTAAAATCTTATTTTTATCGGAGTTTGAACTGTAAAAATTTTAGAAGCGGAAAAGCCATTCTGCTTTTGCATTACTTGCATTTTATTGGGCGAATTCGAGCAGCGCGAAAGAAACTGGACCAGAGCGCACTTCAAATAATACAATCATATTTCATGTCCGCTGCAGAAACTCCTGGTATTCGCTGTTTAGTGAAATAGAACAGAAATAATTGAATGAGCCATAAATATTGCACGGGAAAGACGCGTATTTCATCCAATGAATGTATGATAAATTTCTTAAAGTCTCAAACTAAATAATACCATTGGACCTTCTCAATAAAACAAAATTAATTCATCGTCAATGTGCAGCAAAAGAAAAAGCTTTTTCAAAGGTCAGTGAACCAGATCGATCATTGAAACAACTTACTCAAAGTAGTATTCGTATTTGCCATAATTAGAACTAAAGAAATTCGCCTGTAACTGATTAGTTACAGTTAGTTAGTGTCACCCTAGTCAGAGGGAAGTCCCTTTTGTTATATTTTACTGTAAACCATGAAAGTTAATATTTGCTGTTATTTATTTATTTTTTTCAAAGTCAGCAATATTCCCGCAAAACCCGTGGTTGATTAGAGCTTCCAACGGTGAGTCGCTTTTCACGAGATGGCGTACTTGTCTTGCTTTCACCGTTTTTATCCACGTATCGCGCATTCAAGAACAAAGATGCTAGCCAAACGGCATATTAATCTCCGAACGAACGCTGAATCAGTGGGAATGAGAAATTTTATCATCGCAACCTAATATCGCCCCTGGTATAAAGACTCTTTCTACGGCGAGAAAAATAAAAAAGATAAAAGTTAATCCATTTTTGAAGCAAGGAAACAAAAGACAATCGTCAACGGTATGAAATGAAAGACAAATTATTTATGCAACGAAACAAAAAAATCTTTTATTGCTGAGAAAAATGAAAAAGAAAACAATTGGCAAGAAAAAATAATAATCGATGACGATAAAAAATAGAAGACAATTTATTTATGAGACGAAATATAGTTTAATCTATTAAAATAAGATAAACTAAAGGCAATCTACTTCCGAGAGAAATAACAAAGACAACTGAGAAAAGAAAACTGACGGGAAAGAACAAAATACAATTTACTACCGAAAAAGTTGAAAAAAAAGAGAAAATAAAAGAAATACACTGTTGAGAAAAAAGCAAATTACCAATAAAAGTAAAAAAAAGAAGTCAAGGACAATTGATAAAAAAAGAAAATAATCAGTGACGATGGAAAAGAAAAGAGAATTTATTTATGACAGTCAATTAACGAGAAAATCAAAAGACAATCTACTTTCGAGAAAAATTAAAAAGGCAACTGAGAAAAGGAAACAAAAAAGTAATCGATAGATAAAGTTGACATTATGTCAAGTGGAAAAAAATAATCTATTACAAACCGCTTCTGTTTAAAGGCAGCTCGAGAGACTTTTGGCTCATTTTGAAAAATTTTTTCAAGATTTGCAGTGTCAAGTCTGTTTGAGATTTTGTTAACTGTGACTTTCTGAATGAGGAATTTGATTCCACGAAGAGTATAATATCTTTTATTCAAAAGACTTGAGAGTTTCTGCATCAAAATTGAACGCCAACGAAAAGTTGGTTTTCACGCAAAAGTATTTTGAGAATAAAATGAAAACTACAATAATAATATATAATTAAATTGAAAGAAGCACTAACATAAATTTTTGGCGGAAAAATTTTTCCGCCGCAATCGAGAATCGAACTCGAGTCGAACTGTGTTCAGAGCATCTGCCGCGAAAGCAGAAAGACTCGAGTTTGATTCTCGTTTGCGGCAGAAAAATTTTTCCGGGAAAGATTTATGTTAGTGCTTCTTTCAATTTAATTATATATTATTTAATCACTAACAATCTCTTCATTTAATTAATCAACTACAATAATAGTCAAGGATATACTACTACGTCTTCTGAGCAAATGCCACTTAACCCACTTAGTAGCTTATTGTAGCAGGCAGCTTCTGAGAAATCATGTTTTTACCATTTGGAACCAAATTGCTGATCAAAGAAGCCTATGTTTCGGGTTTTCTGTATCAGGAAGTCCTGTCCTTCCCATTTGAGACCAAACTACTGAACAAAAAAGTGCATTTTTCTTCTTGTCTGGCAACCCAAGCTAACCTATTTACTTTAACGTATTGTAATGGTCACTTATCTTAAGGACAGTCAATATTTTGACTAAGTGCGTTCTACTCGAGCTGGTTATCAGATGGGAATGTTTACATTAAAATAAAATTAAAAATTAAAAAAAAGCTGTTAATTTGCAGTGTATTTGAAGAAATATACACACATTCTAATGAATTTTTTTAAGATATCTTTAGGTTAAAAGCAAATGAAATGAAATGAAATATGTGGTCTTTGACATTCTTCCTCGACAGCCGCCTGACAAATGTGTATCAGATTGCTACTATTCGACCCCATCAATCATTTGATTAAGCATTTAAGTAACTTAATCGAGTTTGCGCGAGTTCACGTAAAGCCGGACGATTATCGGCCGCCTCATCAGTCACTAATCACCTGCTGTAACTTGCATGCAACAGCACCAAGGCCTTCATCAACGAAAATAAACTAATAACACAAATAAAACACAGAAATCTGATCTTATTATTAATAATAAATCAAACTGAAACGAAACTTCGCTAATAAAACCGAAAAAGAAATAAATATTCGCTCACTTTTACGATCGAAGTTTGGTGTTATAGTAATTTTAACATTTAAATAAACTGAGTGGCCAATAACGGGGAGTGTCGTCTCCATTTCGGCGAGTGGGGAGGGGGGAGACGGGGGTGGGTGGCACTTGGAAAAGTTTGCAGCTAAAGATAAGACCCCTAGAATTCTCAATAAGAACGAGCAGTATCACCTTTCCAAAACTTCAATACTCTTAAAGTTAGTGTGACTGGCAAGATCAAGTGGCACTTGTAATTCCGAGGGCGAATTGACTATTAACTATATATGACACGTCGCGTTATAGAAAATTGGTTTTTCAACGTTTTCTTTTGTAACTTTCCTCGGCTGGGTAAGTAAACAATACCTTGTGTTAAACTCGTTAAGTGACGAATGTAATTCATTTTTTTGTAAGCTTCCATTTTGGGAACGAGACAATATTGTTGTATAGTTTACATGCTGCATTCTAGATTCTGTTGAAGTAAGATTCAGCAGCACGACACGCTGTCAACAACGCTTGTGTAACTGCACGTTTTCACAAGAAAACCAGCTTAACTCGCACAATTAAAGTTGATATATTGCCTGTCTTGGAGTATGTAATTTGTGCTGCTAATTCTCAAAGAGCCGACATGTGTAATCCGACGAATCCACATCGCATTTACATACTCGCACATTCATAAATAGAAGTTACTGAAGTATCTCTTAAACTATGTAGTAATAGTAGACATTCAGACCAGGCGACGTTGATTTAATTTACCATGAGGAATCGAATTGAAAAAGAACGCCACTTCAGTGATAATTTGAACGTTGTTTATTTGGATATCGTTTTAATAACAATAAAAATTTAAATTGAACCTATAACTTTGAAAACTGAAATTCAATCTGATTTGCAGCGAACAGGAGGCGCTAGATGACAAGTAAACCAGAAAATAATATCGCTACGAGTTTTTCGCCTTCCTTTTCGCGGAAAACTAAGTCAACTGTTGCGATATTGTCATTTCCGATTTCTCAGAAGGATTTTATTGTCTATTAACTTTCACGATAGCGACTCTCTCTCTAACATTACAATTACGTTATTTCGTTCGGTTCGTTGCAGTACATATTCGGTTTAGTTTTCGGCCCCCCCCCGCGAAATTCAACAAAATTTCAAACAAAAGCGCCCCGTAATTTATTTAATAGTGTGGCGGAATGATATTCGCGCAGGCAGAAGCGTAATCTTCGCGGATTCCTTTTGTTAGCTAAATATCGTCGCGCACTTGAACCTACAACTTGCAAGACTAATTAATTTCGCTTATCTTCGCCCACTAAAAATGATACGGCGACTTGTAATAATTACACGACACGTTCGGTGAAAAGCGCGGAAAAAAGTCAGGAGATGAAAGGGGTCAGGCCTGGGTATCATTAAATTCGTGTACAGTTCCGGAAATTTGATTAAATTTAATGAACTGCTTCCGCCCGAATTTATTCCCGCTTCTATTATACCCCCGGCAAAAATTCCTTGATGTATCTCCTTATTTAATTAAAGTAAGTTGACGAGATTTGCGATCAAATCTGTCAGGCTAATTTAAAACTCTCCTTACAACACCTCACCCGAGTTTGCAAACTCGTATTTTCAATTAAATGATAAATCCAGGATTCGTTTTAATGGCGTAATTAAAGAGGGCCGGGTGTGTTATTAAATATGTTACGTAATTTGATTTTAACCCCGTAGGTTGTCCAAACTAAGATCAATCCACTTTACCGAAGCAGCCACTGATTTCCTAAGTGTATATTGATTGGATCCATTAATATTAATTACTTACGTGCTCTAGCTTCAATACTATGCGATTGAAGAGGAATCCAGCCAATATAGTTCATATCAATAACACGTGGGTGAAATTTGATAATAAATTGAAACTATGGTTCCTAAGAGATTTCACTCACCCATACTTTCCATTTAAGTATAATATACCTGCATAAAACAAGAATAATAAAAATTTTTAGTATATAGGGTGTAATCAATTTAGTTTCAATTAACTACACACAATAACCAGCAACGATTACTTTTTACTAAAATTCTCACTCTTTTTACCCAAAATTTTTACTAATCCAAAAGAGACTTAAGTATGTAACACGTCCACTAATAAAACCTTTGTTTGTTGGCTGTTACGTACACGTAAATAAGCAATAAAAATGTACAAACAAGCACAACTTAAAATTTATTGCTAAAGAAATGACTGTCCAGACCGTTTACTAGATTCCCGAGAAAAAGGCCATCCAGATGTTTTACTACAGCTGTGCATGCGTCCTTAACTATGCTAGTTGCTCACTGTGGTTTGCCGGCCGGCGCTAGCTGTTAATATCTACGAATTGGGTTACGGTTGAATGGCCCTTTGCCCTTTGATTATGGCTCGTGGTTGCCGTGAATAGGAAACTACGTCGTGATAACCCGTTCTCTTGGTGCAGGCGGTAATAACTCTTCAGAACAAGGAATTAGATACTTTAAAATAAAACGCAACAATTACCTTTAATTAATTATTTATTGAAAAAGAAAAAAAATTGGAAAAACTCCTGATATCTGCCTCTGTGGGGTCAGATATCGTGAGCGAAAAACCCTTGCGCTTGAAATCAATACAACTGAACAAAAGTTACGATTTTCAGAAAGTACAGTATAACTCGCTTAACAGATTTCGCTTTCTAATATCGGCGCTATCGACTTTCCTTCGATTCACACCGCTGGTGGTTTGACGTCTACACAGATATTTGTTGGAGAGCTCTGCTCCTTAATTAGATTAACAATTAATTGAATTTCAACTTAGCTCTAGTCTTGGTACTAGTTCGTCACTCTGATAGTACTCTAAGACTTGTTCTGTTTAATAAACCAACGCACAATTTATCACAGTGGGACTACAGTGTACTTAATTAATGGAGTTAATTAATCAGATGTTTTGGCGAAGTATGTGATACAAAATGCCGCCTTCAGCGATCAATTTGCAAGTAAATCTGTAGCAATCACCTGTTTTTCAGGGACTCCCTAGCTAACCTGATTAATACGGTGGAGTGTAGTGTAGCCGAACTACTGCTTCTCCTCCACCAGAGCGTTAATTAAGGTCGAAATAGTAGGAGCTTCTCGACTACTTTCGCCTTGCTTTGAGGGAAGTACTCTGTACCCACTTGCCTGGTTTTCAGGTCCCTCTGTCTGTCGCTCTTTCGCCGTCTAACCTATCTAATTAATTTACAGCGCAAGAAATTAGTTTTGACTGCTTTTTTGCACTACACTATAGGTGGTTTTTGGCATTGCAGTTTCTAGGCAATCGCTTCTAATTTTAACCGGCAAGTCTCTGGGCAAAGACCCCAATTCGGTTCACACACATACAGGGTGAAAGAGAAACTTTACTAAGAGTTTGCAGTTCAAATTGTTCGGCCTTCTAGTGACAATTAATTGTCACAAAAACAAAACACTTTCACTTGAGCGTAATTTGATATGCCTTTTCCGGTAATACACGTGCATCCGTGGTCCTAACGCGACAAACTGTATACAAAATCTAAGGAAACCCATCGAAAACGTCGAACAGATTTGTTTTATGACGTCTGTGCTAACATAATGCCTTTGCCTATCGCCTGCGATTACAGAATTTCTAACGGATCTTTGGGGTGCAAAGCCAGCCCCTTGAGACAGGACAGTCCGTCACGTTTAATTACCCCGAGTTGTATTCTTACAGCGTGCAGTTTTCGAACACATGTTCGTTATTTGAAATGAAACATGTAACAATTGATTTTGTTTTGAAAACAATTGCCGCGCCCCCCTTCAAGTAGCAATTCCTTTGTTTTAGCATGTTTGGAATTAATCTGAAAATAGTACGAATTTTGACCCTTTCTTACCAAACCATTACTATGTAACTTCGGGATTGTTGAATTTTCTTCCTCTCTTTCTTTCTCTCCTACATTTTATAATAATAATACTAATTTTATTTAGGTACTGAAAACAGTACAAGTCAAAATTTCACAGAGATTTCACAAAGAGTAATTGGAGAGTTAACAAAAAAAAACACAAAAATAGAAAAAAAAATTAAATTATTGAAGAAAAAACTCATTAATCGAGTAAAAGACTTTCTGCAGAAGATATTCTTTAATATTCTTCTTGAAGCTTTCAAGCGGCAGCGTTTTCCAATCTGCTGGGAGTCTATTAAACATCCTAAGCCTATCAGATTTGATATCAGAGATAACAAGTCGGTTAAATGGTATCAGAAGGTTGTAGGCTTCTCGGGTAGGATATAAGCGTCGACTTCGTTGCACAGGTAGGTCTGGAAGGTTTTTTTTGTAGCGAGCAGTTGATGGTAAAGATAGACGCTTGGTTCCGGAATAAACGTTACAATGGCTGTTTGGGGAAGTTGGTCTATAAGTCTGATTGCTTTCTTCTGAAGCAGGAAGACGTCTGAGCCGCCCGAAGATCTACCCCAGAACAGGCGATTGCTTCTTCCATAACTTTAGACAGAGCGGGTAAGATAGATATGTCTCTTCTCCATTTAATGACTTCGCAAGAAAAGTACTGAATTGTTGGTTTATCGATTTCTGCCGGCGTCAGTGGAGATAAGAGCGAAGTTTTTTCCCGCGTAATTCTATACTCGACGCATTTCTAAATCACGTCGGAATTTTTATCTCTTGCAACCTGCGATTTCCGTTTCGTTTTGAATTTAACATTTTCTAAGGTACAGCCCTCCTTTGTTCTATGAATTCTTTTCGTGGGAACTTAATTTTTATGATTTTTAATTTAAAAATAAAATGAATGAGTAAATCGAAGTTTAAGTCAAAAAATCCAGTCCCCCTTTTGGTCCCGCTCATTTATGTCACTGGAGTGACTTAAGTTGCCTACTCTCAACGGATTACGAGGTCTTTTCGGATCGGCTCCGCTTACATGGTAAGTTCTTCATTACTTAAGAGAATTGATTCTGCAAATATCAATGATGTAGTTCAAAAATAAACAAACTTGGACAACAATAGTTTATTTCATCACCTCTTTGATCACGTCAAGTAAAAGACAAGAGTGCACCTGTACATACATTTATGAGGGCAAAACGTAAACTGTTCGATATCGTGCTAGTGTTTTCTAAGGAATAGGACAAGCATTTTATCGACGTTTGACTTTGTACTTTTGATGTCGAACCGAACTTTACGTCTTCTTTTTCTTACGAGTATTACAGATCACATATTCCCTGTCGCCTGTGAAACGAACGAAATAGAGATTTCCTGACACATTCGGATACTTTTACAAATAATTATTCTTTATAATTTTTTTGTCTTTAGTTTTCATTATTTTATAGAAATAGTAACTAAGTATACGAGCCCCGTCAACTATAGGTTCGGACATTTTACTTTTTACCTTCTCGTCTCACATAACTTTCCAAGTTTCTTAATAAAATTAAAATACTACATACTATTTGAATTATATATCATATAAGTATGTTACAACGGAAAAAATATTAAAAAGATAACTACATTTTCTATCAGTTTCTACAATATAATTTTACCTGTAATAAATTCTGACTACTATATCTTCGGACACTTTCTATTTATTCAATAAATAATAACATCAAGTAGGTACTCATTGATTTAACAAAGTGTATCGATATCACCTATTTGTATTTACAGAACAGGTATAAACGTCAAATTCTTGTTACTTTGTAACTATGGCGCGTGGAAAAGCATTGTCGTTTGAAATCCGTAAAATAATTAGAAATATGCATAAATCTGGACAAAGTGGGAGAAAAATTGCAAAAACTTTGTTTCTGCCAGCTGCCACAGTTGCCGATATTATTAAGAAATATAAAAAAACGGGATCGTTAGATAGCGGAAAGAGTCCAGGACGTCCAGCAACAATTACACAACGTGATATTCGAGCACTGATTAATGTTGTTAAAGAAAATCGAAGAAGAACTTTACGTGATCTAAGTAAATTGTGGTCTGAAAAACTTGGAAAATCAGTGTCATTAGAAACCACCCGAAAATATTTAAGAAAAAACGGTTATAAGTTTTAATACTTTGTCTTAATTATGCTAATGCAGAGACTTGTTTTTCAAAGGCAAAGGAAACACCATTATTAACGATAAAGCAGAAAAAGAATCGTTTAAAGTGGGCTAAGGAGCGACTATTTTGGACGGAGAGGCAATGGGGAAACATCATTTTCAGTGATGAATCTAGATTTGAAGTGTGTGTGGGTGATATGAGGAAACGGGTGATACGAAACAAGAATGAAGCATATCATAGAGATTGCCTCAAAAGAACTGTTAAATTTCCAGCAAGTGTGATGGTATGGGGCTGTATGTCTAGCAGAGGTTTGGGGAAGCTACATTTTATTAACGGTTTAGTGAATAGCCAAAAATATATACAGATCCTCGAAACAAGTATGCTTTCGTCCATAGAGTTATTATCGACCGGTGAAACATATACGTTTCAACAAGATGTTGCCATTCGGCAAGAGCTACCAAGCAATGGCTACAAGACCATAGCATACAGACTTTAGAATGGCCTTCGAGTAGGCCCGATCTTAATCCTATCGAGACGATATGGGGAATTATGAAAAGGAGGTTGCGATCGGAACCACAACGTACATTGCCCGAATTACGAGAAAAAATTCAAGAAATTTGGAACTTTATAACCCCAAATAAATGCAAGCAATTAATTGACACCATGCCTGATAGAATAAAGGCTGTTGTAAGAGCAAAGGGCGATGTTACTCAATTTTAATTTTTAATAGTTCAATGTTAATTAGTCATTTTTAGTTGTTTATAATACATATTCTTGCTTATTTCTGGAATTTTATTTTATACACTAACAAATTATGACATAAATGCAAAAACCATCTTTTTATACATATACATATTTCGCAAGAAGCCAAGAAATAAGTAAAATCGTAGTGTCCGAACTTATAGTTAACGGGGCTCGTACTAGAGATGGAGGTTTGTAGGTAAAAGTTTTAAAAATAAATTCATAATCTGACTGGAAATTTTTCGTATTCTCATCGTTCCGATACAGTTTATGAAGACAAAGTGTCCAAAGTTGAGACAAATAAAAGCAAGAGATGCCGGGGCAAGGTCTATTCTAACTTATTTAAATTTACTGTTATGTGTTGAAACGTCTTTTGTTGTGAGATCCTCGCTCTCGGGGGCTAAGTACCTCTTTTGTTTCGGCATTATCCCGAAGCTGCAACATTATCAGGCACTCACAGGGCGACTGAAGCCGTGCAGAAATAGATATTACCAAATTAATTTAATGCCCGGCTCTGAATAACAGAAAATTTGAATCGGAATAATGGCGGCCCGCGCGGGATCTCGTCTCGTTTAGGCGGGCGCAAAAATCTCCAAATTAAAACGAAAGCCTCTCGCAAGGTTCAGAAAGGTGGAGGAATGCTTTACTGGCCTAACGAGAAATGAAAACATAATTTTAACTTAATACTTCCGAGCGGACTGGAACGTCAGAGTCAGAAAACTTGTTCGGATTTATGATTGCAATAAGTTCGTAATATTTAAGTCTGATTATGTTTTCCAAGTCGTATATTTCGGGACCGATATTACACCCCCACAAGTGTGTGTATTTCATCTTTAATAACTTCTTTTATGTTTCATCTTAATTAATTGTCGTCACAGTAATAGAACAAATTAATCCTCTAATGCGTGCCTTTACGTATCATAATATACCAAAAAGGAAATTAGCTGCCACAAAATAATCTTGGGTGGGTGCAGAATAAATTCGAACTTCAAAGCAATTACATTTACAACTTGTAAAGTTTATTTATTACACAGTTTATTACCAAACATTATGTACATAGTTTGATTTTTATTATTTTTGCACCGATTTCAACTAAAATTCGGTTTGATTTGACGGCGTCGAGAGCGTAACACTTGTGTGTACATTAATTAATCATAATGTTGAAATATTTAATAAATCAAATTAAAAGTCACAAGTGGAATTTTAGAAAGGCAGTTTCGTGCAATTACCCGAACGAATTTAACGAGAACGAATCGGGCGGGGGATGATATTTATGACAGGCGGATTTGTTTTAAAATACTCGAGCCCCAATTGTTACCCGACGATATAAATAACGCGTAATCATAATTCCGATTCATTTTATTGTACATAAATATTTCATTAGTACTAATACGTGCTTTCGCTTTGAACAACGCCATAAAATTCACACTGTAAGTGGCAATTTTAAAACGAACGAATTTCCAACGAATTATAGTCACACCACAACATGTTTAAGTATTTGTTTATATACATCTTCTTTAGCTATGAACCCCTTCTACAACTTAAATCTCCGTGCGTATTCAAAGTCGTTGCAGTAAGTGAAACTTATTCGATTACACACTGTATATAACAAATTAGTATGCTATTTATTTAAATGATTTCGTTTACTCATTGGCGTTTTACGTGTATCTAAATTCGCAATTACCAATTAGTAATTCGGCTGGTAATTCGCAATTAACCAGCTCGGTTCGAACCCATTCTGTTTTGCATATAGATGAAAAACAATAAAAATGGGGGACCATCGAAAACGGAAAACGTTTATCATAGACGAGGCGAAAAATCCCCTGCAATAGTTCCAGTGTGAAATCGTAATAGTCGGAGGCTATTTACTCAATGACCTGTGACACCAATAATAATTTAAGAATCGAAATTTAATTCGCGAAACATAACACCGCCCTGTCAATGGGGTTAACGACTCGTATGTCATTACCTCTTTGTGGATATGTTCCGCTTTGTTATTTTCTGTTGCGGTTAATTCATGTATTAAACCGAATTGCTGGCGCGAACGCAGTCAATAACGTGAAAGGGCGAACAACAATCAAACATGATTTTATGTGAAATCAATTTTTTCGGTGGCAATTAAAGGGAAACTTTTTCCATGCGCGGAGGTGATACCGGAAAAAACGAGCGTTTTCTTTGGTATAAATACGAAACTTCGGATGCCACTTAAATGATTCGTCAGCAGGTCTCAGCGTTTGCTGATTAATGCTTTCTGCGGGGTCTTGTGACTTGGCAGTCCAATTTACCCCGGCCATCTTTTCTTATCCAGATGTTAGGACATCCATTATTTACGTCTTTCTAAAAAGCTGCTTTCACCTGAGAATTGGACGACGTAACGAAATCTCCTCGTATTTGTGCCAATTTCAAACCAACTGGATCAATGTCGAAATTAATAAAATGTAAATTTCAAACTTTTATGTTATTTAACCTTCTTGAAAATGGGGTCTTCTATGGAAAGATTTCCCGGAAGCTTTCATCTAGTCCAACTTAGATACTTATGCTCTGAGCTATCGGTACAAAGAGTGCAATGCTAGAAGAGGGAAAAAACATTCTAAAATGTTACAGAAGAAAAGAAAATCGGCAAATATCACAAACTATTTCCTCGAAATGCTAACAACTTCCTATAATCGATTTTGATGCGTCGGAGAGAGGTTTCATCCTAGTTAGGACATTTCGCACATGTTAAAACATAATTTCGAACAAATTATGCCATTTTAGGCCGGCACAAGTTGGGTCCAGGACCAGAAAGTAGTGGTAATTTGATTTGTATAATTTCGAGCCCGGAATTAAATTGGCGCCGGAATTGGGACAGTTGCGGAGTTGCACCGTATTAATATCGCCTCTGGGGTAATTTTACTGGTGGAAGCATCTACTCGAAAACGTAATTTAGGCGCACTACAGAAAACTGTTTACTTGAAATTAACGGCCAACGTGTAACCGACGTAATTTTACACGAGTTACGCGCGGAAACTTGGGTCCTGAAACTTTCATGCCTACAACCTGAAAACTTATTAGTTATGTAAGAGACGGGGGTTAAAAGATAAAAGAAATACTTTCGATGACACCAAGACATTTTTCGAAAGTCAATTCTACTCATCTTTACTGTGTTATACCAATTCTCGACAATTTGTCAATGATTTTAAACGAATTGAACATCTTTACTGTGTTATACCAATTCTCGACAATTTGTCAATGATTTTAAACGAATTGATTACGATCCTAGCAAATCGTCTTCAACACATTCATTAATTGAAATAAAATTCTTATCTGAGTATAAATTTTACACTAGTAAAATAGGTTTAAATGCATTAATTACGATCCTAACAAATCGTCCTTAAAACATTCACTAACTCAATTAAATTCTTTATGTTTAAATAAAACCCGATCTTTTCATCTCCAGTTAACTTTATCTGACCGTTTATTCCCATAGTAACAATTGTGTTCACAATCGTTACTATGGGAATTAATCGCCAGATAAAATTAATTGGAGGTGAAAAAAAAGGGCCTAAATCTTACGTCAGAATTTCAATGCATTGTTACGATCCTAGCAAATCGTCCTTAAAACATTTATTAACTGAATTAAAATTCATTGACATTTGCTTCACGTTTGTGCAAATTTGGTATTTTAAACGGATTTCTTACATCCTATACATATTAAAAATATTTACAAAACTTCGACTCTAGGTATAGAATTTCAAAAATAACAATTTGTTTGAAACACAACACAATCTACATTTGAAATTGGTATGTACCTACCTTCAATAGTAAAACTGCTTGATTATTTAATTCTATATTCAATGTTCTTTATCACTTTTGACTATTTACTAATTTTAAATTTATTTTTAATAGTTCTTTATAATTGACGTGCCCGCCTGCTGCAATGGATATGTTTACTCGGCCTCGCCTTCCATCCTTCAAGTAGGCTAGTCTCCTCTTGCGATGGTTTTTGGGAGCACGTACTGGCCAATTTCTTGCCGTCAGTGGATGTCTGGGTTTCTTCTCAACCTCACTCAGGAATTGACTAAACTCTGTCCAATTCATGGCATCTTGTAATTCTTGAACCCAGCCGACCTCTTCATCTGGAACATGGATAAAAATACCATCTTCATTTCTTAACTTTTAATACATTTCTGATTGATTTATTTTTGATAAACATTAAACTAGTTTTGAGCTTTTATTTTTATTTTTGGTGTTTTCTTTTTATTTATAGACTCATAATTGTATGTACATGACCTTTGAAATGCTTTGAACTTCCAGAAGACTGTTTTGTTGTGTGTTTGGCTGGTTTGGAAGACATTCTTTTAAAGTGTTTCGGAGTTCAACATTCTTGTAGACGATGGATTCTTCTTGTAGCTGTTTCTATCCGTTCTTCATAATTGTTGCAAATATATTGTATTTTGGGGCATATTACAGCAATATGTAAACGAATGTTATTACATTGATCGACGTAATTTTTATTGACGTTAAAAAGCTTTTGAGGACATTTGTGTATAAAAAAAACATTGCCTATCCTCCGCCATTAAACGAAAGGGTTTCAAATATGACGTTCCTCATTAAGGGTTATTCCCCGAACCTTTCGAAATGCATCAGGACATAAAACGTTCATCAGCAGACACGTTTCAAATCGGTGCATCCCGTTCTTTGCCCGGCCGTTCTAATTAACTGATTGGAGTAGGTGAGGACGACTTTCCGAAGATCTGTTCTTTCCGGAGGGCATGTTCGACGACGCCACCAATTATTCGTCCAATCGGGCGTCTCCAATTCCCTACATCTATTCTCCGCGACAGGGCCATCACGTTGATGAAGACTCGGCGATATCGAACTTTCATTCTGAGACTTGCTTTAAGGCTTTATTTTGATGTCAGGATCAATCAAATTGGATGTTGTTGGCCGTAACTGCCCTTGATTTATTCTTATTTGACCTCACTCTACGGAAATGCACTTGTTTCAAATTACTTAGACGATCGAGGAAACTTTATTCAATAGGGGAAGTTTATATTACAACAGCGCCAGACGCCTTCCACTACCCTAAAGCATTCTTTAGCTTAGTATAGAACTTGTTATATTTATTTGGAAACTCAATAGTTCATTTGTATTTTGAACCAACTTTGCATTAAAACATTAACGGTAAATAAAAACTTGCGCGTTCTTCGCGGAATTAAGACACCGATTTTGCTCCAAATCCTTCGCTCCTCCTCCCAACGAAGTTTGTCGAAACTTAATTAAATTTCATGTGTTAATAAAATTACAACTTGCACCAAGAATTCGGCCGCCTGCAACTTACTTATTAACTTGCTACGGCTCCGTTCGAAAGCACTTGCTCAAAAACTACTCAAATTCGTAATTAATATATTAACGCGAGGCGCTCGCAGCGCCGTTAAATGTTCGTTCGCTCTTTGAATCGCGAATTCGAAACTAAACTAAAACGGGCGGCGGCGTATCGGAACTTGGATCCGTTTTGTTCGTGCTTTAAATTTGTGCTGTTTCAATTAGTGCCATGTTTGTTTAAACACTCTTGTAACATTCTACTAATGTCGTTAGTCAGTTAGTCGCTTCTTAGCTCAAACATCTGCACTAACTCAAAGAATACTTTTTCTCTTGGCCCCCTTCCCCAGAAGTTAGTTACATTGCTTTCAGGTTTTTTCGTTCATTTTTCCATATTTGCTCTTGGAGGAGAAGTGAGGTACTTCTTCCAATCAGTCAAAACGTATTGCCATATTTGGAACGAAGTTCTTCTCGTTTCCTTTTTTTTATCAGTCGATCTATGTAAGTTTGATGATTAAGGGCAAGCCTAAATATTTGGCCTAAATTGGGGTCAGCTTACAATGGAGACAATCTTCGAAGTAAAAGAAGATCTTGTATAATCGGGAGGGCTCTAGAAGATGAGCTTTTCCAGTTCCAGATAAAGACAGTCGGCGGCAATAAATTACTAGATGGTGTACCTGTTGTTTAGAATCGTTCCCAATTGTCCACGCGATGTCTTTACGTACACCATTCAATCCAAAAGGTAAAGACTCCAGGGCGTCCTTGGCGTCGAGGGAAACTTCACTACCAAATTTCGTTCACTAAATTATTCCTATGAAGATAAAAATCTTCAAGAGCTGTACCTACTTGTTCATTATAACTCGCAGGAATTCTTTCTGTCCCACTCCAGAAGAAGATGGGATGCAATGTAATGAATTTGAATTCTAATTTCGTGATACACGTCTCTAGGAATTTTCCGGAGTGAAGGCGAGAGGAAATCTTTTCCAAAACTAATCCACATTCGAGACCCAAGGATATAAAAGAAAAACTGAACGTGGGGAAATTCCATGATATCCCCAAGAAGAAGACCTAAACATATCCAAGCCGAAGCCCAAATTTATCCAATTGGAACTTTTGAACTTAGGGCAAGAAGATTCAATGATTGGATAAGGCCCCGCCATCCTAAACTCCTTACTTTTGATACCTGTGTGTCCTTTGCTTTCTCCTCTACATTGTTTATTTAAACCATTCTTAAAATTTTCTTTTACGTCAGCGATTTCGACCTTGGTCTGCACCTTCTCCTCTTTCATACCGGCTCCCATTTCATTATTACACGTCAGTCTCTTATGTCTTTTCGACTGTCCAAATAATACCTTAACCATTTCGCTCTCTGCCGGTTTATTTCTCTTTTCACCGCATCCATCCTCCTTAATTCCACGAGATATTGCTTGATCCTTCTTATTCTAATTCATTTACTAATAGTCTCATTGATCTTAATCTTAGTCTGTTTTTTATTTCCAAATTTTGTCTTCTCCTCTACATTGTCTATTTCTACCATTTTCAGATTTTCTTTTACGCCAGTTAGCCATGTCGACCTTGAACTGCCCCTTCTTCTCTTTCCTACTGACTTCCATTTCATGATTACACTTAAATTTCTCTTTACTCGGCTCTCCAAATATACCTTATCCATTTCACTTTTTGCCGTTTTATTATTTTTTTTGTCACATCCTCCTCCTCAATTCCTTAAGTTATTTCTTGACTCCCTCTTATTATAATTCATTTGCTGATAGTCTTGCTAATCTTAGTATTGTTTTTTTACTTCAATTTTTTCTTTTCTCCTCTAGATTGTCTATTTCTACCATTTTCAGCTAGCCTTTCGATTTTGGCTTGCCCTTTCTCTTTACTGTTGGCTTCCATTTTTTATTATAGTTAAGTCTCTTCTTACTGGGCTTTCCAAGTATACCTTAACTAGTTTTATTTCATCACATCATCCTCCTCAATTTCACGAGATATTTCTTGATTCCTTCTAATTCTTTTTCACTTACTGATAGTCTCTCTGATCTTAGTATGGTTTCTTTTTACTTCCATTTTCTATTATTTGCTTTCTCCTCTTTCTTTTACGTCAGCTAAACATTACACCTCGGCTCCCATTTCATTATTATAAGGCAGCTAAGTCGCCTTTCTGAATGTACCTTAACCATTAACCATTTAGCTCTTCGCCGTTTTATTTTTTCTTTCTACATTTTCCTCCTCAGTTCCTCGAGTTATTTCTTGGTTCCTTCTTGTTCTAACTGAGGGATAGTCTCACTGGTCCTAGTATTGTTTCCATTATTACCAGGCTTCCTTTATATTTGCCTCCATCTGTTCCAGTTCTTCTTTTTTCTGCGCGTATTCTTTCGTTTTTCCTTGATCAAGGCTGATATTTTCTGAAGAAAATTCTAATAAGTAGAACATAGGCATGATAGAAAAGAAGAGAACATATATCACAAGAGAAGCTAATTGGTCAAAGTAAGACAGGACATGTTTGGTGATGATTAGCAGAAAACTAAAAGAAGAAAGACAAAGGAAAACAAAAATATTATGCGAAAGCTGGGGGCTTCGTAAAATTCCATTTATCTACTAAAGATACATATTGCTGTGTTATTTCCTTTCTAGGATAAATAAAATTTTAAATGAAAAGGATACGCACATTGAATTTGTTTCATTTTGTAAAATGTTCATTTCTTTTGGCTTCTGGTGCCATTTTTCCATTATGTTTGTATGAAAGGGTCCCCTAGAATTCTGAAAATTAAGTTTTTATTAAGATTTTTCTTTTACTTATATTTCTATTTTGTTAAATGTAGAGTCTGCCTAACCTCGAAGATGGTCTTCTGAGTATCGACTCGCCAACTACGGCCAATTGGTTGAAACACAAGTTCAGAGAACTTTTTGGTGACGACTCTGATACCGAGGCCATGCCAGATTACACCGCAGCACCTTCTAGGCCTGTTATTTCGGTGCCTGAAGTCCCGAACACATCGGTCAGGGAGGTTGGGTTTCCGAATCTTGAAACACCTGTCTCTCAGCAGATGGAGGCTGCTGAATTTGAAGAAGCCGTTAAAAAGCTTCCTCGTGAGTTCCTAAATGGACCGCCGTGGGAACAAGCGTCGATATCTACTCCACCTTCTGATGGGGCGAAGGTGAAGATGCTGAAGGTGGAGGCTCTTCGTTTGGGATTAATAGGCTGGCCTACAAAGAGTTAAATTAATTTTTATGTTTTTGGCTTAGATAGAAACGCATTTTTGAGTTTAATTTTGTTGAATTTTTAAATTTTAAATTTTGTATTTTGAGGTTAGATTTTCTTTTGGGGCAAGTTTTTGTTGGCTTGTTTCCCTATATAAGTGGGGCAAATTTTCTGTAAAATTAAGTCTTCCTTGGGCAGTGTTGGTGAGAACATTTCTTCTAGAATGGTAAACTGTTTAAAATTTGGCTCACACACTTGTATTTAACTTATCGTATACAGATTAGATGATTTATCTTAACTGGTTCGATTAGAATTTGTTTATAGCAAAGACGTCATAGAATAATTATATTGCGGTTTGCTATAACGAAGTTAATGTCCAACACGAACACCACACCTTTGTATTTAACCTATCGTATACAGATTAGATGATTTATTTTAACTGGTACGTTAGAATTTGTTTATGGCAAACACAAAGTGGAATAATTACATTGAGTTTTGCTATAGTAAAGTTAGATTCCACACTACATTTCAAAAATTGTAAAATTGGCTGACGTCTTGTCATACGTGCTCTAAAATCTGTACTCTGAGGAATGCTGCTAGGTGCATGTATAGATAGCTGCGGTGAAGTGATCCTGTTCCCTGTTGCTCCCAAAGTAGTTTGGTCGCAGTAAATTTGATAGATTCGTTCAGTCGAGGAATCTCAATGAACCGCCGAACATATCTTATATGTATCGATTTAAAAATTCAACGTGTACTAAATGAAAGATTATCGGGGGCGTTCAAGTTGAATTGAAATTTGACATCAAACTTGTTAGTTGAATAAACTGTCATTGATATTTTAATGAGGCCAGAATTATGTCCGATTAAAATTTTCATGAAGCCGAACAAAGGAGGATGGATGCACCTACGAATATATAGGCTATTCCTTTAAAAGTGTAAACCAAACGTCTGAGAACGTCTGACATTTTCGAAGGCCTAAGTTCTTGGACTCAAAATCAGTATAAACTGATTTAAAAATGCAGAAATATATCCAAAGTAAAAGAACAATAATAAGGACCATAGTCAAATATATTAGTTAGTAAACTCTAAACAAAAGGGGTCGTGGGGGACACAAATTGTTCCCACTCTTAGGGAACAACCTTTTGGCTGTAGTTGCTCCAGGGATTTTTCTACCTTCTTTGAGCCTCCAGGATTTTCTCTGCAGGATACATCCCAGGGAACAATGACAAAAAAACTAAACTGTTCGCGGCAAGATCACATTGAACGTTTCGTAACCAAGTAAAACACAATTTTCTCTTACGGCGTGCCCCATCGCTTACTATATTAAAAATTTCGTAAACAAAAAAAAACAGACGATTAAAAAAAAAACTAGTTTGTTTGGTTCAAGTCGAACGTGTCAAATCTCAAATTGATCCCAAATTTTCACGTGCTTTCAACAGTTATCCCTGCCATCATGTTATGCCCTATACATTCAAAATTTCCTCCGAAAAAGGACATTGCCGAGAAACTGCAGAAAACAAATAAGGCCCTGGTCCATCTATGCGAAAAAAAGGACGACCTAAAGCAGCGCATCCGAAGGAACCTGAAAAACATACAGACCGTCAAAGCAAAGATCGATATGGTCGAGTACGAAGTAGAACAAGTCGCTGAAGAGAAAATGCTCGGCGACAGGAAGGCGAAATTATGGCAAGAAATCGCCAAGCTAAGGAAGGAAAAAGAACAAACGATTAAATATTTACGATATTCCAGGAATAAGTTGAAGCAGAAGTTGAAGGAGTACAAGGCCTTATCTAAGCAATTGATGTAATAAAGATGTGCGTGTAATTTGTTGAGTAGGGATAATTAAATTTTTTTTTTGAATTGGTTTATATCATTACTTGCCGTTTTCAAAAACAGTTAAAGTGTTTTTGCAAATACATGTCTTGACATCATTAGACTTTGGAACCACACAGTAGCATCACTGGAGTATAACTGTCACATTTGCCATTTGACACCTACCGATTTGCAAATTACTATTGCTACCATAAAAACTAGAACAAGATTGTTTTAGCTGTGTAAAAGTGCTACCGACCATAAACGTAAAATTATTTGAATTTGTCTCTTTCACTCATACCTAAGTTAAAGTTTCAGTAATTTTATAATTCTTACTGTTATTGTGGTTTATTGACATCAAAATTTGACATGACTTAAACGCAAGGTGTTCTTCAAGTTTGTGCAAAAAAGTTAATGGCGTATTTGGTAGCAGATATTCTCACGAATGCAAAAAATAAAAAAATTCATACCGACATCCGACAATTCCTTGTGAAATGTTTAGAACCGCTAGACGGACGGTGACCTTCGCCCACAACAATTGTTCTCCCCCCTCCTATTAAAGTGCCGTTTAACATACCTACCCACACATACATGTATATTGTGAAAATTAAACATACCATCCCTTGTAAACATTGATTTGTCAGTGAAGAGAATGTTATTAACAATGTTCGGATTGTCCGTCTCTTCCCGGAGTAATCACCGACAAAATCGCATGCGTTGGAGGCATCAGAGCTTGCACTCTTTGACAAACAACAAACTGCGCAACTGACACAAAGGATTTGCTATTTGGCAAAGGGCGATCTCGGTTAACAATTCTTTACGAGAGATGCTGTCCTTTAGTCGGGTCCCTTTTCGAACCCGCTCAATTAGGTCACTGGAATGACTTAAGTTGCCTACCATACAGGAGAGTAACCAGGTAAGATGCCTGGTCAATCGACCTAAAGAAACGTGGATGTTTTTCTCAAGCGTCGATTTTTAATTGTGATTTATTTACTTTAACGTATCTCAATGGTCACTTATCTAAAAGAGAGTCTATATTTGGGCTAGAGGCTTTCCGCTCAAGCCCTTTATCATATGAAAATGTTTATGTTTGAAATTTTTTTGTCAATACGTCTAAGGATGTTTTCATTTTAATTTAATAATTTACAATCTTTTTCTATTGCTTTTCCCCTTTTATCAAATGTGTTTCCTAATCTGTCAAATGTTAAATATTAAATGTACTTTATTGAACCAATAACATCACAAAGGACAATGGATACGTCATGAAAAGAAAAAGAAATAAAAAAAGAAATAAAAGAAATGACTTTCCAATTCGTTCAAAGTATAGTAGGCCTGCGGATTGGAAAGTCATTTGATAAATTCGGAAACATAATTGACAAAAGGGGAAAACCAAAAGAAAAAGACTGTAATATCACAAAATCTTTTAAACGGACACTAAATAGCGCACAAACACTTAACGTTAAGTCCAACACGAACACCACACCTTTGTATTTAACCTATCGTATACAGATTAGATGATTTATCTTAACTGGTACGTTAGAATTTGTTTATGACAAACACAAAGTGGAATAATTACATCGAGTTTTGCTATAGCAAAGTTAGATTCCACACTACATTTCAACAATTTACAATATACTTGTTCCATAATCGAGCAACACTTTCACCACACAACTGTTTCATTGCATTCAACGATTTTCAGAATTTTGAGGGACAAGGTATTTGCCTTAGCGGTCTCTGAAAACAATTCACCTGTTTGTTTACGATGAATTCGAGGTTGAGATCTACCAATTTCAATTCATCGTTGCAAATTATATTGTAATTTATGTACTTTTTCCAACTGATATATATTTTTGGTTATGTGAACACATATTTTGACATTTACTGTTTAAGGTTGTAGTATTGCAACTTAATAAATTTGTTACTAAGATATTTGATTTTTACTTACCCATTCACCACATTGCTCGTAAATTTGCACAACATTTCAGTAAATACTTTGAGAGTATCTGTTTCTATTTTAACTGCGACATTGCATAGGAACCTCGTATTGTCTAACAATAAAATCACTAGGCCCTGAGATTTCAATTATTTCAAAAAAAGGTATATGCTCAAAACCACAGCAATATGGTAGAATTATAACATGATAGTCAAATGTATCCTTGTCTAATTACTCCCCTCTTTATTTTTTGATGATCTGAGAGAGATAGCAAGGAAAACAAACTGGGGCAGAGAAAGAAATAAAGATGTATGAAAATTGATAAAGCAAGAAGAAATTACCAAGAAATTCGAGAGAAAGCAATTGAATTGTTTTGGACACTTAACAAGAATGAGTAAAAATATAATAGTTAAAAAAGGAACTGAAGCAAGATATGTCAATAAAATAAGGAAAAGCAGACCAATGAGATATTGGATATAAAGGATAAAGGAACTGGGAAGTAAAAGATTCACTGCGCTTAAAAAGCGCAAGGATTCAGAGAAAAAGAAGAAGAAGTGTTTTCTTACCTCGCAGTAGTTAAGTAATTATTTCAAACATATCATGTTTAAAAATTGTATGCTCCAAAATATTTTACAAATTTCTTGTATATCTAGGTACATTTTTCAAATTGATTGGGTTTAAATGTTTTGATTTCATTTTCAAAAATATTATATAAAATTTTTCCGTTGCGCTTTAGCTCTTTTTAAGGTTTGACAATTTTAGTGCGGTTCAATTAATTTTCCCTCAAGTATTCCACCATTAGTCATTTCTTGATTAAGCTTTCATCTTAAAACGCCTCACATTAACGATAGATAGTAGAAGCATGGCGTGCCATTGATTCTCCATTAGTGGCCTACGTGAATATAATGCTACTAAAATATTGATTGCGTCTGCTTCTGTGTCGTCTGTAATTCGCGATCGGTTATATACTTACAAAAGTTATCTACTCCCGTAAAGTTTCATACCTCGACGTTATTTATTTCCGGTCCGGAAATATCTCAATGGTTCTTGAAGACGGCAGTAATAAATATCATTTCTGTTCCTCTCGATTAATTAGATTCCCCGCTGGAAAATCATCGACGTGCGCGGGCGAAAGTTTGAAATGCGCGATGTACTGAAAAAAACGCGCGCGGTAAATTCACAAGGTCCTTCCGCGAGGTTCCCAAATCGGCCTATAAGATTTACAGTAGCAAAGGGTATTGTGAGCGGCGTCAAGAGGTATAAATCCCCAACCTACTAGATGATTTAGCCAGCCGTCACCACCAGCCCTCTTATTTAGTGCGCATGATCGGACATTAACATAACCTCTGATTTATGGTAAGGGGAGATACAATCATAATTCCTTGGCGGGCAATTTATGTTCACTTCGAACTTGTCGAGCTTGTCTCGCCGAACGACTTAGAGCAGTTAAGATATGAAATTATTGTGAGCGTGTTCCCTTTCAAAATTCTACCCCTGTAAACATATTTTAATACTTACGCGCTTTCCCCCTTTTCTTTGCCACATTTTTTAAATTAAATTTCCTTTTAAAATACTTTCTCTCTATGTAAACTTTTCTTAATGGTTTAAGTTCAAAATAATTATTAGGTTAGGCCACCCGCATACCTGAAGCGATTGACCTGTTTATAATAGCTGGCATGTTCTAGAAATTTCATGGGTGCTCTAGTCGACACTAGATCTTTTGAATCATTCTATTTTAAAGTGTGATTGATACTGAATTTGCCAAAAACAGTGAAAACTTTGGAAATATCGATAGGTGTAAAGGAACATAAATTAGTCGCCTTATTTACGTTCTTTATTTATTATCAGGGCAAAAATTTAATTACGCTGGGCCCCAGGTTCGAAACTTTTAATTCGCACGGCAAATGGGAATTGTTCGCCGGCACTTTCCCCAATATATGAATGTCAACAAAGTTTTGTTTTAATTAAATCGATGCGAATTTCGACACTATGTGTTTAGAAATTCGACGCGAGATCGAATAACACGAGCGACGACGACGCGACGGCCGGGACCGTGTACACTCGGAACTTTCCGCGTCTCGTTTTCCCACTTTCCCGCACGCATGCAAATTTCAGACGTCCCTTGCAAGATTCAATCGCTCAGAAATGACGGATTATACGGGGGGATGCGGTACCGTTGTCACAACTGCGTAAATACGTGCTGGAATCTCGTTTTATCAAGTTTTGATGATGAGCTTGAAATACGTCATATTTCAGACAGATTGCTTCGTGTATTGAGGATGTAACAAATTACTATTTATTTATAAACGACTTATTGTTTTGAAGTTCTTCATCATTAAGAAAGCGTAGGACAAATTATACAGTGTGTAATCGAATAAGTTTCCGTGACCTCCTGAAATGTTTAACACAGAGTTTCTTATTTGTACCACTCATCAAGGTAGTAGAGAAACTGTTCATTACTCAGCTGTGTGAAGAAATGTTGAAGAAAAATATTATCCTGAAGTTATAGTGTCCTCCTGCATTATAAATGCAAGTTGAAATTATGATATGCACCCAGAGAAAGCAGCCGAGAGTTATAAAAGCAGCGTGCAAGAGCAGAGCAGCACGAAACTGACTTCGTTAGCTGCGAAATTTCAAGACGGAAAACCGGCGTTAATATTGAAAGATGGGGGGCGAGTTTACGACCGTATAAATATTCCTTGTATGTGACTACAATATTCCAATATTCTCAGCATATCGCAGGGATAAATTCGGAGTTTACCGCGTTTAAAGTATCTGTTAGATGTACAGGATGTAATCGATTGAGTTTTACGCACTTATAAAGACCGAACTAGGTGTTCTCCTTCGCTTTATAATTAAAAAAAAATTATAGTTATTTTAGTTACGTGGTTATTTACTAAGAAATCTGAGGGAGGTCCTTCCGGGCTTATGAAACTGTACAAGTGAATTATACACATAATTCGTCGTAAGGAATGTATTGTAAAAATAGGGGCCATAAATCAGCGTTCATGTCAAAAAATCCAAGCAGTACATAAGGTGGTTTCATACCTGATGAGGTAGTCCGAGGGCTCAGCAGCAGAGGACCTCTTTACAGCTTTCACTTTTAGGGTCTTTCTATTCCCCTACGGGGCTCCATGCGAAGGGTCTTCTTTTAATTCACTATCACATCACCCACACCAGAAATATATAAATTGAAATGCCCACTCGCAAAAAGGGGGTCGACGATAAAGTTAAAGAAGAAGAAATGAAGCAAAGATGACAAAAAACAGCTATTTATTGTTTGCCATTCATCTTCATTGCATGGAAGAAATAATATGAACGATATGATTGTTACAAAAAAGTTTGCAGATTGCACTAATAGATGACGCCAACACGCCAAGAACAATTCATAGTTGTAAGGAGGAATCTTAACAGACTTATTTTTTTAATGAAATTTTCGTATTCAATATTTAATAGCCAGAAAATAAAGCCATTCATTATTTCCCATCCATCTTTATTGTATGGAAGAAATAATATGAATGAAGTTGGTCATGATTGTTACAAGACAGTTTGTAGATTATACTAATAGATGACGCCAAGAACAATTCATAGTGTATGGAGCAATCTTAATAGACTTATTTCTTAATGAAATTTTCGTATTCAATATTTAATAGCCAGAAAATAAAGCCATTCATTATTTCCCATCCATCTTTATTGTATGGAAGAAATAATATGAATGAAGTTGGTCATGATAGTTACAACAAAGTTTGCAGATTATACTAATAGATGGCGCCAAGAACAATTCATAGTGTATGGAGGAATCTTAACAGACTTATTTCTTAATGAAATTTTCGTATTCAATATTTGATAGTCACAAAACAAAGCTATTTACTATTTCCCATCCATATTCATGCTATGCAAGAAATATTATGAATGAAGTTGGTCATGATTGTTACAAAAAAGTTTGCTGAATTCACTGATAGATGGCGCCGAGAACAATTCATAGTTTATGGAGGAATCTTAAGAGATAAATGAAGTTGGTCATAATTGTTACAAAAAAACTTTGTAAAATTCGTCAACAGAAGGCACTAAGAAAATTCTGAGATTTTTTTTAATGAAAAGTTTTATGGCAACAGGTTAGGGCGCGACATCGCGCGGCCATATCTTGATCTAAAATTGTGTGAGAAATGACGACAAATAGCAACCAGTTTGTTGCCAAAAAATTAGATATTTAAAAATTTATTGCAATTAAAACTGGCAACAAATTTTTAAATGTTGAAAATGAATGAAGTTGCTCATGATTGTCAAGAGAAGCTTGTATAATCCACTAACAGATGGAGCTAAGAACGATCTACAATGCATAGAAGCTTTTTAGGAAAGTATTATGAAAGAGTTAATGTGAATGAAGTTCGTCAATGACTTTTCATTGAAAAAAAAATAACTGTAAATGTTCTTGGCGTCTTCTGTTGGCGAATTTTGGAAACAACGGGTTAGGTCGCGACATCGCGCGGCCATGTTTTAAACTAAAATTGTTTGAAAAGTGACAAATAGCAACCAGTCTGCTGCTTAATAAGCCATCTCACACAAAGGGGCCAATGCAAATTTAAAAATTTGTTACAATTAAAACTGACTTGCAACAAATTTTTAAATATCGAAAAGATTTATGCTCACAATGTAAAACGAGTCGGCAAACAAAGCTATTCATCATTTCTAGTTGATTCTCTTCCCTTGAAAGGATAACATAAATGAAGTTGGCCATGATTGTTAAAAAAAGCTTGCAATATCCCCTATCAGATGGCACCAAGAACAATTAACAGTGCTTAGAGGATTCTTAGGAGCAAATTGTCCGCTTCCTATGAAAGGGTTAATGTAAAATGAAATAGGCTGTGATTGTTACAAGGAAGTTTGTAAAATTCGCCGCCAGAAGGCGCCATAATCAATTCAAATTGCGTAGAGGACTTCTAGGAGATTGTTTCTTAATGAAAAATTTGATAATTTATTGCAAACTGACTCTTATTTATCATTTCTCACACAATTTTAGGTCAAAAATCGGCCTCAAGATGTCAGAACTTCCACTGTTGCAAAATTTAATGTTCAAATCTTTTACAAAATATTTACTATTTAAAGAAGAAGAAATGAAGCAAAGATGACAATTTTTAAATTTGAACAAAGATATAACAATAAAATAATGAGAGGGACACTTCTGTTCACCAAAAGGGTTGGACGAACGAGTCCCCCTTTTGGTCCTGCTCATTTAGGTCACTGGAATGACTTAAGTTGCCTACTCTCAAGAGATTACGAGGTGTTTTTGGGCCAGTTCCGCTACCTTGCGTAGGTGAGGTCCTCTCGCGCTCGTTTAAACCTGCTAATTAACTAACTACAGGATGGATCTAAAACTCTTGTTTACGATTAACTAACACAATTATTGATGAGATTTAAACAATCATTTTATAAATCGAGTTTCAACGCAATTTAACCGCCTAATAATGACACAACGCTATAAATAATTCCAAACGTATAATTGCAACAATAAAATTTAATGTGGCGAGTACGTTAGTTCCAGAACAAAACGCATTTGTTTCCGTATTATGATTCCAAATGGCTGAAATAGTGAGAGAGAGAGAGAGAGAGGGGGGCATCATAAGTTTTAATATTGGCTAACTTTCGATAGCGTTGTAGTAAATTGAGTGAGATATCGCAAGGATAAGTGTAAAAAATTGTTTTACTTTACCCTTGTTTGCGGCGGATACTTTTAAAAATATGTGCCGGAACAACAAGAAGAAAAAAGGCCAATGAAAAGCAACAAAACGCACGCAGGCGAAAATTGAATTAAACAATAAATAACGGATAATCGATGGACTTTTTTTATATGTCAGGGCATTTTACACGCCGTGTTTGCTCCTGACAGGGTAAACAACGTGTCGATAAGTTACTCGTGAAATGCGACTAGGCACTGATGTATTTTGTTTTGACATACAATCTCAATATTTTTTTTTCTTTTGAGGGCCAGACGTATCGTAAAAGTCAATAGATTGAAAAATTCGAAATGAAATCAGACGTGATATGCAAATCTTTTCCGGTTCGTATAAATCTCCTTATGGATTTACCGGCGTAATGGAAAACAAATACTCTCAAATTAGAAATAAATAATGTAAGATTAAGTCTACTAGAGGAAGCTGGAGTAAGTCGGGGTTTATCTCGCGAAGATAGATTTTCTGGATTGGAGCATTCGGTAAATATTTGCACTTGCTTAGGTTTTAAATCACCAATACAGTTCTGATAAAAAGAAAACCGGCGTAAGATAAATAACTTCTGTACATCGAGTTTACATAGAGGACATCTTGAAATACTCTATATACGAAATTGAATGTCTGTTTATATATTCACAATAAAATATATAACAATAAAAGTACGTCTAATATTTCCTCTACTAAAACCAAATAAAAATTTGTACATTTCATTCCAATTAAAACATAACAAATATCCTTCCAACGTAGTTCATATAAAGCAATGCATTTTTTATTACATACTCACAACAAACTGAAACTGAAGTCAAATAAATTATTTATGATTTCATTTCGTTTCTTGTGTTACTTTCAACAAATTAAAATCGAGGTTCTCCTTTAAAATATATCAATTTAAAATTCCTTGGGGAACCTCACGTTTATTATTGACTATTCATCCTAAAAGATCCTATGTAAACAGAAAAAAGAATGCGTTGGAGGAATGAAAATTACTAGTGGGAAACGCTTTGGATTACAAATACTTTGAAGTTTTATAAAGAACAAAAATATAAACCCAGCCAAAAGCTATTTAAAAACATGTAAGTACAGAAAGAAACTTCGGTGGTGCCGTTAACTTTTCTTATCGTCGCGGGTGGGCCCCGCTGAATAAAATTTGAATACGAATTTAATATTTTCTTTGAAAAACATAAAACACATGAGAAATTTTATAACGCGAAGTATTCTGACATCTGTGACGTCCCGCCGATGCAAAAAGTTTCTGGTTTGTGATTCCAGGGGAAGATATTTTAGGGATGTAATGTCCTTCTCCTGCGAAGAGAGCGGAGGTTTTTGCGTGATGAACCGTCTTCATGGAGTTGGATAAATATTATGACGGGAGATGCCGGAGAATAAACGTTCCTTCGCGTCGTCGTAGGAACATATTGTCTGGTCCTTGGACGTTTTGTGTTGTAAAATGTTACACTGTTGCAAAACAGTCAGTCGATCGATTACTTTAAAGTTTCAGCGTAATTATGGCCAATAAAATATGAGTTTAGAAGAACACAACTCAAACAAATTTACGAAAAAGTCATTAATAAAAATAACAAGCTATACAGTGCAATGTTTTCCACAAAATGAAATGACAACTCCACAGAACTCAAAATCTAAAAGAGAATGAATTTGGCCTTAGAATTTTACAATTGGTTTTCACTTTCATTAAAATAAATTTGATGGCTGACGATGCTGCTTTCCGAAAACTGGAATTCTGAACTCTCGCAACAGGCACTTTCCTAAACAGATAATCACTCCGTATGAAATATGTGAAAAGAAAATTCCAATTTCAATTAATTTTTAGATTGGAACACGATCTAGAGAACTTCCTCATTTAAGTAGAGAATCGTAATTTTATAACTTTAGTAGGGTGTTCATTTAACTTATTTTTGTTTTGTTTAAATGAGTACCAGACTACGCACAAACCCCCAAAGTGACACCTTGTGCTTGCACGACTAAAATGTCACTCACTCCCTTGTTTATTATAATTTCGTTGTTTTAAGTGAGTAAGGTCACATGTTTGCACACCAGCAATTTTCCCCTTTTTTAAATTTATTTTTATTTAAGAGTGAATAATTTTTAAATAACTAGGCTGTGGCTTGTTTGTACAGCAACCAGCTCCAATTTTTTAAAATTATTTAAAAAAATAATTTAATATTTATTTTAATAAGAAAATTAATAACTCGCGATTTCATTTGTGTTTCTTCACTTCATTTTTCTTCGTTAACACTTGTTCTTTTTTTTCGAAATTTACAAATTGCAAAGGTTCCTTGGCGTTTATAGTCGAAGTGAAAGCTTTTAAGGTCGGAGAAAGAATACCAGGACGCGCTTTGTGCCGGTATTTATACTGAAAAACAATTGGATGTCCCATTTGTTCTTGCGCGCGCTCGCTCGCTCGTCCACTGTAATATGTGAGCGAATTGTCACCAGCCTATCTATTTAAACAAGCATTTCGATATTTTTTCCAAAATTTTCGTAATTCCGCCTACCAGAATTGAGTAAATAAGTAATTTAGAAATACTTGTTTGTAGGTGAATTAATTTGTTGCATAAAATCAAATCTTTCTTCGCATAACCTAACTGTCTAATTTCGTATTTTCAAAACAAACTTAAATAGCTCCTCCAGTTGCTACCTCGTTATGGCTGGACGATTTATAATTAAAAGCATAACCCGTATGGAATTTGGAAGGATAATAAGAACAGGAATACATTAGGCAAAAAGAAAAATGTGACTTTACATCGAATCCTGTGTAATAAAAGAACAAAGAAAACATATAAAACCATAATTTAGACAAGAGAAACATGTTCAACCGAAAAACAAAAAGAAAAGAAAAAATCAACAAAAGTAAAGAACATGTGGAACACAGCGGAAAGAAATGCAAGGAATGCAACAGTCGAGAGGAAACGAGAATAAATATTTTGGCAAGAAATTATTCAAAGTTAATACAAATTAAATCAAGGATGGATCAAATGCACGCTTTATATTAACAATATCAGGCGTAATTATATGTTTTGAAATCCATAACTTTGCATGTGCAGACTAATCAGATTTAATATTCATTACACATTCAGCAGCAGCGAATTTTGTGAAGTTAATTAAATTTTACAATAATTGATAATGATAACACACAATCCCGAGTTGGGTAATTGTGCAATCTATTACTTAATCAAAAACTATTTCAAACCGCACATTATGTACGCCTTTATTTTTTTTCTACAAAAAGGAATGTAAATTTTTTGTCAAAGGTATCCGAGTGAAAACACATTTTACACTTTCCAATAAAACCATCTCTACCAATGATGCATTACGTGCTCCCCTAATTCCCCGTAGAACAAATTACATCACGGTAATACACTCTATAGAAATGAGAATGCCTTTACGAGGGCGGGCGGCGCGGCGCTCTTCTTTTTGGCTTTCGCGAAATAAATGAAGTTCTGGTATATATTGTCTGAGACTATACATATTGACAAGCTCGTTATGCGGTTACGCTTATGGGATGTACGAAAATGTAAGAGGCTTGAACGCGACGCAACTGAACACCGCTAATGAGATTATAAGCTCGTCGGAGACGGTGTTGTTGAGCGAAGCAAGAATTTTTCCGACGTGAATATTGTCGTATATTCATAACTGAAGGGTCTGTGTGATCACTCACTGGAAGAATTTTAAGTAAATTTCTGGTACGATCTATAATAGAATGCAAAAAGAATGCGATATTTGATTACTTTCGCAAGCATTCTTGATAAAGTAATTCTGATTTGCTTATGTTTGGACAAAAAAAGTAAAATGAAAATGAAGGGCAGAAACGAATGTGTAATAGTTGTGTTCGTTTTCGGATTCACCATTAGCAAATCAATGTTCCTGCAAACTTCACAAAGCTTGTTGTGTACAAGCAAAGGAAGTAAATTTTATATACATGACTGTAAAATTGATTCTGCGAGTACTGTCAATAATGCCAAACGTCTGCGGCGGAAAGATTTATCCACTTTCGGTAATGTAATTTCGTCATATCTGCAGCAGTTTCCTAAACGTTAAAGTCCTTGTGTCGACACGGAGGCGCGCTTTATTCAAGAATCCTGCAAGTTTTGTCAACAGACACGATTTAAATCTGCTTACGACGGATTCGGGCAGCGCCTTCCGGATTTTTCTTTTGTGAAAACGACGCGTAATAAAAGCGTCCGTTAATTAACGACAGTATCTTCAAAAGCATTCGTTTGATAAGGTGAAGTGTATTCATCATTTCACGGAATTAATAACTGGAGGATGGAAGCAATAAAAGCCGGCGATCGGAGCTACTTATCAAACCGAAATTATCATTTGCAAGCGGGCGGCTTCTTATACGTACTTCGATCAAATCACGACGGGGGCGCGCTCCGCACTATTTCATTAAAAGCGAATTTCCTGGAAATCGTTCAATTAGGCGTTTTTCCTCTTCTTATCGGCGAAGTCTGTAATGAGGAAACGCTATTTTAATTGAGCGACTGAAGATTCCTACTTCGCCCTCGAAATTTATTTCAACCGACAAATAAAGTTAACTCTCGATTGGTTGTTCCGCGCTGGAACCTTCGTAATAAGCCCCGGCGGCTCGCCTCAAAAAAAAAAAAAGAACTCCTAATTGCCGTTCGCGATGGTGCAAATTAAACGACATTAAGTCGGAGGTAAATTGCTGTGCGTTTTTTGTAAATCGATTGGATTTTATGGCGAGATGTTTCCGAAGGCTTTAGAAAGTTAGTACGTGAGTACTACCAACCCATTCTTTCCGCAATTTGGAACTGTAATAAAACAACATCTTCAAAAGAAAACAGATTGTTACGTTTCATTTTCGACTTAGATAATACCATTAGGTATACTTCCCTTTCGTCCTAGCTGTAGGGAGGATTGCATACTCCTGTTTTGATTTCCGCGTGTACAAAACTTTCCCAGCGTCCCTTACGTGGAGAGACGCTTGATCCATCATTGATTGACTGGTTGTTCGTCGAACCGTACGTGCGAGTTTTGTTTTCCGTCTCCCAACGGTGTAGTCCAGTCAATGAATGTCCAAAAGGGGGTTGTAGAGGACATGGAGAGGGGGAGAATTTTTCTCTTCAGGAATGTGTTGGGGATAGTTAGGAGGTAAACATACTAAAAGTCCCCACCCCTACCCCTGCTGTGAAGTTCTGATTGGGAAACCAACTACCACCCGAGTTGTGGGGTTGGGAGCATAAGGCAAATTATCTAGTTCCGGTGCTAACCAAAGACCCAGCAGCACCAAAAGAAATTTTGGACTTGATTTTTTGCAAATGCACTAAAGATTGCAGCACTACCAGATGTGGCTGCAAGAAGGTGTCCATGACTTGTTCCCCTTTATGCCATGGGAAATGTTTAAACGGAGTGCCCATTTTAATGAACCCCTCCGCACATCCCCTACGGACACTGAATCCGATATTCAGGAAATGAATGAAGACGATGCTTCCCCTCCCCCTTCCCCCTGAAGCGGCAGGGGTAGGCGTGGGGACTTTTAGTATGTTTACCTCCTAACTACCCCCAACACATTCCTGAAGATAAAAATTCTCCCCCCCTCCATGCCCTCTACAACCCCTTCGTTGACTGGACTAGTGGCCATTTTCGTGTTACCTGAATTTCCGGTGTAACTACAGGCCATCTTTCGGGGTTTTGGAGTTGTGGAGACGTTGTTTATTTCTTCGAAGGAAGAATTGACTCGGATGGAGCCGGATTTTGTAACTTTACGGGCATCTCGCACTCGAACGACTTCATCGCATTTCTCATCGGGGTTTTTTTTTGGTTTGGTTGGACCCCTCTCCGTTCTAAAGCATTATTACACTTCTGCGTTTCGTATTTGTGACTGCCTTGTTCCACGCGGCCTCATCGAACTCGCCGCTGAACGCATCGAAGGAAGGTCGAAAGTAACTTCACCGGCCTAAGAGGGCTTCGCGTCTGGCAGGCATCGCAATCACGGAATTTTAAGGTCGGAACAAACTAAATTATTTCTTTATTTTGTTTTATCAACGACACTTTTTCTTTGTTTTGAATGCGGTAATATTCAAATTTTCGCTGACTTAATGTTCACATATTGTAACAGACGACAAAAGCATGTAAAATCCGTCCCTGGTTCATCCGCATCTGCATGGATTGCATCACCGTGGCAGCCGGCAGCAGAGGAAAATTAGTCATCAGAATTTCCAAGAACAACCAACACCTGCACAGACTACGTCAGTGGAAAGTAGGTCAAGTCAATTCATATAAATAGAAATTTTCGCTGACTTAATGTTCACATATTGTAACAGACGACAAAAACATGTAAAATCCATCCCTGGTTCATCCGCATCTGCATGGATTGCATCACCGTGGCAGCCGGCAGCAGAGGAAAATGAGTTATCAGAATTTCCAAGAACAACCAACACCTGCACAGACTACGTCAGTGGAAAGTAGGTCAAGTCAATTCATATAAATAGATCGATTTTCCGATTAGAAGTTAGTTCGGCGAGATCCTTAACTTACCTTAACTACTGGTCATGTAAGTGTAATTCTTATATTTGCCACCCCAAATAAATGTGCCTTATGTATTTTGTGTCACCTTAATTCTGACTACGCCCTACAACCCTTTTAAGTATACGTTACTTCTTGGTACAAACTGGATTACCAAAAAGGCAACGTTACATTATTTACTGTTATTTTTACTGAATTATTAGTCACGTATTTCGTGTTATTTTTAATGAAACAATATTCACGGGCCTTGTCTGTAAACGCTAGCGAAAAGGCCTAATCGCGAACGGTAAATGTTCGATTTGTAATTTTATGTTTTATATTAACGTTTGTGACATTTTGTTGACATTGATTTAAATATTTTGGGGTGTGCAATACACGATTTTCAACCCTTTTATCTTCGCTTCGGTGTTTCATTTCGGATATACCCTTCCTCTTATAGCGGTTGCTCTCTTAACTGTGGAACGACATTTTGACCGTCCCTTCCAGCGTGGAACTGCAACTATTTCGATACCCCATTTCACCCATAGACAAAATAAACCTAGACTTACAACGGCAATGTATCAATGTAAAAATCAATGATTTTATTAAAAATTATAATACTAACCCTGTCTAATACAATAAAATAAGTCTTGTGTACAATGGGTACATTTGTATGTTAAGTAATTCAGCGTTTTTACAGTGAAACCAGCCATGTATGTGTTTATAAAAGACTATATCACAAACTCTTTTAAACGGACACTAAATGGCACACAAACACTTAACGTTTCGCAGTCGTTCGACAGCTTCGTCAGAAGTGAAAAATATTAATTATTTATAAAAGACGTTCTAGTAAAATCTTCATGTGGAGAACTTTCTTGTATGACACTGGAAATGATTCTTTCTGGAAACAAATTTGAAATGAACAGTGGAGTTGCTAAATCATCTTCATGAAAAAAAGAAATTATTTAAATCGGGAAAAAATACTCCCCTTTATCATCCTCCCAATCAAATGTGCGATTATAATTTGCAACTATTAATTATCGATGAATGGCCGATTTCTTCACCATGTTTTTCCTAAAGTTAATTTATCAGTCAATTGAAATGTGCCGAACATACTTTCATCCCTGATTAACTTTAACCTTTGGTTTATTCCTATGCCTACAGTTGTTAAGACAATTGTTTCTATAGGAATAAACCAAAGTTTAAAGTTAATCAGTGATGAAAGTACCGGCCCTAAGTGTGACATTCTAACTGACAGATAAATTTAACTTTACGTAAAGGCGATGAAGAAATCGGGCCTAAGATGGTTTTGAAAGCTCCTATGAAACCACTGCTTGTAAGATGGTTGTATCTCACTCCATTACTCTTAATTTGTCCAAATAAACTTTCTAGCGGGTCCTGATTGAATCTTCTACCAAGTACATATTGAAATCCTTGTGATTTTAAATATTCCCAACCGCACATAATATTTTTAACAGTTATTTTCCAAATTTTCTCTTTTCTGTCTCTGAAAATTTTCACAAAAGCCATAGAAGCTAACATAAGCGTTATTTACCCAAAAATTCATGACTGCTGCTGTCAGATATTCCAAAATGAAGTTCTTTGCCGCGCTGCGGTGATTTCATACTACGATTCAAAGAATCAAACGTTTTTCGCTCTAAATAAATGACAGATAACAAATTCAGTTTTATGTCATTTACCGTTTTTATTTACACCTGCTGCCACCATGTTTTTGGAAGATAAACTAATTTCCGATTTCAAGGTCATGCATTTGCGTTAAATGTCTAGGTTTATTTTGCCTATGATTTCACCTTGGGTGTAGCTTGGGTCACCTTCAATCGTTGGTGGCGCCCTTATCGACGACGTTTTGTGGTCACGGCTAGTTGGTCCCCATTTTGGACCACGACCGTCTTCACTGAGCTCGGGTACAAAAAGTTTGACTCAGGTAATGTTAAGTCCACGATGTGCAGCAACTGAATGTCTGGTGGGTATCAAATGATTAAGATACTCTGACAAAATAAGCGGCCAAAAGCGTGATAAGTTGCAGGATATTTTTGCCATCCAAATAATGTAGCAGCAGTCTGAAAAGTTATAAATAGAGATGGAGTTTTCTTTAATGTTAAAATTTATGTGGTGGCACCAGGATAATCGGTTAATAACAAAGTAAAATAATGAAATTCTGTGGATAAAGTGCTCATGCAAATTTTTGAAAAATCAATTGCTCGCGTAATAACAAAATAATCCGCGGCATTTTCGCGAAACAAAACCAAATTTCACGCATGTAATTTCCGTTGTAAAACATAATTTTCTAATAAACGAACGAATTTCAATTTTAATCGAACTTTTAAAACATTAATTTGCATGCTTAAATAAGCATTAAAATCGCTTGTCCATCCAGACGTAATTTTTTTTACACGGTTATCATTTCTGGTTGGTACGGATTTACATACCTTTACAGGTCTTTTCATTAGACAGTTTTAGTCGGTATTGAGGGTCTTTAAAGTGATTCTCGAATTTACATTTAAATTAGGTATGTCGAGCGCGCGGAGTGTTCCTTGCAGAAAGAGGGAATAAAACACTTAATCAACAACACTTCTCAATCAAGGGAGTGCAGGTTTCACGGGGATCTCGTAAATTGTAAATTACTGTAAATCGCCACCTTTGTGTTCTCGCTGCTATATTATGTATTCCTAGTTCTGTAAGCTTTCAAATATTTTCATCGTTGCAAGCAAGGAGTTACACGAAATTCCTCGCCTACCGCTTACATACTCCCCCATATTTTAACACAGACGTCTGTAAGCTCTTAATTTGCGTCAGAAACATTCATTATTATTATAGTGAATAATGTCAAAAATTATTAAATATGAGTTAATGAAAATCTCTAATTTCTTCAATTTTCTTCTACAAATATCCATTTGTACAAATAAAGAGTTAAAAGTGCAAGGCGATTAGGTGTCGTTTTAAACCGAAATAGTGGCAGTAAGCTTAAAACCAATAAGCTTTACATATCATTTAAATATTTTAATTAAAGCTTGCACGCTTCTTTTTCGCTCTCGCCCCCCAATTTAAATCTGAAAGGGGTTGGCGGCGGTGTGCACGAGCACCGGCTAAGTCTAATGCATGTTACCTTGCAAATGCGGATTTTATGGCAAGTGCTGAAAAGGGTTCGCGCCGCCGTGAATAAGGGTTTGTGCACACGCCTGTGACAGATTTAGCATTCGCTAATACGGTTAGGGCTTGCGTTTAGTTGTAAATTGGCCCGGATGATTATGTTTTAATGAGTTCAAATAATGTTTAAACTGTTACGTTTTGACGTTTATGATTTTCTAAATTTATGGGCCAAAAAACCTTTTTAATTCAGATATATTCACTTCGTCATTAATTGAGAAGTAATCAAGTATTCACTAAGTAAAAAATTAAATTGACGAGAAAACTTGAACATAAATAATTTATAAATTGAACATAAATAAATAACACTTGAGGTTTTTTTCTAGGTTATTTGTTACCTGTTACTGACATCTTAAGCGCGGTCAAGTTCATACAGAAAGAAACAAAGTGAAAATCTCATCGTGCAGATAACACCACGATAACAAAAATTTATGGTCGGCGATAGAGCGGTTTCGATAGTGTCACGCCCTGAAAGTTTTATAGGCAAGACTCGAAGCTACTTGTGTTTTGATGGAAATTTCCTTGAAACTCAATAACCTCGCCTCTTATTCGTGATTACGTAATTCAAACTTAATTATTCCACACTAGTTATAACGTTCAATAGTAAATCATCAACCCTACATTATGTTTAATGTAATGAAACATTTTATCTTCTTGTATTCCCACTAAGAAAGAGAAATAGATATTTAAATTAACCTCCATTTGTTCTTAAAGTATTCCTCAGTTTCTATTTCATGATGTAATAAATTACATAATGAGATTAAGGGACGCAACTCGATTAAACAATACATTTATTATAAGTAATAACAAGTAGTAGACTTACATGGTTTACACTACACTATATGAGGAGGAGACTCTCCTCTAAGTAGAAAGACACTCTAATGCTCTACAAAATGAGTTTCGTCAGTATTTATATGTTCCTCTTTTTAGAAGGTTCTTCCAGGAAGGCTTTATGTAATCCCGTCGTGAGTCGTGACATATGAGTCATCGGAAAATCTTAGATGAATCGTGCTTGTTCGGTGATGGTAAAACCGCCTGATGTACTTATTTTTATGTTTCTCCTGGAAGCATTGGAAGCAATGTCCTTGTTGCAATATTTTGTGATAAGCACTAGCTTCGAACAACTCGGCAAATTTGCTTCCTTTGGAACAAAAATAACATTGCTACCTTGAAACTAAGAAGGAGGGTTCGAATCTTCTGCATGGTCAAGCTATTTGCCAAGAGTGTGGAGACTGACCAAGGTGGACTACACTCAGGCAAAAGCTTTCAGACCCATCAGTCTTATGTTTTTTGTACTAAATACAATGGAGAAAATACTCGATGGGCATATGAGGGGTCGATAGACCTTTACAACAATACCAGTTTGCCTGTTCTATAGGTCTGTCTACAGTGACAGCACTTCATCATTTCCCTTGGAAGGTGGAGAAATCTCTGGAACGTAAAGAGGTCATTTTAGCTGCCTTTCTAGACATCGAAGGGGCCTTTGACAGTACATCCTTGGACTTCATTACCTCGGCTCTGAGAGGTAGACGAATGAAGGGAATTTGCTGCAAGTGGATTGATTTTATGTTTCTTAAACAATTATTTCGGAGAGGTGCTGTCTTCTTCTCAGGTTCCCTTTTGGTCCCATTCATGTAGGTCACACGAATGACTTAAGTTTCCTACCCTATAGGGTCTTCCTAAGAGCGTGGGTTATTTACTCTACCGTTCTATCTCATACGTTGGACGTTTAGTCTGTATAATTTCCTCCAAACTCGTTATCCTATGAGAATATTAATGTTACGATCAAAGTTTGCAATTCTTTTGTGGATACGTTTCCAAGAGGTTTTTATTTTAATTCAATTTAATAATTTAGAGTTTAAAATTTCGGCTGTGTACAATAGGTTTCTAGGAACGCAGCCCAGCTCGAAGATTAGCTTCTCGTAGAAATCCCTGGATCTTGCTTTTCCAATTTTGGCTCGATTCATCGCCTTTACCTTTCAGATCCCGTCAAGGTCTCCTTGAAACGCTGAATCATCACGTACACAATGGTTTTAGGCGTTCTTAGTTCTTTAGCCAATCTTTGGATATAATAGATTTGGAGTTTTGATAAATTTTCTTTCGTTACTTTCGATTACTTCTTGAATTTTAGAGATAAAAGATTTTGTTTGGTGCTTCAATTAGGTACACCTTATTTTACCGATTTTAAAAGCAAACATTAATTAACAGCCATTAGTAAACTTGAATTAATTATGAGCTTAGAGTTGGTAGTTTTCTTTTTTGTGCACGAAGGTGTTCTTCGTTCGTCTTTAAGAATTTATAAGGATACTATTTAAATGAAAGTTGTAAGCGCTTAGAAAAAATTAGAATTTCCTCTGCTGAACGTGATCCTCAATTGTTGGACCTAAAATACCTGAGCGCCGAGTGTCTGTAGTGTTCTGTATCGGAATTACAGCCGCTTAAAATCTTCCGGTTACTTCCTCTTTCGCTGGCTAAATAAACCGATCCGATTACGGCTTAATATCTTCGCCGGTAGCGGCCGAGTGTTCCGCGTAAAGTGCCCTTTTGTGCGCGAACTTTTGTAATTCTCCGAAGGATGATTGGATACTTACAGGATTTTAGGTGACTGCATTCATCGATTGCCAAGGCAACGGCCCGTTTATCACATAAACAAGGGGGGATCGAGTTTGCACATGTGAAAAGAACCAAAAGTATTAGATTGCAGGACGTAATTATTATTGGACAGATAAATAATAAAACAATGCCATGGCACAAGAAAAGTGTAACTTGATAACGCAATGAATCGAATTCCAATCCCGAAACCCTGCCCTTTAAGTTCAGCACGTTCTAGTTAAAGGAGAAGCATAAATGATAATTTTTAAATTTGAACAAAGATATAAAAATAAAATAATAAGGGGGACACTTCAGTTCACGAAAAGGGTTCGACTAACTTTTGTAAAAATTACATGAATGTGAATGTGAATATTGTTTACATTTTCAAAACGCGAGTCCCCTTTCTAATTTGCGATCGCGAGGCGGCGGCATCCATGCGAGTCCCCCTTTTGGTTCCACTCATTTAGGTCACTGGAGTGACTTAAGTTGCCTACCCTCAATGAATTTCGAGGTGTTCTTGCTCCGGCTCTGCTACCTTGCGCGGGTCAGGTTCTTACGCGCTCAGGGTCTTTATCGCGTGGTTTATTTACTTTAACGTATCTTAATGGTCAGTTATAGTAAGAAAAGTCAGTATTTTGGCTACAGTTTGTTGCTTGGGCCCCTTATCGCTTGAGGCAAATTATTTATGCAATGTAAAAGTCTGATTGCTACCATCTTTTTACTATTCTTGTTACGTACAGAGGATAATTTCATTATTGAAGAAAATAATCTGATTTTGTCGAAGGATTTTCCTTTCGTAGTCGATGTGGCAGGTGACCACGTATATATGCAGCAGCAGCAGCAGCAGTAAGAAAATTTAAATTTCTTGCGTTTCCATTTTCTTAAATCTAAAAGAGGAGTTAAAATCAAATTACCTTTGTCTCACATTTTGATTTATCCGCTCCATTTCGGATGTAAAACGCAAATTTCTTTCGAGCGATATTATGAATCGCGCGCGATTAAGCAAAGCAACACGAATACATCTCGAAAATTAAACCTGTCAGCGGAAAGTTTCCTTCCGATGTTATTTACTCGATTAACGATTCCCTTTATACGGAATTTTCGTTCGTTACTTCAAACGTCATCGCGCCGAATTAGCATAATCTGTGCGCTCGCCGCCCAGACGTCAATACCTCTCGGATAACGAAATTTTGCTCGAAAACATTTTTAAAATCGTGCTATTGTCTTTAGGCGAGCATTAACAATTTCGGCTATGAATTATGCATGGACCGTCTTATGAAAAGTGTTCGGCGTCGTCCCAATAGATCCGCAGTCAACTTTTTTACAATTTGGGATCGATAGCTCAACTACGTTAAGTGGATATTTATTTTGCACCTTTTGGTTGTGCTAAATTGACACAAGAACTTTCAACTCAACTCTTCTTTTGAACTCGCTAAAAACCATCAAGTAAAGAGAGACCCAACAAAATCTGTTGCTCTCTCCAACATTAAATAAACAAATAAATGTATTCGCGTGAGTAATAGAATAATAATAATTGCAAAATTACAATCATATCACACGCTGCGCTAATTACGAAATTGTTACTACGTCATTTGCCCTGGAATCATTGCCTCCAACATTATTATTAACCAACGCCCGGCGCTCGTTAATGTTGTTTTCCCCCCTGCATTATTCGATTCACAAAATATGCTAATGCCGGACCTCGCAAAAACAATAGGATTACGCTCGGCTGAATTTGTACCTCTATTGATAATTTTTCTCTTTGCGATGCGGGCAGACCGCCCTGATTTATTATTTTCATAATGAAATGTGTTTCCTGCGGGATAACGCAACGGCAAATATAGTGGACAAGATCGTCGAGATTGTGATATGACAATACATGTCCTGAATTTTAAATTACATCCTCCCGGCGTGTTTTCATTCTATTCCAGGATATCGGGCTCGCTGATCTCTTCGCAGTTTATTCCTAAAACAATAGTCCTTGTTGACTCTTGACTTCAGGATGCTCTCAAAACAGAGCATGTGTGAGCCGCATTTTCGTCCTTCTTTCCTTACATTACGTTAGCACAACATATTCTGCCTGTCACACTAAATTTATTCATTTTTTTTTTTTTTTCTAAATAAAATTATAACTTCAAATATTTTTCTTTCAAAGTTAAGCGAATCAAAATCTAAAATTAAATAAAAATATTACGTAGTAAACAACAATGTTTCCCTTTGTAACATAACGTAAACATTCTCGTATGATAACGGGCTCGAGCGGAAGGCCCCTAGTCAAAATACTGACTTTCCTTCATACAAGTAACCATTAAGGTACGTTAAAGTAAATTAATCACGACAAAGAATTCTTGACGCGTGAGTAATACACTCGCGTTTTAGGACGACTTAAGTCATTCCGGTGACTCCGCAACGGCTCCTAACGGGCACCAGGGGAAAGCCCTTAGCCAAAACACTGACTCTCCTTCAGATTCTGGATTAGTGAGGGGAGTAAATGAGACTTCACATGCACTTAGGCCACAGTTTGGGCCCATTGTACTACCCCCATAATCAACAGCGCACGACTGTCAGCGCAATCCAAGTCATCCCACTCTTTCGAAAAACCCGAGAACGTCTGACAGAGGAGCACTGTGAATCCCAGCCATGTCAGCCCAGAATTTCCCCAACATGGTGTCACCAAATTTATAATTTAATTGACTCGTAGCCTCGTACCTACCTTGATGGTGTACAAGTTCTGCTGACTAAACGTATCAGCTGTTCCCCTAAACTAGCAAACTGCGGAGATAGAGGTGGGTTTAATTACGATGGTAAAAATTATTAAAGGGCGCCAGTAGACATTGATTAAATGATTAAACATTAGTGAAATGTTAATGAAAGTAAACAATCAGTCGACGTCCCCAAATCGACAGAATTGGGCAGACAAATCAAACGTAAACAGAGGCTTTAATTACTCACTGGTATGTGACTTATGAATCGGTATTAAATCCAACAATAAAACTCACGGGTTGTTTCTGTCAGTCAGGGAAACGTCAAACGAATTTGACGATCACACCACGCCATCTACGGTTCCTGTCCCGCGTTGCTAATCCGGATTAAACCGGTGGACCAAACAGCTAAAATGGCGGGACGATCTCCAGAAAGCACAGCGATGGGTAAAGTGTGAGTTAGAAGTAGGTCTACCACATGAGTTATAACCCAATCGCAGAGCCAATTGTGAACGCACTCGTAAAATCCAATAAAAGAAGCCTGCGTCATTGGCGACCATATTGGCATCCGCCATTGCTTGATATATTTTACCTGAGGTTTTCAAAGCTCCTTGGCTTGGAATTGGGATTAGAATTACCCCAAACCGTTCGGTGGTGTAGCCAGGAATGCCGGCAGTGCCGTTAATGAGTTTTCCTCACACAAAGAGCAAAAACTCCGAGATCACACTAAGACACGTCTACATCTTACAAGTGAAACAGGAACGCGAATCTAAGATGGTGGTCGATAAATAACGCGCGAAAGTCGCAAGCACTAACCAATGATGGACCATAATATAGTCACGTGGTGCCCCATAACCAATGAATGTTGCGCGAGTTTTTCTCCCTGGCGAGGTAACGAGGAGGAACAGTGTTGCCATGCCAGACAGGACGCAGCCAGTCGATGATTTGTTGCCACGTTTTCTTAGCGGCAAATTCAAACGTAACAATGGAACCTCTAATCGAGGCGAGTGCAGGGAAATCACAAAGGATAAGCTCAGCTGTCTCTTCCTCTAGATTGCAGCTTCTACAAATCGGCCCCTTTGTTAAACCTATGCGATGCATATGTTTGTCCAGTTTGCAATGGCCTGAAAGTATTCCTACGAGTAGACACATAGTCTTCTCCTAGGTAGTTGCATACAGAATCGTGTCAATCTGAGTGAGGGGTCGTTATAGTCTTTTCCGCTTGATGACCCGTCGATCCATATGTCGATTGTGGGATCTTTGTTTTAGTAAGGCATTAAATAGACTTGATGAAGGCGCTATAACCGCTACGTCTAGACAGTTCATCTTCCTGTTCATTACCAAATGTTCCAGGGTGTCCTTTAACCTGTGGCGGATGCATGATTGACACAACTCCACTTATATGCTCCGTGGTACCGGTGGTGGAATCCGCTTCTGCAGAGACGACTGAGTTTACGACGTGCGGTGCCCTGGCGGATCTCTCGGTGGCGATATTAGAGCGACTGGAATTACACTGACCTTTCGACAGCAGTGCTAGCTCAGCGTTCGTCCAAGTCTGATCTTTCGGCAACAGCGTTGGACGAGGTCTGGTGTGTTGTCCTGGCACGCTTTATTGTCTGGTGTTTCTGGAACGCACGGCCGGGCTTCGCTTCTGACGTCACGGGTTTAATGATGTGCGCGTGTTTATTGACGCGCGCGTGTTGTCACGCGCTTCTTGTGTGGCCCAAACCCAAATAAGTTGCAAGATGTTGTATTTGGCTACTTGTTGTAGTGTGCCGTGGCATTGGGGTATTATTCCTAAGGATATTTTGTTACTGCTCTGCTATTGCTAGCTATTTTAGCGACTTTATTTTGAACGCCTCGATTCAGAATTGCTCTTGCACCTTCCATAATAGCAACTAATTCCGCTTGGGAAACCGCTGTCAGTTGGTCAAGCGGTATGCTTATGTGAAGGTCCAGGTCATCGGAGAAGATTCCTGCGTCTGTTCCTTCCAGGGTCTTAGATCTATCAGTACAGATGGATATGTCGGGTTTAATAATAATAATAATAATAATAATAGTTTAATTGCCCAACAGATAAAAATCCAATTACAGAGCAAACTTAAATGTATAATACGTACGTATATTACAAAATTAAACACGAAGAAAGAAAACAAAATTAATTAGACTTTAGAGAATTATAAAAAATATCATCAAACATCTTCTCTGCTGCGGAACACATATACGAGATTGGTGCCTTACATAACATGTTCGTCCTTGGTGTTGGACCAGAAAAAGTTAAAGCTGATCTACTTGAGATACGTGGAACGTGGAAATTAACTTTAGCCAGCAATTCAGAGCAGTCAATACGTCCCACAATCAGTTTCCACAGAAAACGCGCAGCATGAACATCTCTGCGCCATTCGAATGACTGCATGTTGTGTCTATGAAGCAAAAGCTCATTAGGAATATCCTTCGAGGGTTTAGATGCATCTTCAGCATTCAAGAAAACACTAAAGTGCTTCCTGAATATATATGTAGGTGGGAGGAAATCGGCCACCGCCCCAAAAGGAGGAGTCCTTCAGATAAATGATCATTAAGATTGTCTGAACAAAATGTCTGGTTATTACCCCATGAGGTAAGAACTTAAGTCATTCCAGTGAACAAATTGAACGGGACCGAAAGGGCACTTCCACTAGTGGTCAACACCTCTCGGAAAGAGGAGGATATTCTTAATGTAAGCAATAAAATTCCGCGACAACGGAAAATACAAAATTAAAAAATTTTCACCAAACTTTTTCTAAAAGTGGGTGCGTTTTACTGGGTTCGGAAACGTTCACCGCGATCTTGCCGCGAATATTTACTTTTTTTTAAGTGTTTTGTTTCCCGGGGGGAATCCTGCAGAGAAATGCTATTTACATCCCGAAGCTCAACTAGAACCTAACGGAAGATTCCGGAGCAACTACAACCAAAAGGTCCACCGCCACTGCGTTTCGTCCTTCCTAAAGATAGGAACAATTGGGATCCCCCACGACCGCCACTGTATGGAATTTACACGCTATTATGGTCCTTACTGTTGTTCTTAAATTTTGGGTACAAATCTGCAGCGTTTTTAGTTCACTTTCTACAGCTTTTGTGTCCAAGAACTTAGTCCTCCGAAAATGAAAATCGTACTTAAATAAATAAGGTTAATTACTTTAGTTTCCTTAGTTCTAGTTTAAAATAGATATTTCGATGGTATTTCACCCTTATAACAAATTACAATTTCATGCACTCTCGAAATGTTTGCCTTGGTAGTTTTAGTATTCAGCTGAGTGAAAATTCCTGATGAATTTTGTCTGGGGGTTATAAATAAAGACAAAATTTTGCAGTCCGCATAATAATTCAGATTTAACCCCCGCAAGGTAGGTGGTGCGCGACGGCGGGCGGGGGCAAGCAAAATATATGCAAAATGATTGAAAGAATAAATCAAATGTTTAAGTGTCAACAGAAAGTGGTAGTCCAGCATATCAAGTAGTCCGATCGATCGCGGTGTTGATCTCGGCCTGCGCCATTTTAAGTCACTCTCGACAATGGCGTTACAGGCTTCAGACAGAGACGGAGGGCGGCACGCAAAGGACACCGCGCCGAGCTCCAAGTTCGCACAGGTACAAACAAGTAGTGCAATGTTTGTATCTAGACAGCTGCGATATCGTATGTCAGATGTTTTGTAGCTTTTGTTCGGGTTTAACTGAATATCAACGTGCTGTGGGAAAACAAACGTGTATAACTGAGAAATATTCCGGCCGTATACTTACAAACGAGCTTCGCTTCCCGTCTTGTGTCTTATTAACAATGACATTTGAGATAACTGGAGGGACAAACGCGGAAGGAAGAGCTAACTTTCAGTGCACGAACACTACGTTCTATTTAGTTTATTTATAGATTATTCGACTGTATCTTCATTAAACAGAACACCCTAGAATTTATCATTATTACACCAATTAAGTTCTGTTTTAATTTATTTCTGGAGTAAACATAATTTATTCTTCTGCATCGTTTCTAACGTTGTTTCTCAGACGTCACTGCACTGTATTCGTATAATACAGTAGAATTTTTTTAGTATCAAAACATCAAAAAGTAAAAAATCAGAGGGTTTTCAAATTAGAACACTATTGCTCTATCACCTACTTAGTCCAAAATAAATCGTAGGAATATCAAAGTTTCACGAAATATCAAAAAGCAATAGATCGGGGGATTTTCAAAATGGAAGGATGATCGCCAATTTGTCAAAAATATGTCGCAACCATCCTTAGAGAATGGGCTACCATGAAATGGAATCACAAGTTGATGTTCACACCTCAATATGTTGTTATTTACCAATGGCTTGGTCATTGCCAAAGATGTCGCGAGCCACAAGACCCTCAAGCTCAAAAAAGATTTAAAAGATTTAAAAGAAGCTAAAAATGAGCTTGGAGAATTTAGTAATTGATATATGTATGAGAAGAAAATTTAGAGACAGAAAATAAATTGTGAGGGCTTTAAATATTTGAGATTTTCTGATTACGTGAACAACCAAACATAATTTGAACATGGAATGAAGAGTCACAAAACATCTTAAGTATTGGGTGAAACAAGGGGATAAAAAAGAAAAGAAAGTATCAAGCCAAAATAAATGGAATAGTATTGTGCAATGCAGAAGTATGGGAAGGAAATAGAAAACAACTTTAGAGGTGGATGTGATGAAATTAATTCATGAAACAGAATATAATCTGAAAGCAGTTTGAAATGAAAATAGAAGGATGTCGTAGACAGAATAGAAAAGAAAAAATTAATATGGTGTGGACGTGTCAAAAAGTTGATAGCCACTTAAAGTACGTAACCAAATGCCCATAGAAGGACGGCAGAAAAGGGCAAGGCCAACGAAGATAGAAACTTTCTTTCTCTTTCACTCGCAGTCTAAAAGAGGTTTGGATATCCAATTAGTTGCGATGGTTCCGCGGGATTTCAATAGCCTACCAAATAAAAGTTGCCTTCTTTTTCTTGTTTTCCTTTGTTTCTTGTCTTGAATGTGTAGGCGTAAAATATGTCAGTTCACTTTTTCCCGGGACTTCCTCCATTGCTGACTTTTAACACAGAGGCCACGTCGCGTCGGTGGTCCCAATGCCCAATAACTTTTGGAAACATCTTTGGTCAAATTCGTTGGATTTTTACGCTACCCTCTTCGTGATTCTCTTTGGCTTCAGTTTCGATATTAAGACATGTTTGTTTATCGCCTTATCAATTCTGAACTGAACGATCCACCCTCTTTTCTACATATCAACCATTTCTAAATAAATTTGTTGGTCAATTTTCGTCACCAATATTTATTTCCTGTGGTTATGAAACATCAGTAGAATTGGAATTATTTTCGAATGTCAAAAGGATCATGTTATGTCTTACATTGAAGCGATCCCTCTTACGGGCTCTCGGGTGGCTTAGCGGTTAGCACCAACCGGCTTTATAATTGGGTTCGAATCCCATCAGGGCCATGGATGTTTGTACTGTCTGGATTTAGACCCAGCTTCAAACATACTTAGTTACTGGCAAAATAAGCTCCAATGAGCTGGGCCAATAAATGCAGCATTGCTGTGCAAAACGAAGAAAAAGGAAAACCCTCTTAACCTTAACCATTGTACAGCGCTGCGGATTGGAAAAAAATATTCCTAAGCAACTTTCAACATTAATGGAGTCCATGTAGATAATCTTAAATCCCAAAGAGGTTTTGGTGCAATCTATCAAATTTATTTCATTATTTGCCGAATTTTGGTCGCTTCAAGATTTAGAATAGATGTCATCAATGAAACTGTGAAGAAATTTTACAGAAATAATAAAAAACAAAACATTGCACAATCCTTAGGGTAAGTCTGCATTAGGTCTACCTTCGCTATTTCAACAATACTATTACCTATCGACCTTAACCTTATCATAAGTGTCTTGTTTAAGAAGATTTAAACCAAATACATTTTGATTTCCTTTCTTATTTATACAGGGTACATTTTGAAGCGTGACCCCTGAAGATTTTAAAATAGGTAACCCATCGTGTTTTCGTGATATACTAATAGCATGGAAGTAGAAAGTGTTGCCTATTTTTTAATTTTAAGGGATCACAATTTAAGATAGACACCCAGTACATCGATTGTTTCATTGGAACTTTGAAACAGGAGGAAAATGGATGTATTATGAAATGAAAGAGCGAAACTCAAGCATTCTCTTATTTGTTGAGCCATGCCTGCTTTGCTCTAGGTCAGTAGTAAGGATGCGTGCAAAAAATGCGCGTACATTTCCAACTCAGTATAACACCACGGTATTGCTTATAAATAAAAGATATTATGATTAAAGACTTTAAAAATATACTATCTAAATTCATCCGACTTTTTAAAACGTATTTGAATTCTGTATACATAGTATTTTAAAATGAATTGCCAAGGAAAAATTCCGTACAATGCAAAAATAGCCTCGAGCATTATTTATTTATCGATTAAATTACGTCCATTGTAAACGCATTAATTTATAAAACAGATGCGAAGCAGAAAAATTAAAAACTATTATTAAGAGGTGGATTTTGCAACGGATTCTAATTTATTTAACATCTACCTACACTAGAGCGTATTTCCGTCAAACTAAAGAAAGAAAAGAAAACTAAAAGAAAATATTTGCAGAACCATATTTCTATAGATTAAAAGTGCGCGCAAATGGGGAAGCGAGAAAGAAGGCACAGTACTAAGCCAAGCTTGGCAAACCTGACGTAGATTACTAAATATTAAGGCAACATCATTTAGTAGCAACATCATTTAATTTTGAACTTCGTTTTATTCCCATAGCAATAATTGTAAAGACAATTGTTGCCATAGTAATTGTACCAAGTTCAGAGTTGAATGATGTTGGTACAATTTGCTCTAAGGGCCAGTTGTTCGTGTTATTTCAGAAATGTATTGATTACGATCCTAGCAAATCGTCTTCAACACATTCTTTATTTGAAATAAAATTCTTGTGTGCATAAATTTTACGTCAGTAGATTTAAATGCATTAATTACGATCCTAGCAAATCGTCCTTAAAAACATTCATTAAGGCCCGGTGTTTCAGTCAGAGCTTAAATCAAATAATTTTAGTTAATTTTTGGTTTAGGGTTAACTTTTGATTGAAGCGTATTTCAGTGACATGTTAAGGTTCAATTCATTTTATTTAATCAGAAAATTTAATCCACAGACACCGGATTTTTAAATCTAGAAAGAGATGCGAATTCAACAAAATACGTCCGAAGATTTTTTATCGATATTTTAAGTATTTGGATTATGGTTTAGTTAATCCAAAATTTAACTCATAACTGAAATAACGGGCCTAAATGAATTAAAGTCTTTATGTTTATATAAATCTTACGTCAATAGGTTTAAATGCATTAATTACGATCCCAGCAAATCGTCCTTAAAACATTCATTAACTGAATTAAGATTCCCTTGCATATATCGATATATTTGTCAAATTCTAATAAAATTATGTACTTGACAATATTTCTCTCTGTTATCTCTAATGTCAAGGAAGCCTTAAATGTAAGAGACTCACTGTGACACTTTTGAAATTGGTATGTATCTACCTTCAATAGTAAAACTGTTTAATTATTTAATTCTACTATCAGCGTCCTTTATCACTTTTTACTATTTACTAATTTTAAATTTATTTTTAATACTTCTTCATAATTGACCTGCATGTCTGCTGCAATGGACATTTTTACTAGGACTCGCCTTCCATCCTCTGAGTAGACTAGTCTCGTCTTGCGATGGTTTTTGGGAGCACGTACTGGCCAGTTTCTTGCCGTCAATGGAAATCTGGGTTTCTTCTGGGTCTCACTTGGAATTGACAAAACTCTGTCCAATTCATGGCATCTTGTAGTTCTTGAACCCAGGCGACCTCTTCATCCGAAATGTGGATAAGAATACCATCTTCATTTCTTAACCTTTAATACATTGATTTATTTTTGGTGAACATTAAACTAGTTTTGACCTTTTATTTTTATTTTTGGTTTTTTTTTATTATATACCCATTATTGTATGTACATGATGCTTGGAGTGTTTTGAACTTCTAGAAGACTGTTTTGACGTGTGAAGTATTATTGGCTGGTTTGAAAGACATTCCTTTAAGATGTTTTGAAGTTCAGCATTCTTGTGGATGCTTCGATGGATTCTTCTTGTAGTCGGTCCACGTCCATTCGTCATAATTTTTGGAAATATGAGATATTTTAGGTAATATCACAGCAATATGTTGCCGTAATGGTAGAACGATGTTTGAACAATTATTGGCCCCACGAGTGAACTGTAATAATTAATGTAACTGTCTACACTGTCTATTTAATAATAAAGGCTCCATCAATATGTCGAAAAAGGTATGAACAAATGAGTGACATTATCAGTGATAGGTACACTTACATTTTAATGAGCAATTTTTCATTTCGAGCTGTGAAGTTAGTTAGTTAGAAGTAGTCTAGAAAATATATTCAGAAAAAGTTGGAAGAAGTTGGTCTGTAGCAGAAGGTACATGCAGGAAGTAGAAGGCAATGCATTAGATTTTACCGCGGCCGGAACCACTGAAATTGGAAACAAAAGAAAGAAGTATTAATAAAGTTTTTGCGAAATCGGAACTTTCCCGAATTTATACGCGACTAGATTTTTCTAGTATGAATAATAAATGAGCAACTTTACAAATGTCTTGTTTGTGACACCTCGCCGCCGACCTTACAGCCGCGATATTTTACTCCTTTATAACAGGGAGCGCCGCGACGGCATAAAGTAGATATTTATTTTTCTGAATTCATTAGGAAATATCCCGAGATAAAACTCGCCGCACCCCCTTTTTGAATTTTAAATCATCGCGGTATTACTTTGAAGAAACAGACGCGCGCATACATATCGCGTATTTCTCTACTTTATTGCAAATAATTTAAATAAAATTACGCAGCGCTGGTAAATTACCAACAGACATCACCCACCGACGCGACAGCTCAAGATCTTGTTTATACAATGACTCGAATTATATGGAGTCTGCATTCATTTGCAAATTCATCGTTTCAGGGTAGATGTGAATTTTAAATTCGAAATTCCAATGGACGTTGTAATTTTTAACTTCCGCTTTTAGTAGATTCAATTTGCTTCATTTATACTCTCAGTTTCATTCATCGCAGATTCCAGAGAAATTAAATGAAATTTTAATTTTCACGTTTCGCACTGACGCAGAAATTTTTTTCATTGTTTCGTCAAATAGAACAAAAATAAAACACGTATTCTGTATGTCCCGGGTTTCTAGAAATTTTTTTAATGTTACTTGACTTAAATATATTGTATTGGGGTTCGTGTTTCAGCTGATCACGTCAATTCTGTTTAAAGGTCAAGTTCATGCCGGACACCGCGCCGCACCGTAACAATCATAAAACTATAAAACACTTTTATGACAATATTGTCCGCACTGGCCATCTCGTGCGTGGTAACTTATTGGACGCAGCAGTCATGTTCTGTGATGTCTATTCTTTCACCATTTTTATTTGCAATTTACAATTATACATTTTTAATAAATCCATCCACTGAAATTTTAACGATAGTCAATCCCCACGCACACGAAATTTAATATTTTCGCGCGTTCCATTATTGATTTCGTTAAAATTCACGTGGTAATAAAACAACGCACACTGCAAAATTTCAATTCGCAAAGAGCAATACATTTTTGCCAATTTTAATTTACTAAACGCAACAGTGTTTTTATTTAAATATTTATCGCTCTCGTAATTGCAAATTTGCGTTCGCGTGCAAAAAAAAAACGGCGTATCGCATGTCGATGCCCCGTTATTTATTCAAGGGCTTAATATCCGAAAACGGATTATCACGTTTGCATCGGAGCCGCACCGAAATCGTTTTCCTCTGTGTCGCTTAATTAAAACCCCCGGTTTCATTTCTAAAGTCGTAGCAGTGCAGTTGCATTTATGGGGCGGTTTTTCTTTCGCGCGCAACTTGAAACGGCAGAAAGGTTATTATTAGGGATTCAGTTGATTACATTTCGTTTTATGTCAGTGGAAGAAGTCGTTAATGAAAGACCTGCAACATTTCTTTAATAATCCAAACTCAAAGAGTTCAATTTCTAGAAATTATTATCAATATCAAATAATCCTAATTATGAACACAAAAATAAAACTTATTAGTATATAGGAAAAATATTCTTTGTTGCCCAGAGAATTCTATTCGAATCCGGCACAGTTGCGGACCAACACACCAACACACATGCTGGATGTAAGTTAGGTTCAACCGGATGTATCGATTTAGTTGGGTACGTACATACATGATAATTTTCAATTTATTAATCAATAAAACCAAGGATTGATCGCCATGTACGCCGCTTTTGAAGCATGTTTATCGTCAAAGTTTTGCATTATCGAGAATTTATCGGCGAATTTCGGCGTGTTTACGAGCTCCTGCAGGGGGGTGGCGGAATATATCATATTGTCGGTCGAATTCGCCTGCTGCAACCTTTAATTAACAGAAAATCTGATTTATGCGTATTAATTAAGATTAAAGGACAGATAATAAACTCGTTTATCGGGGGCTCAACACTCGAACGAAAAAACCGGACGCGGACGTCGCACTTCGCACTACGACGACGATGCAAATTTAGATAGGATTGTGTTGGGACAGGAAGATAACATCGAAAGTAAAATTCAAATTTGATTATAGTTTTTTTTTAATATGAAAGAACAATATTTGATTTAATCACTGATATGCTTAACTACAAAATATAATTAGGGGTAATACACAATATTGAAAGTAACACTGAATGAAATAAGAATATTTTTCTTTAGAAGTGACCCAATTTCAGGGTTTTAATTTATGAGAACGTTATAGTATAAAAGCGCTCAAACGAGTAACCGCGAACAAAGTGGAAGGACCAAAAAAAGGAAACAATAAATATCGTCTCACACGGAGATACACTCCTGGAAAAATAAGTATCCAGACGGGAAACCTGCGATAAAGAAAACGCAACCTACGCAGCGGCGACACATTAAATTTGAAACATGTAGTGAACAAAAAAAAAGTATGCCAAAATAAAAGGACAACATGGAGAATAAACCTAGACGGAAAACAATGGTACGTCAAAATGGTGGCGCAGCGAGAATTCCACCGGCCGTAAAATTGAAATAATGGCCTGAAAAAATCATTATCGGAGTCTGAACGAAAAATGTGCTGCGTTTTTGCTAAAGCGAGGAATTCACGTTCCGATCTAAATATAGAATACTTAATGCAACAGGATAACGACGTGGCAGAAATCCTTTTCTATACGGGAAGACATTTCACACCGAAATTATTTTATACGTCACAGAAGATTATTTATTTAACAAGCCGACGTCTTTCCTTTATATTAATATGTGCGTTTCATTTGTTTGTTCATAATATTTCCAAAAACTTTCTCATCGCGTCACATTTTTGAGAAAATTTTAATAAAGCTCAGCTTGTTGTAAACAATAGATTCTTCTTGTAGTAATCATTGGTATTCACAGAACAATAGACCAATCATAGACCAATAAAAATATACCATTATAAGTAAGGGAAAAAATGTTGCACAATGTACACAGTTTGTCAAACAAAAATTAATATTGCTAGTTGCCCTAAATTTCGGCATTAATTAGACCACAAGTTCGTTGTTAATATTCGACTTGCATATTCCTCATAATTTTCAGGAAACAAGATATAGCAAGACCGCAAAGGGTACACAGAGCTTAATTGTTTACGCACGTATGAGCTTCTACTACCAGCACCACCGTATACATACAAGCTGGGGTATATTCCATATGTGAATCCTTTATATTTACATATGCCGAAAATTAAAAATTATTGTTTCCCTTGTAAACACAGCTTCGTTAAGAATTGAAGGCGAAAGTTGCGCGTACTAGATTTTCTGCCTAATTTAAAGGAATTTCGGCGAAACTTCCCTTATACTGAATGACGGTGTGACACCGGATGGAACACGAGATGCGGGCACGAAAGTGATGTCAAGTAAACGCAAAGTTTCGGAAAGTAATCAAGTAAATTGTGTGTAAAGTTTTGCCCGTAATCATTGTGCTGCAGGATCCTCTCGAAAATTAAGATAACACACGAAATCATTCTGTTTTCCCAATTACACAAATGAGAGAACCGAGGACGACGGATTTTGTTAAAGATACAGCGACTTTCATCGCTAATTTGACCTAAAAAAAAGTTTCGGGTATAAATATTTTATTCAAAAAGAAATTGCTTGTCATTACATAGATTTAAAAAGGAACCCGAAGCTGTAAACTTCCACAATATTCTCCTTTTTATGTATGTAGTACAAGGGGTTGTGTCATCCCCACTTATTATTCTAGTGGCTTTAAAGCTTGTCTCATCTAATTTTATTTTTAATATTTATAACATTTCGCTACAAAGCATAATGGAAATATCCATTTTAAATTAAAGTAGGTACGTTGAAAATTATTAAATTTATAAATATAACAAAAGTTGTCCACGGTAATTACGTTTTTCTTGATTTTTTTGCAATAGAACTCATGGTGTAAATACTTTATCATAATTTAGTTTCTGTGCTTGAAATTCTTTGTCATAACATTTTTGGCCAGATAAAGACGACTAAAAAATTTAAGCGACGTGATCAAGAAATGAACAAAGAAAGTTGCTTGTAAAATTTTGATATTTGGACTACATCCGATGTCTAAATTCGGAAAAAAACTTCTGGTTCAAATCCCAAGCAAAACGTTGCCCATTTGATACAGTAGAAGTGCCTTTCATTCCGTGATCTTTCTGTATCAAGTATCCAAAATTTGTCTAAACTTTTTCAGTGTCAAACGAGTTTTCTTCTCTCTGTCCTTTCATTTAAATTAGGAGACATAAAAAATATTCTAAAAAAAGTGGAAGTGTAAAACTAAATATCTATGCATTTGTGGAGATCCTGGACTATTACACAACAAGAACGTTTTGGTCATATAAATAAATTAATTAAAAATTCCGAAGCCATGGCCAAGGCTATATCAGTCTACAAGCACAGAGTCACCGACATCAGTCTCCAGAGATCGACTGAACACTCTTCCCAAAAGATTCAGAAAGTGATCGAGCAGAAGAAGAACGGAAAATAAGGAGACCTACACCCTGCACGATTACCTCTGAGAATCCTTCTAAACCCAGAGAATTCAACATCAACTTTCGATGATGAGATCAGAAGATTCAGAAAGTGAAGATCAATAGGAGAAAGGACATATAGGCGCAGAAACTATTTTCAGGAATCTTTATGAGACCAAGCACCAAAAGCTTCATAATCGAAGTCCTTCTAAAATGAGGGACAAACGTCGGAAGCTTTAGTGAAGAATGGAGTCGTCTTAGAAAGGCAAACATATTTCTCGAAAGTGCTTTGTCTTCTGTTGTTATTAAGTTAAGGAATATTTCTCGTGGATTATGAACTCTATCAAAGGGAAGCCCGCGATTCCTGAGTGAATCAATCTGCTGTTTGCTTGATGCTCTATGATATGAAGCCAAGAAATGGAACACCATAGACATAGGAAATATGAATGGAATATCAAAGATGGAAAGACAATAAATATCAAAATAAGAAGATATGGTTACGTTGAAAGAACGCTCACATAATGACTTTATTAGCAGTCGCCTGTCAGAAAAAGAAAAGAAGAAGACCGCCGGAAGAATAGTTTGACAAATAAAAGCAGATATGCAGAGAAGGGAATTGGAAGAAGAGACAGAGAGGCAAGGAAAAGAGGATACGAGAGGTGGCCAATAGAGCAGTAGCAGACTATAGAAGAAAATGTAAGAAAATTGTAAAATTAACAGAACGATGGGACAGTTGCGCCCCTTCACATTTGCATCCTCCGTATATTTGCAATCCTAAATTTAAGTAAAGTAATAATTAGCAAAACACTTCCACTTGTTAAACAAAAGTGCTCTCCGAATTACTTACTACGAAATGGTAAAGAATGGAGAAAGTGAGGTTCCTTCTAATACTATCTGCACTGACCAAGGGATTTATAAAATACTAAAAGGAATTTATACAAAAAGTCTAAAGAATTTTTTTGGTAAAATGGTACTTCGCATCCCCATGGAAGGACGTAAAATTGCGTTTCTTTGTAACGTGCTCAGCCACATACGGAAAGATGTCCAGGTGTAAACTTGCCGGTGTCCAGATTCACAAAATAAAACATGATATAATTCAACTAAACTTCATTTAAAAAACTGTCAAAATATTTACACTACAGTATTCGAGTATTCACAATGGGAAAAGTTTGTCCGGAAAACAGCTTAAACAACTAGACGTTGGACCAAAATGAAACACGGCGCTTGTGTCAGGCTAGAGAAGGGCACCTGCCCAGGGACGGAGTACACGAGACCCTCATGTCAGATAAGAGTGAGACACTCATTCTTAGGGCGGAGTACACGAGACACTTGTGTCGGGCCGGTAGTAGTGAGATGCTCACTCAAGGGACGGAGCGCACGAGACACTCGTGTCGGGTAAAAGTGAGACACTCACTCAAAAAACGGAAAACACGAGGCACTCGTCTCGGGTAAGAGTGAGACACTCACCCTAAGGACGCAGTACGCGAGACACTCGTGTCGGGCCGGTAAGAGTGAGACACTCACTCAAGGAATGCACGGAATGCACGAGATAGTCACTCTAAGGACGGAGACTACGAGACGCTGGTAGTGAGTGAGGGTCGCCGAAAAATATTAGACGTTTAATAATTTCTCCTTAAGGAACATGAAGTTTCTAATTTTTGAACTGATTTTATTTTATTTTTAATTTCATGGACCGGCTCGCGAGTAAAACAGTAAATTTCTCAAACTTGATGTATTGCATTCCATCCACGGCTGATTTTCAATGGAGTAAATGGAAAATAAACAATGGCAAACGTCGACCAGTTTCAAACTCGAACAAAATATGCAAATTCCTCACGTGTAACTTGGTAACAAACTGCTTTTCCCGGTGTACCGCGGAACCAACAATATTTCGTAAATATTTGTTTCACTTCGATAACTTTAGATCAAACTTTTATTATTGATCTTAAACCTGCAGACATTGTAAATGAAACAAGGCATTTTCAGGAAACTCCTTGTGAAAATGGAGATGATTTTATTGAACAGAAAAAAATAATAATAATAAATACGGGTTAGTAAAAAGTATGGTCTTCTAAAACTGTTGTTGATGAATGTAATAAAATATGAAACTCTTTGGATGCAAATAACAACGTATGTTTCCAAATCAATTTTTAAGTCCTGGTTGCAAAGTTAAAAAGAGTTGACAGCTCGCGTATACCGAACCCACCCCCCAGCAAGCAGCAATGAATGCGTTTGCCACTTCATAGCAGACGACGACGTTTAAGTTGAAAGTTGAAGCGGCACGTTCAGCTGACACGTAAATAATTTCGTTTCATATTGTAATTCGAATGTGTCTCCGGTTTTTCGTGGTTTTAGTCACGAATTTGCAAGCCGAATAAATCTACATTTGGGAACGTAAGCGTTTAAAAAAAGCAAATGCAGGTGACGTCGAAGTTAAATGAAATTTTAAGCGCGGTTTGTACTTTTCTAATTAAATCACCTCCCCGAGGTGATCTGCGTAAACCATCTGTGCCCTGAAGCAGAAGGCGTTGTCACAAATATCACTGCAAAGCACCACCTCCACCTCCTCTCGTTTCATCGAACGGCCTGAAACGAAAGCTCCTGAAAGCTCTCGACCGCAGCACTTTAAAAACGTACGTTAATTAGCAAATTCGCTCAATTAATCCCACTTGTTTTTTCATTACGCGCGTAACAATGTGATATAATCCTCCTGCAGGAGGAGGATCTACCCCCCATGATATTATCACGAGATCGGGAGCGCCTCGCCACGCCGCGTCGGGCACTTGCGTTAAAACTAAATGAACCGCGCGCGAATATTTCACTGCGTAAGTTATTTTTAATGAGCTTAATATATTTTGCGATGCAGTTTATATGATATAGTGTGCTAAGTAGAATTCCATGAAATGAATAGAATTATCGCTCTAATTTATGCTGCGCGAGCTTAATTCGGTTATTTTACACGTAAATCGCCCCCTAAAGTTTCAAGTGCTCATATTTTTAATGTTACTGTCGCATCAATTTATTATTATATTTTTATTTAAGAAACAAATGATCAGTTTTCAAAAGTGATATTTTACCTCTAAACTCTACGACCTCGCGGATCGTACACGAAAATTATTTCGAGAAATTCATCATAATAAGTAATTTGCAATTTGCGAGAGGGAACATCAGGCATCAGGTGTGAGTTACATATGACGTCCATTATAACCGGCAATATACATCCGGGGCGCGAAAGATACAAATTTTTCAATAAAACTTTCGAAATTAATAATTTGCGCAGAGATGTATTAAACTAATGTGGGTGGAAGGAGAGCAATTTCGCTCTGGTTGTAATTTGCGGGAGACGCCGCCCACGCTGATTCGCGCTGAAACGTTTTCAGGCGTCCTCGCGTCGGCACTTCGCGCCGCGTAGGGAACGAAAGCGTCGCGATGCCTCCGTCGTTGAAACAGATAAACTATGCTGAACGGCGGAGGATGCTTCAAGCAATTATGTGGCAAACATTTGCAAATAAATCAGGAAGCTCGCTCACGCATTTTGCATTACTGGTAACACCGAAGGAATTAGAATGACAAAAACATCCCTTTCAAATATGCCTGGCTATTTCTTCGCTTTAAAAAAAAATAGACAATATTTTGGGTTCATTATTCACGAAAGAATTTCACGCTCTAATTAATATAAACAAACTCAGGCGATAAGGGGCCCAAGCGACAAACTTTAGCCAAAATACTGACTCTCCTTACGATAAGTAAAATAAGGCACGCGATAAAGACCCTGAGAGTGTGCAACTTAGCGGAGCCGGTCCAAGAACACCTTGAAATCCGTTGAGGGTAGGCAACTTAAGTCACTCTAGTGACCTAAATGAGTGGGACCAAAAGGGGGAACACGCATAGATGCCACCACCTCGCCAGTCGCAAATTACAAAAGGCGCATGGGTTTTGAAAATGTAAACAATACGGTTCAGCAGCGAGGGAAGACTCAAAGCATTAATTAATGTTCGCCGAGTCATTTTCGCGAACGGTTGCGTTTCTAATTTTCACACTCACATTCATGTAATTTTTATAAAATATTCGCTGAACCCTTTTCATGGACAGAAGTGTCCCCCTCATTATTTCATTTTTATATCTTTGTTCAAATTTAAAAACTGTCATCTTTGCTTCTTCTTTAACTTTATCGTGGAGCCCTTTTTTCGAGTGGGTATTTCAATTTAAATATTCAAGGTGGGAGTGAAAAAAAGACCCTTCGCCTAGAGCCCCATAGAGAAATAGGAAAGCCCTAAAAGAGAAAGAGGTCCTCTGTTGCTGAGCACCCGATCAAGTAGGAAACCATCTTATGTACTGTCTGGATTTTTTGTCTTAAACGCCGGTTTATGGCCCTCTATTTAAATAATATTTTGACAATTCCTTATGACGAGTTATGTGTTTATACAGTGCCCTAAGCCCGGAAGAACCTCCCTCCGACTTCTTAATAAATGAATATTAAATAAGCATTAATATACAGGATGTCTCAGAAAAACTATTCCTAACTTTCAGAGGTAGTAGAGGGCATGTAAGTAAGCAACTTTTACTAATAAAGTTGTGTCCGGAAATATTTCCACGTCAAGTTAAAACGAAATAAAGAAAATGATGACTAGAAATAGACTAGAATAGAAATGACTAGGTACTCGAAAAATTATAAGAAATGTTCACCGTTTTGAATGTATAAATTATGATGTACGATTGAACGATGAATTCTTCGAAATATATGAGGACGAACATGAAGCAAAATTAAAAGCAAGAATAATTCGCGTCACTAATTCCGCTTTTGTGTTCGCATAGACGTTCGATTTAATATGACCCCAAATTTAAAACTTTTTGCGGTTTAAAACCAATGGGATTTGTTAGTTAATATTATCTGGAGAAGTTTTGGAAAAAACGTATTGTCAAAACGAAAACTTTTTATTATTATTATTATTATTTACATTAGGTGCTCTTTTTTATTCACGACCTACTACCTATGTAAAACTATATAGTAAAACTCTCTACCGCAACAAAACTGAATTGCGATCATACGGGCCAAGAAGAAGGACTATATCTCTCAATCTAGCGATTGTCCTTTTAAAGATGGTTCTTTTCCTTTGCCTACCCGATGCCGAGTTATGACCCCAATTCATTTTTACACTTGGGGACATATTAAATACAACACCTGTCAACACAGAAAAGGAATTAATACCTTGAATTATTACTACCTTTGATGCCATTCGTGATTATCCTTAGATATTTCGAAGAATTGGTTGTTCAATCATACGTCGTCAAAATGGTAGCAAAAGTTGCTTAATTATATGCCTTCTACTACGTCTGAAAGTTAGGAATCGTTTTTCTGAGACACTCTGTATATTTTTTATTATAAAACGACGCTTAAATTGTTTAAATTAAAGTGTGCCTACTTCTTAGAAACGAACTGCCTATTTGCCTGCCTAGTCTTTTTTGGTGCCTAAAAATCCGAACTTTAGTTATAAATTTATTAGAAACATCTAGAGATCGTCCCGAATCCGGAACAGTTGCGATCCTGCACATTTGCGAACCCATAACTTTTGAGAACCTGTATGCCTATTGTTATCGCAATCATTTTATTTGTTGCAATATATCCTCCATATATTTACATAGAATTGTTTACTTTTTTAAGAAGTAAAATAAAATTCTACCTAAAATCTTTTATTTTTTAACCAAAATAAAATGAAACAAATTGAGTTTTGGAAAAGAAACGCCATTTTATGTCCTTGCTTGGGGATGCAAAGGACCATTTTACCAAAAAAATTCTTTAGATTTTTTTATAAATTTCTTTTAGTGTTTTATAAATCCTTTGGTCAGTGCAGATAGTATTAGAAGCAACCTCACTTTCTCATTTCTTTACCATTTCGTAGTAAGTAATTGGGAGAGCACTTTTGTTTAACAAGTGGAAGTGTCTTGCTAGTTATTAGTTTACTTAAATTTAGGACTGCAAATATACGGAGGACACAAATGTCAAGGGACGCAACTGTCCCTTCGTCCTGTTAATTTACAATTTTTTTAAATTTACTTCTATAGTCTGCTACTGCTCTGTTGGCCACTTCTCGTATCCTCTTTGTCTCTTCTTCCAATTCCCTTCTCTGCATATCTGCTTTTATTTGTCAACCTATTCTTCCGGCGGTCTTCTTCTTTTCTTTTTCTGACAGGCGGCTGCTAATAAAGTCATTATGCCAGTGTTTTTTCAACGTAACCATATCTCCTTCTTCTTATTTCGATATTTATGGTCTTTCCATCCTTGATATTCCATTCATATTTCCTTACTTTTTCTTTTGTGTTTTTCGCCTTTCGTTCTTAATAAAGACGATGGTGTTCCATTTCTTGACTTTATATCGTAAAGTATCAAGCAAACAGTAGTTTGATTCACTCAGGAATCTCGGGCTTCTCTTTGATTGAATTAATTGAATCCACCAGAAATATTCCTCAACTTACAATTAGTAAAAACGCTCTCGAGAATTACGTTCTCTACGACTCTGATCTTCACTAGGACTTCCGGAGTCACTAACTCTGCCGACGTTTTGTCCCTCATTGCAGAAGGATTTAGATTATGAAGCTCAGAAATCGATGACAATCAATTCTGTGTCCTTTTTCTTCTTGTTGATAACTTTGTGAATCTTCTGATCTTGTCAATGAATTGTATTAGTGCCTGGAGTTCAGAAGGATTTTCAGAGATATGTTTATGTGTTACTGAAGTAGTTATTAAAGTTTTGGGTAATCAGGCAGGGTGTAGATCTCCTAATTTTCTGTTCTTCTCCTTCTTAATCACCTGAATCTTTTGGTAGAAGAGCGTTCAATCGATTTCTGGGGACTGATGTCGGTGACTCTATCTATGCTTCTAGACCGACATACCTTTGGTCTTGGCATCCTTGAGTTAATATTGCTTCGGAATACTTAAGTTACTTATAGGGATTCATATGACCAAAACCATGGCGAACATTTTGTTTGAAATTTGAACCAGGACGAAAGTTTTCTCGAAGAATTACATTTTTCCCAAATGTGAGTGTTGAACTAAATACCAAAATTTTACGAGCAACTTTCTCTATTCATTTCTTGATCATATCGGATTACCCCCCCCCCTTGCATTTTTTAGTTATGTTTACGTGACAAAAAATATTACGATAAAGAATTTCAAGAAAAGAAACTATGTGCCTAAAAATCTAGGCATTAGTTATTTGTCTTATCGTGTTATTGCTTTTACTTGTCGAGTTTCCTTAAATATTTTATTTGTGTTATTTCTTTAAAGAGTTCGTTGTGTTGTCATAAAATTTATGTTGTTTAATTTACAGGAAACTCTTTTTCGTAAAATTATTGAAACCAATCTTTCTTTTGTGTTTCTTTCTTTCTTTCTTCAGAGTATCATATATTTTTTTTCTTTCTTTGAATAAATTTAATGTAATTCCTTCCGGCTTTATTAAGAAATAACTAAAAAGAAAAAAAAAACGCGAACGCGTTTCCCTTCCCGCAGACATTTCGAAAGTAGAAAAGAAGATTTAATAAAAAAAATCCGTATAAATAGCGTTCTCGTTGTGCGTATAAAAGTACTTTGCGTCAGTAAATTTCTTACAACATTATTCAGATCATATATTTTCGTAAGATATATCGGGATACGGTTCGTAAAAATATGTAAATACGCAACTTCAAAACTCGCTTTCCTGACAGTTGTATTAGGGGATCAAAATTATTTAGGCGAGGGGAAGATACTGCTTCCTTCTTTATAGTCCCCATAATCCGTAACCGCTTGAGTGAAAAAATGATGTTTTGAATACCTCTCCGGGACTAAACAAGATGTCATCATGACAAGGATTAGATGCATTAGGGGAAACCGCGAGCGAGAACTTTATTTTTAATGCCTTCTCGTCTTGATTGTGTAACGGAGAGAGCATTTTAATGTTGACGTAAAGATATCTCGATGTATGTTTTTCAATTTGTGTGCGCTGAATATGTTTTTCAGTGGCGTTATTGAAAATCAGATTATCAAATATGTATTTATATCGCACAGCACGAATTCATACGAATTCAGCTTTTGAAATTCCTCAGACGATGTAATCTCACTTATCAAATTCATAGAAGTAAAGTGTATGGTAAATGCATTAATTAAATAAAAATTTTTTTTAATTTCGGAGCAATTAAACTTTTAAAAGTGGGACGTTAAAGTTAGAACATCGAAGTGTTACAACATTTTTGACTAAAGATGGGAATGACGGCGGTTTGTAACCTTGACTGCCAAATTTTGGTCAAAGCAGTTTCATTGGGGTAGAAAATCAATTCAGAAAGATCCAAAAGGTGGAAGTTAATGGTAAAAAAAGTTGACGATTTAGTGATGAAACATCTGAAAGTGTCATCAATTGCTTCAGTTGGAATAACTGGTCTTTCTATGGGAAAGATAGGTTGGCGCTTCTCTTTTTTTTTTGTTTCTTTTGACCAACTATTTGACTTGTTCCGTTTTTTCACATTTCCCATATTAGCTTATAAAATCATTTTCATCTGAACTGCGTTGCAAGGGCGTATCTGTTATAGGTATAAAGTCGTTGTTTTTCTGCTTTTCTACTCTTTTCTGCAAAATAAATTATGCCTTTCCTTCTTATTCTTCTTTACTTCTTGATGAAGATTTTTCATTTCCTTGTTTTCTACCATTTTTTTTAATGAAACCTCCGTGTACTTTTTCTTCTTCTTTCTTTGCAACTGTTGATATTGCCTGCACTGTTTCGAAAAATTCTGCTTTTAGGGGTTGATAATTTGTTGCATTTGTCATTTCATAACTAAACGTTACAGGATTTTAAACAGTTATTTATTCTTTCTATAATTTTTTTATTGTTATTATGAATCTACATTGTTACGGTTTTACAATTTATTACAATTATTCTTAGTTTTAAAAGGGTCACCTTGTATGTTGTGGGAATCGAAAATACGTTACTCGCTTTTCTTCATTTCACAAGATTGCAAAATATTGCACAACAAGACACACAGAGATGCTCTATTTCATTCACTCTCGTGCGTAATTCAGCCGTCATCTCTTAACAACCCCCCTTGCAGTGTTAATTCCGTTGAACCTTGGTGGAAAATTCTGGAACACTGTTGCTGTTCATTTCCGACAGACGAACTAAAGACCTATACCCCGTTGCTTGGCTTCACCACCGTTAGAGGTAGCTGTTTCTCTGGAAGGCTGGGTGACACATTGGACGCGATCCTCCCAGTCGTTTGATACTCGGACGACTCTTGTACAGCTGATGGGCATGCATCTTTGAACTACGGAAGATCGGATACTTTTTATTCTTTTTAATATTACTTTTAATCATATTTTTGGCGTTGAATTAAACCAAGAAATGTTGTGGAATTAATTTAATTTAGATTTGTTATTTATTTTTCTTTTGTTTGTGAACGAAAAACGGATCCGTACTTCGTATTTAATTTAATTTAACTTGTTGTGATTTATCGCTCATTTATTTAAAACCTGCGTTGATCTAGTGTCTTTACAATTTGAAAATTTTGACACGAATAAAGACAAAAGTATTCGATACTGGTGGCTTTTATTTATTGTAAAATTCAGCCCTTTGTTTTGGGGAGATTATCCGGCAGTTGGGAATGTAACTTAATTTACTTGCTCAACAAATTTGCATCAGGTAGGTACCTAGCAATATTCCATTTTCTCCTTCTTTCGAAGCGGTTATATTTCCTCTCAGTTTGTACATGGTCTTATATTTTTGATACGTTGTTGTTTTGAAAACACCTTCCTCTTTGTCCAAATTAAAAAGAGGACATTAAAAGCAAAACCCGTATTGTATCTCTTATTTGTTGACTCTTCTTCATCATACACCGATCTTTACACGCGCCTTTAGCTTTTTTCTACGAAAAATTCGTTCCTTTCCTTAAATTATTATTTTTCCTTCTGATTTTGGTAACTTTTCGTTTAGTTTCCTTTTACGTTCTATTTAGTTTTATTTGTTTCACTTTAGAGGCTAATAAAATGAGATCACTACTGGTTCTTTTATGGATCGAGTTGTAATCTTTATGGTTTTTTTTTCACTCATATTCCTGTCGTCGAGTCTTCAAACTTTTATTTGTTTCTCTTTATTTTTCATTCCGCATGACTTTGTCCAAATTCTTCCGTTCCTCTCACAACCAACATTTCCACAATTTATGATTAAATTCTTGTTTATTTTCCTCGTTTCTGATAACATTCCTGTTGCTTGTTGTTTTATGTGACTTTATGGGTTTTTCTTCCTTTCAAAGTTTATGCTGCTGACATCGAGTCTATTAGTTACTCTTCCAACTTATCTTTGGATCTTCATTCTCTTCTCTTCTTTATTTTTATAACATATCTATTCAGCTTCTTCAAGGGTCAAGTTGCATTCCACATGACTTCCTCAAGTCTTTAATTCATAAACTCGTTTCTGTTCTTTCCTTTAATTGAAGGATTTGGTGCAACAACCGTCTAAATGCATTTTTTTTGATGAAAATGAGTTAGTGTTTGATTCTTGCGTCAAAAAATATTATCTATCGGTGGGAACATAAATCGTCTATATAGCGCATTAGTTGTCATACATAGCTTGTTGTTGTTCCCAATAGCTCGTCATAAAACGGTTTTTTCGATTTACTCAAAACTAACTTTAGTGCATATAGACGATTGTTGCACCGACGTCTTCAATTATTCTTCCAATTTATGTCTACTTTCATTTTTTAAGAAGTGAGTGGTGTTTCACCTTTTATTCCTTTACGGGTCCAACTGTAATTGATTTTTCTACTCATAGTCTATGATTTTGTTCCTTCCTTCAAGTTTTCTTAACTGAAGAATGAATTGTCATTCTGAGCCTCTTACACTTAATATGCTTGGTTTGTCTTTCAGTTTCTAGTGTTATTTCTTCTTCTTTTTTCGTATCAATCTTTCCTAAAGTTATTCTTTCGTAAATTTGTTTACAATTTTGTTCAACAAAATTCAAGCAAATGAATGGTTTTCGAACGTTTACTTCTCGCCTTCAGCGTACGTAGTAAGTAGCGACTTTCTTCTTCACAACAATTTCAAATTACGACGAGCAAGATAAACTTTACGCCGATGTACTAATGTGTCACGTTCTCGGCGAATAAGTCAAAGTATAAACCGACGACTTCGTAAATTTTCAGCGCGTCGCTCCCGGTATTTAGCAAGATTTGCTTTACGGCGCGCTTCGCATATTTGAACTATGAAAATTAAACCGGAAAATCTATAAAGCGCTTTCCTCTCTTTCTCTCCGTCTCTCGATTTCTTGCGGTGGAACGTCCTCGTAAAAACCGGGAGAATCGTCTGCGATGTATCGCTCGATATCTAAATCATGAAGGTTTAACGACAAACCTCAGGCTCTTTGTTACCCGTGGATTTGAATACGAATTCAATCGGAAAACTCCCCCTGTAAGTAGTCTGCTATTATGTATTGGGGCGTGTATCTGTTTTAAAGTGCGGAAGATCTTTTAGAGTGCATTAAAGTTCGTCTTGATCAGTTTCTATCAAACGGAAACATCTGTTGTTAAAAAGTTAATCCAATTAGAACTTATAACCATTCTTTTTTGATTCTTTATATTTTTTTATTGCATTATAACGCTTTCACATCGTGTGGAACGATTTATATAAAAGAAAGATCGGGCAAGAAAGTTCGCTGTAACAAAGAAATTAGAACGTCGCCAACGCACAGCCTCGAATATCACATCTGCTATCAAACAGTCAGCTTATTGCTTGGCAAAACCAACGAAAAATAGAATTAATATAAACAAATGGCATAAGGCGGTTTACACCCTCCAAACCACAGATTGCATAAGCCCTCCTGTTCGAGCTTTCTAAACTGAACTCTATAAATACTTGGTAATTTCATTAGTAAGACAATCAAGTGTACGTTTTGCCAGAGGGAAGTTTCCTCCTCTTGTAACTTAGTATAGTGTAGTGTAAACCATGTAAGTTCTAGTCGTTTACTTTTAATAAATGTATTATTCAATCTGGCTACGTCTCGTATGTAACAATCGTAACAATATTAAATCTGTAAAGTAAACAAACGAATTATCTTCTCTTACAATACGGTAATTAACCAATGATATAGCTCCTAAAAGTGTGCCGGAATTAATAATTTCAAATGAAATGCAAATAGAATTTAAATGGAACGTATTAAATACTAAGAGATTCTGGATGTGTCTCGAAGCAAATGTGTGCGATAAAATGTGCTAATTTTAACATTTACTCGCGTAATTTTCGAGCAAGCGACGCCGCGATTTCATTTGAAATTATGAAACTTTTCAGGCAACGAAAAAACATTCGCATTTTTCCCCCCCTCACAAACATTCTCATTCCGTCGGCGTTTCGTAATGCACACTCGACAGATTCCGCTTGATTACGAATTTGTTCGCTTTAATTTGGGCAAGGCAATTTTTGAAATTCTTTTTTTTTTTTTTTAATTTATTCCACACACTTTATTCATGTATTCGAAAACACATCACGTGCACGCCTGTTTCTAGTAGAACGCACCGGAACCGTTTAATTTGAACCTTTATTTTTCAGCATGGGTAGATCTTCCCGGGCGCTTGATTAATTCCGTGCTATCGGGGGAAACTTTTTTCGACGCGTTCGTTTTTTAAAGCCGGTCGAATTAATACATACCAAGCGTGTGGTATGATTTATGGCGGGCCCTCCCGAAGAAATTTTTCTTTGGAAATTGCAGTGTTTTATAAAAGTGAAAATACGACAAGCCATATGTGAGAAGACTATTTTTTAACTAAGGAGCAAGATCCTATGACTGTCGTAAAAAAAATAGAAGCGAAACTGTGTCACAATGTTTACATGTTTCCGTCATCAAGGCTTTTAATGGATTTGTCCAAATAGGATTAACTTCAAAGAGAATTCACATTGTTGTTTTAGAGAGGTGCGGCCAAACGAAATTCCTAGATTATGGTTTTCTTACTTTGACAAGTTTGAAGCTGAACCAACTTAGACCCTTAGAAATAGCAGTGAAGAGCTGAGATCTCTCATGTTCTAGAGTCCTTACCTTCTTGCAAAAATTGGTTGAATTCGAGGGTGAACTTAGACCCTTAGAGTTCGCAGTGAAGCTGAGAGTTCTTTCATCTTCTACAATCGTTACGTTTCTGAAAAACTTGAGTTTGAAGATGAACTTAGGCCCATCGAGATCGCAGTGAAGAGCTAAGCGATCTCTCATCTTCTACGATCCTTACCTTCTTCCAAAAATTGGTTGAATTCGGGGATGAACTTAGACCTTTAGAATTCACAGTAAATCTGAGAGTTCTCTCATTTTCTACAATCCTTATGTTGCTGCAAAACTTGAGTTTGAAGATTAACTTAGACCCTTGAGCTGAGGTCTCTCATCTTCTAGAATCCTTACCTTCCTGCAAAAATTGGTTGAATTCGGGGGTGAACTTAAATCCAAAGGGCCGATATTTCAATCACAAGTTATCTTTAACCTTCAGTTTATTGCCATATGGGAATAAATTGATAGTTGTGATTTAAATATTGGTCCTTAGAGTTCACAGCGAAGCTGAGAGTTTTCTCATCTTCTACAATCTTTAAGAGATCGTAGTGAAAAACTGGGAGATCTCTCATCTTCTAGAATCCTTACCTTCTTGCAAAAATTGGTTGAATTCGAGGGTGAACTTAGACCTTTAGAGTTCACAGTAAAGCTGAGAGTTCTCTCATCTTCTACAATCCTTATGTTGCGGAAAAACTTGAGTTTGAAGATTAACTTAGACCCTTAGAAATAGCAGTAAGCTCTCAACTTCTGGAACCCTTACCTTCTTGCAAAAGTTGAGTTTGAAAGTGAACTTAGATCCTCAGGGATTCCAGAGGAGAGGTGGCGGACAAGTCACTCACTTTTAACGTAACTTTAAAGAAAGTCATTACAAAAATTATATTATCGGCAAAAGAATTGTAACATTTCAGTTGTACTGGGAGATCTTTCACCTTCTAAGATCCTTAGCTCTTTGAAAAGAGAACAATAACTTAGGTATGAGTCGCAATGACCCTTCAGTGGTCACAGTGGCGAAGTGACAATTTTAAAAATAAATTTCTTTTATCTGTTTCTGCACTATGTGGGTTCGAGCCTCTTGCTTTCATAATATATGGATGTATCAAAGTCGCAAGTATGGTTGCCTATCGTAATTTTTGCTAGGCGTTGGCGATGTGTGTTAACTTTCGTAGATTCTCCACAAAAATATTTGGCACGTTTATTTCTCATCGGTTTCACGAGATTTAACTGCAATGAAGTTAGAATCGTTCAAACTGGGAGCTATGTGCCAAAATACGAAAAAAAGGAGTGAGGTATATGGAAGCCGGACTTCACGAATGTCTTGTCGTTGCACTCACGTCCCCCATGATGTACGAGTTTCTGCAGGTGCAGTGACATGAGGATTTGATTAATATTATACGACGATGATCAATAGTCCACGGAGTTTGAAATTATATAGGTCCTATAAATCTAAATGTGTCGGACGATACGGAGGATCCATTCCACTCACTGTATGATAACATTCTAAATATGTACTCCTACATATAACAGTAAATTACAATTCCTTAATTTCTTATTAAAAGAATGTAATTCCGATTGGTTTAAGCGTCCAGTCGCTCATAGTTTATTTTGGTGTTGAGCGCCGTTCGTCGAGTTTCACTCAACATTAATAATAAAGCTTCAAAACGACCGCAAAATTGTCAAGCTCGCGAACGAATTTCGCACACATAACTTTCTCGTGCAAATATAACTTGCCTCCAAATTACCCCTTAAATCTTACTTCAAGTGCCAGGGGCTACTCGACAGCTCACCGACTTCGAGGTTGCTTCCATTGACCTTCACGCCTTGCTGCTTCGCAATATTTCTGAGAGTCCCTATTATTTAATACGACTTCTCTAATATGAACTCGCGTCTTTCATGTTTTATTTCGTTTTGCACTGTCTGATCCACTGAAATATTTTCGTTTGATATGTTCCGTTAACTATTACAACTACAATACGCCTTCATATTCATTACGAATTAATCTCCCCAGAAATTCCTACGCTTTGTCTGGCTGTACACATTCTGCATAATAATGGAGGTATTATATTTAACTTATTTTCCTCGGCTTCTCTACGGTCCAAAATTCTTAGTTATTTGGTTATTGTTTGACTCTCTTCTGCCGTGTCCATCCACTTTTGTCTTTGTTCGGGCTCCTTCCTGTTTCCTTGTTTGCTTGCTTGTTGGGGGACGTTGAATACAGTAGAGCACTTTTTTTCCCTCACTTATTGTTGTGCTCCGGAGGGCTGTTTAATTCTAGCTGAGGAAATTCGTCGTCGTTGCGCGACCCTTTAAAACAATTCGGGCGCTTTGTCTAAATTATTAGGGCCTTTCGCTTTTTGTCACATTTTAATAAAGCACTCGTAAACAGTAAAAGTGAGATACAATAGTCATTAGATCAATGATGGTTTCTTGTATACTTTGCTAGTTACAACTTTTTGGCCATCATCTCTTCCTTGTCTTCTACACTTCTACGTTCAATTCTCTTAGCCGTATATCTTTTTCTATTTTTCTAAATGATTCTTCATCTTCTCTTCTATTTTGATGGTAAACATTCTTAGTTGCTGCTTACTTTCCGATTTTCTTATGTTTAGCTTCGTGGTCCATCTCTCGCATCATCTTTTCCTTTCAATGCCTTTCTCGGTACATCGCTTTCTATTTTCCAATAGATTTTTTATCCTCTCTCCTTGTTTTGATCTCTTCCATTCTAAGTTGCCTACTTTTCTGGTTTTCTTCTATTTTCTTGTTGGAGATTGGCTACAGCCTGCAGCAACATTAGCCATCTCTTCTTGTACTTTCTTTCTTCCAACTTCCTTCTCTGCATAACTCTGTTTCTTCAAACTTTCTTCCAGGAGCTTTCTTCTGTTCTTACTGACAGGCGGCTGCTAATATAGCCTTTTTGGCCAGCGAGTATTAATCATTCCTTTCACATCGCAATACCGATTGAGTTGAGGCCTTTCCCATATCTTCTGCAACAGCATTGACTTTTCTTCTTATTTTCATATAGGTTACTCTTTGCATTCTTTCATCTTTTTCGCCTTCCGTTCTTGATGAAAGCAAGGATATTCCATCTCGTGATTTTCGTGGATTTGGATCATTATTCCTCAACTTAAAAATTGCAGATGATCATTTCGTTGCATTTCAGAATTATATTTGCCATCCCAAGACGACTGTGATCTTCATTAGGGCTTTTGAAAAAGCGCGCCAACGTTTTGTCCCTTGGATTATGAAGATCAGAAGTCGACGGCAATGAATTCTGTTGGTGATTGGTCTCAGGAATTAGTTCCTGCGCCATTAAAGTTCTTAGTAGTTGTACAGGACATCGAGCTTCTGCTTTATGTCATCTTTCTTCTTGATTATCACTTTCTGTATCTTCTGAACTTGGCCATTAGGTAATGACTGATGCTGCTTGGTCTCGGAAGGATTCCCAGGAATTTATTTCTACGTCACCACGTTTTGTGTGTCATTGATTGTGAAAATCAGTAGTCGATGGAAATCAATTCTCTTGGTGCTTGATCTCAAAAAGATTCTCAGGAATTTATTTCTGCCTTACTTGCTGTATCTTCTGTATAAAACTCTCTTTTGCGGATTTTCCAAGTTTTCTTCTTCTTCTTCTTCTCTCTGACTACCCTCGTGTCCAAATAAGATACGGATTTTAGAAAACACCTGAAATGTTCGCTTCTAGAATTAGAGAGGCTTTCATGATCGATATCCATGATTCCCATCTCCAAATAAGAGTCGTGTTTTGGGGTGGTATTACTCGGTTTTTGGTTTTCATAATTCATCATTACGTTAACTCCTATCTTGAGTATTCCATGATGGGGCTGCAGTTTTGCATTTGCTGTTTCTTCTTTTCTTTCTTGTAAGCGAGAGTGTCATCTCTTTTGCTTTCATATCGCTACATATTACTTTTTTTTGTAATTTTAGTTTGAAGCAAACCTTCAGGATTTCAGCTCGACAACTTTCCACTACTAACGGTGCTATGCTTTGCCTGTTCAATTCCGTACACCTTTTTCTTTCCTCGCACAGTTTCCTTCCAACTCTTTCATTTTTCTCACAAAATCTTTTAACCGGACACTAAATCGCGCACAATACGCTTAACGTTTCATCGTCGTTCGACAGCTTCGTCATTTGTGATACAAATTTCATCGGACAAGAACCAACTTTAAATACTTTCATTTTTCATTCAAGTCTTCACCTTTTTTGGTACTTCTCTGTCTTGACATTTTCCACTTTACCTTTGCAACTTTTATAAGTTAATTAACTTGTGGCTCACTTTTGGAATTTATAATATGCTGCCTGAAGAACCGGGTAGTTGTTCATTGGTGGGTACATTGGTGAATTCTTTTTCAGTAACAAGCCCTCCTTAATCTTCCTTCAGATCACTTGACCATTTTCTTTTGAGTCTTCTTGCATTTAGGGGTTGCAGAAGAGGGTTTAGTAGCGTGGGTTTCTTCACCTTCTTATTCAAACTCTTTCTTGCTCTTTCCTTAAGTCCTTAGATACCTCCTCATAGAATCTATTCCTTACCCTCTCTTTCGTTTTCAATCCACGTCTATGCCCTTGTTTAACTTTCAAGTTTCTCACTCTTTTCTTAAGGACGTAGGTATCTTCTTATATCTCTTTTCCTTGCCATCTTTCTTGTCTTCAATCTAAGTGTATGCTTTCGTCATCGATCTACGCCTATGCTCTTCTTCACCTTCTTATCCAAACTTCTCAGTCTTTTCTTCGATACCTCCCGAAACCATCTTTTTCTTTCGCCTTTGATCTATATCTATGCCTTTCTTCATCTTGCCTCTTCTTAAGGCTTAAGTACCTACTCTTCCTTATCTTCTCTCGACTACAACTAAAAATTCGCTTGTTTTGAAGAAAATTACGAAATTTGTGGATGTACTGAACCATTTACAAAGCAATCCCTTAGTTCTTAGGAATGCAAAGAGTAGCTTCTATTATTCTTTAAAATACACCAATGAAAATGAAACACAGTGTTTCAATATTTTATGTAAACGCCAAGTTAATAAAACGACACCTTATGAAATACTGAACCGAAATGTATATTCAGAAAACATTCCCCCGGAACGTTTAAGCCCGATCGTGCGGTGTTATCTTTTTAGAGGGCGCGATTTTCCTGCGAAAAATTAAATTTAACGACGCAGCTTCGAAATAATACATCTGCAAGAGAAAATGTAGTAAAATCATCGACTGAAAAATTTCGTTACGAAGACGATCACCCAGTCAAGTAGAAGTTAGAGCTGATATCAAAAACGCATTAAGATTTAAGGGCTCACGCGTTAGCCCGCGGCGCGAAACTTATTTCACCCTTGGTGGAAATCTTACAAGATCAGATATAATTTAGCGATTATAAAAAATAGAACTCAAATTTGATCTGTCCCGGTGGGTAGTGGTGATAGTGATATTCCTTGCACATTCGATCTGTTTATATTTTGGTAATGAATTGGAGAGCGCACGCAACACAGACCGTCGACAATGTGGACTAAAAATTTGCATTTTAATAATATTGGAGGTAGTACGACCTCAATCTCAATATGTATGTAAAGTTTGTCGGATTATGCGTGGCGAGATAATTTGGTCGTCATTACACGTAGTTTGAGGATTGCGTTCAACTTTTCACCGCATTGAAGTCGAATCAACATGAAACTCGATTACTTTAAACTAACATTGATTCTGACATATCTTCTAAATAAGCGAAACCCAATAATCAAATAAATATTAAGTGCAAATTAATATGAAATAAATTAAAGTAAACACTAACGAATGTAGGCATACGATTATCGAGCGGTACATAAAATGTCCTTTTACGGGTACTTTCGATAATAATGATTTCTGATTGGTCGGAGCTGACAGCATCGTCGTGATTACATTATCGGAGTTCAACTAAGGAAATCTAGAGAAACTCATAATTGACGTGGCTGAAATTTCACTACTAGTGCATCGCTAAACGAGTTTGGGGTGATTTTCACTACCCTGTCAGAGCCTGGTTTTGCTAAAATCCAGGTACTACTTTGGGTACTTTGATTACTTTTCGTGTGGATACACTTACTTTGGGATACACTTTTGGTAGGAGCTGCCCAACTGAAGGAGAGGTGATCACTGTGCACAGCGTACAGAAGACACGCATGGAGGCGTACGAACACATACTTTGTTACGCGAGTTTAATTATTAATAACTTTTATTAACTGCCTCGTGACGCTGCGTTGCATTAAGAGCGAATTTCCGACAGATCTTGCTTAGTTGATGACAATTATTGTAGTAGTATATGAGATGGATTATTAACTATTACGATTGAATAAATTTCAATGATTGTTTTAAAAAAAATCAATTTAAATGACTATTAGTGAAAAAAAAAAGGTTGGAAACCTAAATATACGTTTTTTTTTGAGATATTTGATATTTGAGGCGTTCCGATTATGTTCCCTCGCTCGTTTCACGAGGAAAAGCAGCGACGTTAAGCTCCTTAAAATCGCGGACATTATTTATGTTTGAAGGCACCATAATCATCCCTAATCTCAAACTGCCGTAAAGAGAAACGACATCTGTCGCTGATGTCCAGGCATTAGGCGTCGGTAACGTCTTCGCAGGAAACACGAAGCGTACCTGTATGTCGTGCTAACATGCAATGGGGAGATAAAATAAGGCCCTTGTAAGTGTTACGTATGGATATAGTTCGCAGATTTAAGGCGATTTTGCGTCGGATGGGGAAAGGGTGGCCCCAAATTATGGCGTGCGTGATACTTAGCATGTAATATTAGGAAGGATCCGTTATACGAGGAGGTTTTTAAAATTATGTTATGAGGCTAATGATTTACATCCAAAAAATTCCCATTCGGAGTAATTTAACGATTGAGGATTTTTTCTTTTCTTGGAGCGCTATGGCCATATTTTATAATTCGGGAAAAGATAACAACTTTTTCGTATTTGGTTCGTTGAATGATTTTTTGCGTGACTTGAACAAAAGTAAAGATAAAGCGAGTTAATTTAAACTTTAAACTACTTGCACTAGCCCAGCCATCCGCGAAGGTACGAATTATGATGTAATTTCGAAAACTTGCTTTAAAATCGCTGACAGCTAATTCAACTTTGCGAGCTTAAAGGCGCATCGAAGTAAGTCGCATGCTTAATTTCCACAGATTGTTGCATCGTGTCTAGACAGCTCGCGGATCGTTCCACATAAAATCCCTTTAAGTTCGCCAAGTACGAAACTGTTTATCGAGCGAGGCACGTTAATATCGAGCCGATCGCGAGCTTTACAAGAAATTAGGGAAAGCTTCCTCATAACGGGCGCTTTAAGGGAAAGTTAATTGGTATATTGTTGTCGAGTACATTAGGCTCTTAAGGGCGAGAGGTTTTAAAAGAAATCTCATTAAATTGTAAGCACGCCATTAAATTTTATTGTTGTGAAACATTAACGTGTGCAACAATTCTTCGGCGTTTCCTTTGTTGCGAAACTTCAGAAACTTGCGGCTCGATGTCAGGAAACTTTGTTGCCCTCTCTCTCTCGCTCAATAAAAACATGTGTGACGCAGAAGTCTCGTAAAACTACCGAAATTATCGCCCACACACACCTCATGAGATTCTTATATTTAACTAGACGCGAACACAACCCGCATTTTAATCAAGAAACTACTTCTCCTTTGTCTGAAAAGACTGCTCCAAGACAAGTCAATCAGGTTCATACTGTATGAATATGGAAAGCTTTTCTCAGGTTTTTTGGAAAGAAGGGTTAAAGGGAAGAAATGTTAAGCCGAGTATACATTGAGCGTTCCCCAAAAACCGAATACATTCGATGATGATGAAACAAAGCCTTCGGTTGCCTAAATGACGTTCATTATAAAGAAGATACAGTAGAACCACACCGCTGTTACGAGGGTACATTTAGTAGTTTTCGTTTACTCCGTGTACACGCGGCTTTATAATTTAGTAGAACGAAAACAGAAACCTTAGAAGTAATATATTGTTATTTTCTTAACTTACCTTTTTAGCTCACGCCTTAACATTTCCCGTGCAATTAAAATTAATATTTGTCTCTAACATTTCAGTATTTTAACACCGTCGTCGTCGCGTCACAGAAATTATTAATTTTATTAACGAACGCGCTCATAAAACAAATTAAACCGTCCCCCTCCTCTTTTCCGCGTGCGTCCGGGGGTGAAGTACACTACACATTCGCCGGGAAACTTTTTTTTTCCAATGAGACTTCGGCAGCGAAAACCTTACTACGCTCCGATACTTCTTCGGTTTGTTGTAAGCTCGCAGTTTCACATTTATTAAGCAAAGACGTGACGGACCGGAGCACGCACGCTTTCGGCTTCACAGTCGAGAGCAAAATTTAATTACGCCGCTTTTTAAGCGGCGGAGGGGAGGGGGCGCTTAAATTAAACAGGGACCTGGGATTATGCTATAGTTACTGCGAGGATTATCTTAGTCAAATATGTAAATAAAACCGCAGATTAATTCTCGTGTTGATTTATTTTTTATAAATTGGGGAGCTAATAACTCCGGCGTTTCGGGCAACTTTCGACCTTCTTTACTGACGGGTGGACGAACTCATATTTTCTGTTAAACATTTTTTAATTAAATCGAAAAAAAACAGGCAATTTCAGAATTAAAAAAAATGCATGATTTTAGAAGACTATTTGATAACTTTATCAAGGCTTATTTTATACTTATGTACTACACAAGACTTCTACCAAAACTGCTTTAGGAAGAAGACAATATACACATGAAGTATTATATTAGTAAACAAGGCCAAGGTTGCGCAGCTGCAACTTATGAATACTTGAAATTTGAGATTAGTAAACAAGATCAAAGTTGCACAGCCGCACTATTTACATACAGGGATTCTTTGTTCTCGTAGATATAACTAATTTGACTTTTTTAATGTGCCGGTAAAAAAATTTAAGAATCTATTCTAGAAAATCATCCAGTTCCTATTACCAAAGGGTATGATTTCTAGACAAACAAATCAGATAACCACGTATGGAAATTACCTCCTTCCATACGGGTTATAATTTTTGGGACGCCCTGCACAACGGGGAAGTAAATTAAGGCAAGAAGACTCGAGTAAGATTAACCTTAAAAAAAGGGAAGCAACTAACAAAGTACCTCATAGAAAATAATCTAAAAGTAAAAACACGAGAAAATAAAACGCACGAGGCAAAATACAGTCATAAATGAGTAAGGAAAATGGAAGTTAATAGGGAGAGACAAACAAATAAAACAAATGAAACTCCAAAGGTGTCTTGAGAAGATCAATAAGAAATTGAAGAAGAGGAAAAAAGAGAGAGAGTATGAGAGATAATGGGAAAGAAAAAACTTTATAAGAAATAGAAAGAACATTGTATGGTCATGTCAAAAGATGGCAATTTGAGGAACACTAAGTAAGTCATTAGAATAGATGCCAAAAGAAAAGTAGATAAACCCAGAGTAAACTGGATGAAAGGAAACGAAAGATGTCTTAAACAAATAGATATTAGAGAAACTTCTTTGGAAATCATTCAGGAGATCCTTAAACTAATTTAATTATTAATCTATTGTAGTACATATTCTTTTTTTTTTCTTCTTTGAGTCCTGGAAATTCCTCCAGTTTTGCCTTTACCTTAATTATTACGACAGCGTTGTTTGAACCTTTCTTTCTATATGTATACATGTAAAGAGCCCATCAATGGTCATCAGACCCGCAGGCTTGTTATTATTTTCCAAATTTTTCCATCTTTGGACTTCCTTTTCCAATTTTCAAGATTGTTTCCTCTCAAGTCAACTATCACAGCTTCTATCTACAGGTTTCTCGCCGTTCTTTGTTCTTCTTCCTCTGTTTCTCTTCTTCCTTTTCGCTGTTTTCCTCCTCCTGTGATTTTCCTTTGCCATCTTAATAACTTGCCTTCTCGTTTTCTTCTTCAGAATCCATATTTCTCATCCAAAAAGAACCGTTGGTATCTTATTTATTACCTATGTAAATGTTTGGATCTTGTGAGGTATGCGCGTCTATTAGCTTTCATTCGTGTCAACCTCCATATCATCCTCGCTATTATCTATTATTATCAACGAGCCCATTTACTTCTTCGATTTCCCTCTTTCCAAGCTGTGCTTTAACTACCGAGGTAAAAAGATCAGAATTCGGATAAAAAAGTAGAAACATCTCCAACTGGATGCCATTTTCTTTTTGAAATCAGGATGGAGAAACTTCGAAACTTTGATTCAAAAAATACAAGTATTAAAAAAAGAGTTACAGAAGATTTGAATGCAAGCAAAATGGTATTATTTTATGTTTCCAAGATTTCTTTGAAATGGCGTCAGGTGACTTTGTCTAAGTAAATGGCTAGTCCGACACTAGATCTCCAGTTTACTTCCCAAGCGTCGATATCATCCCACTGCGTCACTGAAACTCCCATATTATTTTAGTAGTCATAGTCGAATTAAAAATAACAAAAAAGGCAAATAGGAACGAACAGAAAGGGAAGAAGAGGAAAAAAAACCTGGAGCAAAAGGAAGGCAAGTAGGAACAGACGGGAAAGGAAGAAGAGGCAAAACCATGGGCAGAGGCTGAGGAATATGCTTTCAACAAGAAAGAGTAGAAAATATTAGTTAGGGGGACAACGATACCCTAAACACCTAACGATGAATGAGAATATGGATAAGTCAATAGGAAGGAAGAAAGAAAACTGAATATAAGGTTGTTACTAGTTTTTGCAAAGTCTGTTGAGAAATATCGTCTTCATCTTAGACTTTATCCCATTATAAGTTGTCGTTCTCTCTCTGCACAGTTTCCTATTATTCCAGTCTTTCACTTTTAAATCTTAACCTTCCATGGCTTTTTCTCCTCTTTTCCTTCTTCCCGTTTGTTGCCATTCGCGTATTCATTTTGGCCATTCAATTATGTTTATTGACCACACATTGCAAGCTTTATTTTCCCTATTTGTCGCTGTATTTCCTCATTTCGGATTTCATTTTCGCGCGTAAGTTGTCGGCACCTTCATACATACTCCATTTTCCCCTTTCTTACCTTGTCTCTTACTCTCATCTTCAATGACAACACTTCGACACCACATAAAACGAAATTCTGCACTATGCCATTGAAAATTCTTTTTGTGTTCTCTTTAGTTATGGGTCCATTCCATATTACACCATGCAATGTTCTGGTCCCTTGTTTACCGCATGCAATGTCCATGGAATTTACCATCTTCGTGTATGACTGATCCTATTTCATGTGAAATAGAAAGAAAAGAGTTAAGGTGCTGTGCCCAAGTTTAAAGGAAAAAAGAACACCAAGAAAGACATTGAGGTGGATGCCAAATAGAAAAGTGGAAGATGGAAAGATCGCTTTTTTTCGCTTTCCTTAAGGCCCGGTTTTACAATCATCGGATAAGCATTATTAGAATTAAAGGATATTCAGCGAACAGTTATTCCTTCCTTATTCGACGATTGTAAAAACGGGCCTTCATGTAAGTCCACGATGTCTTCGCCATTCGCTAATGCTCTGTTTTGTTTAAATTTATTTTAAGTCCCCAATTTCGCTCTTTGAAGAATAAAAGAACTGAATGTACAGTGCAAACTTGTTAAAAGGGTATAGGTAGAAGCAAAAATGTTTGCATGCAAAAACAGACATGCGCACTCATAGAATAGCTCTTAAATAAGTAACTGTGTCGGTTTATACTTGACTTCGCCTATTCACACTATACATCTGTCGTTGGATCTGTTCACTAGTGCGCTCTCAGAGTATTTTCATCTCGTATTAATAATGCATAAGATTAAAGCAACAAAGCAAGATGCGAATATTCTGAGTGCACACTAGTGCAGCAAATGCACACAATCTGACACTCTGTAAAATAATATTTAATGCAGTTGAAAGGATCAATCTTAATGAATAACAAAAAAAAAGGTACTGATTAGGTATGCAAAATCGGAATGCTTTTTAAAAATCAAAACACAGATAAATCACACGGAAGAAAGATTAAGATTAATTACGAGCGGATTTATAACGGAAATGATGAAGAGCGCGAGAGACGTCAGACGAGGGCGTTTTTCGAATTAATTAAAAACACGAGAATTTATTCCCGGATCGACGAAACATCGGGACCGTAAATAAACGCGGAATGTTTCGAATATTTCGGGTACATTTTAATACGATAAGTTTTAATTAAATAGCTCAGTCATTCCTCGTACTCTATCGGCTTCCCCGGCTACCTCCTAACTTTATTGTAGTCTCGTTACAGTCATTACACTAATAAGTCTTTCAGGGAGAAGCCGAAACGGTCTCTTACTCCTTCATCTTGAAAATAATTGATTTTAAAAGTTCATTATTTAAAATTTGAATTGTTGGAGTGACATATTCTTATTCCCCCCTAAAACAGACTCTCAGTTCACAATTTCATTACTGTAACAAGGAAATTAGAACACCCCCAACGCAACGAAAGAAATCATAGCTGCCAAAGCTTCCAGGAAGGATAAGTAACATAAACAATTACATAAGACGGTCTTACCATGCACGGAATCACCAGTATGAGTCATTAGAAAAACATCATTCATCCTTTAGTTCGATTTCCCGATGACTCACATGTCACAGCAAGGATTGCAAGACTCACCTACGGCAGACTCTCTAAAAGACGAACCTTTTATATACTGGAAAACTGATTTGCAGAGCGTTAGAGTCATTTAGAGTATTAGAGTGTTATTCTAGTCAAAGGAAAGTTTCCTCCTCTTGTAGTGCAAACCATGTAAGTCTACTTATTATTACCTTTAATAAATGTTTTATTTAAGCTTATTTTCGTTATGTAATTTACTACGTAACAATATTTGAGAGGAGACTTCATTTCAGAAACTAAATTGACCCGAAAATTATTTTATAATTATGTTATAAACGTGAGTAATAATGATTTTATAAAAACATCAACTTTTCTTTGAGAATTTTATTATAATCAGATATATTGCACACAGTTTCTTGCAAGAAGCCCCCAAGTTAAAACCGCGATTTGCTCAGAAATGAAAAAGAATTTGTTGTACCAGAAAATCTCGCCTTTGCTTATTTACTTCAAGATAGAAAACCCAAACAAATTTCCTTTAAATGCGTAGCATTCTCGGCCGCCGGAAATGGACTTTTTGCGTCAATTATTTACAGATTTTCCTAAAGCAGGTCTTTGTCTCGGCGATTGTACTCGAGCGGAGCAATTTATTTTGGGCCTTTTTTCGCTTTTTTTGGGAAATGCTTTTTACGAGCAAACGGCGGCGGCGTCACGATTAAACTGTGTGATACGCTGTCGGAAGTCCTCACACAGACGTTCGCTAATTTGATTGGAAATTGCACTGTCATGCAACGTTAAATGAAAAGCTGGATGGCTAAAAATCAGACGCAATGTTTCACGTAATAATTTGATTATTAGCTATATTCACGTTTATCTAAAAAATTTTTAATGGCACGTAATATTTTGCAAACTGGCGACTCTTTTAAATCTTTCAGCAAATATCTCTGCAAAATTATTAGTACTTTCAACATACTTCATTCAACTTGACTCAATTTATAGTAATTGAATATAGTATCTCCGCCCACAATAATTTTATATCCATAGATACGTATTTCGGCAGCTAAGCTGCCGTCTTCAGTACAATTTAATTTTTATATAAAACTACATGAAATCTAACAGCTACCTACCTACCTACCTGATCATATTATCTATACTACTAATACTATCTAAAAATAACAAAATTAACACTAAAAAATAGTAAAGGAGACTGTGGTTTAAGAAATAATTGAAAATTATCTCCGCCCACAATAATATTAACAGTCAAAACCTACCAAAAATGTAAATCGAATAAAACGGAAATGAGTATTGGTCTAATATCCGAAAACGGTTCTTATTCTCCCGAATAAAGAACTTCTGTAAGCATTTAATTCCCTGTTATTTGATACCGCTTGAATTTATCCCTGAAAAGAAATTATATACCTATATATGTATATGCATGCACCTATATATATATATGCACAAATCGCCAAAAAGCAACCTACAGATTAGAGCAGATTACACCCACACACCACAAGTTAAGAGCACTTTACGATATTTATCTCGGAGAATCCTCTCCTTACCACATATCCAGTGCAAATGCGCTTAACTGTCTCTAACACCCCTTTATATAAAATTTAGGTCGCGACATCTTGTGGCTGATTTTTGACTTAACAAAAGCGACATCTTGTGGTCGATTTCTGACTCAAACACACACACACATACACATATATATATATATATATATATATATATATATACATCCCGGTATCATTGGAAGCTCCTTTCATAACTGTTCCATGCGGCGTCCAATATGGCGACACGCGGTGGGTATTGCAAGTGTACTATCATTTGAAGCTCCTTTCTTATTGCTATACTTAAAGCGTCCGGTGATATACACTTACTTTCTATTAATCATCAATCAGGCGTCCTATTTGTGTATACGTTTTCATTCAATAGACAATGTAAGCTCCAGCAATGTTGCCATATTTATTAAGTGCAATTGGTCATGCATCATAGTCTTCTTGAATATGAGATCATAAAATGAAGAATTTCAAGATGTTTGCAATTAGGTAGACTAGATGAAATGTTTCGAAGAAGCAATTCGACAATCGCACAGATCCCAACTTGAAATTCAAGATAGTGTCGACTTATGACCAAAAACATTTACGATGAAGAAAAACCCCACAAGTGTCATATCAAACAAAACATCTCGAAGATGCAATGTTCCAAGATGAGGTCCGAGTGATTGTCGAATTCGCCTCTTCAAGACATTTCATTTCATGTGCCACATGTGTGATTTTTTCTTCGTCGTAAATGTTGTCGATCATAAGTCGACACCATCTTAAATTCCAAAATGAGGTCACTGTGATTTTAGAATTCTCCTCCTCGAGAGCTTTCATTTCATGTGCCACATGTGTGATTTTTTCTTCGTCGTAAATGTTTTCTATCAATAGTCGGCACTATCTTGAATTCCAAAATGACATTCGTGTGATTGTTGAATTCGCCTTCGAGACCTTTCATTTCATGTGCCACATGTGGTGATTTTTTCTTCGTCGTTAATGTTTTAAGTCATAAGTCAAAACCATCTTGAAAACCACGATGAGGTCCGTGTGATTGTCGAATTGGCCTCTGTGAAACCTTTCTTTTAATGTGTCATATGTGTGATTTTTTCTTCGTCGCAAATGTCCTACATCACAAGTCGATACCATCTTGAGTTCCAAGATGAGGTCCGTTTGTGAGGTCCGGTCCCAACACCGATAAAACAAATTCAGATTATCTTCTTAGTTGCTCCTTAGAAGCAATGTGCAAAATATGTAAGTGGCGGGATCTCTAACAATAAAGTTACGTAGTACTGCGCCGCCCCCAACACCGATAAAACGGATTTGTGCTCAGATTGTCTTTCCAGTTGCTCCTTAGAAGCAAGATGCAGAATATGTAAGTGGTAGAATCACTAATAAAAATTTACGTAGTACCCCGCCACACCCAACACCGATAAAACGAATTGGTGCTCAGATAAAGGTTTTAGTTGTTGCTTAGAAGCAAATTGCAAAATATGTAAGCGGCAGGATCTTTAATTAAAAAGTTACATAGTACCGCGCCGCCTCCAACACCTTTAAATTGAATTTGTGCTCAGATTATCTTTTTTGTTGCTCTTTAGAAGCAACGTGCAAAATATGCAAGTGGCAGGATCTCTAATAAAAAAGTTAGATAGTACCCCGCCGCCCTCAGCACCGATAAAACGAATTTGTGCTCAGATTATCTTCTTAGTTGCTCCTTAGAAGCAATGTGCAAAATATGGAAATGGTAAGATCACGAATAAAAATGTTAGGTAGTACCGCGCCGCCCCCAACACCGGTAAAACGAATTTGTGTTCAGATTATATTTTTGGTTGCTCATTAGAAGCAACGTGCAAAATATGTAAGTGGCAGGATCTCTAATAAAAAGCTACGTAGTACCGAGCCGCCCCCAACACCGATAAAACAAATTTGTGCTCAGATTATCTTTCTTGTTGCTCCTTAGAAGCAACGTGCAAGATATGTAAGTGGCAGGATCTCTAATAATAAAGTTACATAGTACCGCGTCGCCCTCAACACCGATAAAACGAATTTGTGCTCAGATTATATTTTTAGTTGCTCCTTAGAAGCAACGTGTAAAATATGTAAGTGGCAGGATCTCTAATAAAAAAGTCACGTAGTACCGCGCCGCCCCCAACACCAGTAAAACGAATTTGTGCTCAGATTGTTGTGCTCCTTAGAAGCAACGTGCAAAATATGTAAGTGGCAGAAACTCTAATAAAAGAGTTACACAGTACCGCGCCGCCCTCAACACAGATAAAACCAATTTGTGCTCAGATTATTTTCTTAGTTGCTCCTTAGAAGCAATGTGCAAAATAGGGAAGTGGTAGGATCACTAATAAAAATGTTACGTAGTACCGCGCCGCCCCCAACACCGATAAAACGAATTTGTATTCAGATTATCTTTTTTGTTGCTGCTTAGAAGCAATGTGCAAAATATGGAAGTGGTAGGATCACTAATAATAATCTTACGTAGTACCACGCCGCCCCCAACGCCGATAAAACGAATTTGTGCTCAGATTGTTTTTTTAGTTGCCCCTTAGAAGCAATTTGCAAAATATGGAAGTAGTAGGATCACTAATAAAAATGTTGCGTAGTACCGCGCCGCCCCCAATACCGATAAATCGAATTTGTGCTCAGATTGATTTTATTAGTTGCTCTTTAGAAGCAATGTGCAAAATATGGAAGTGGTAGGATCACTAATAAAAATGTTACGTAGTACCACGCCGCCCCCAACGCCGATAAAACGAATTTGTGCTCAGATTATCTTTTTTGTTGCTCCTTAGAAGCAACATGTAAAATATGTAAGTGGTAGGATCTCTAATAAAAAAGTTACGTAGTATTTTTCAACAAAGTTGAAACTCATTTGTTAGGTTTCCGACTGTCATTTGTTCTTTTTAAAAGTAAATTCTGGCGGTTCAGGTAAATCCACAAAACTTTTGTATTTAACATTTTCTAATAATAAAATGTGTAGGTTCTATGTGAAAATTTTGCATTTTCTTGCTGCGTTGTATCAGTATTGCATTGTGTAACACACTTGAAGGGCATTAAGATTATAGACAACATTTATAATTTCATTCGCTTTTAGAAGTGTAATAAATATTCGCTTGCATAAATGATATGCACAAGAGAGCGTCCGCTGCACATTTCAATTACAACAGTGTTGACAGATTTACTGGACGCCTTATTGTGCTGTACGTGAAAGCCGACTATACACGCTCCTATATACGCAAACGACACTAGCGCCACAGGTGGATATACGCTCGAACTAAAAATATACACTAACTTTCATTTGATCATCATTCGGGCGTCCAGAAAGAATTTTTTTAAATGATAGGCAGAGGTCGCACGATGCCCCAAAAATTTTTTAACATGGTATACAATCGAGCGTCCGCATACGGACGCTCAATTACTTCGGACGCCCAATTGACGGCAAATTGACAATATAGGGACGCTCAAATGATAGCTGGATATATATATATATATCCGTACATAAAACCTACAAAATTAGAGTAAATCAAACAATGCGGAACTAAGTATTGGTCCATTATCTGAATTCATTAAATTGTTTTTATTTTTTTGAATAAAAATACTTTCGTAAGCATTTAATTCCCTATTATTTGATACCGCCTTAATGAGTTTTAAATTATCTTTAATAATACTGTGTCCAGTATTGTAAATATGTTGGGCAACACTTGATTTCTCAAACCTATTGTACCTATAGTGACTTAAATGTTCCTTAAAACGTGTTAATATATTTCTTTTTGTTTGTCCAATATATTTATTAGCACATTCATTTCACTTAATTACACATAAATTCCAGATTTCTGTTCAACATCAACTTTATCTTTCGGTTTTCCCAATAAATTCTTTATGGTATTGTTAGTAGAAAAAGCTAATCGTAAGTTTTGAGTTTTAAAAATATAATTTAAACCATTAGTGTAAAGTGCATCGAAAGGCATTTTAACAAATTTTTCTAGAGATGAAGTTGCCGTTAGAGTGCTAGAATTTTGGACTTGTTTCCTGTGGCTAATCTTCCTAATTATATTATCTACTATTTGGGGAGTATAACCATTATGAACCGCAACATTTTTAATATATTTAAATTCTTTGTCATATCGGAATTTAGTAAGTGAAAATGAGAGTAATCTATTTACTAAAAAATTTAGAGCCGCGAGTTTGTGTTGTACAGAATGTTGTGATTCGTTAATTATAAACCGACTAGTATTTGTATCTTTACGATAAATGTCGATTTCTAATTCATTTTTGCTGTTTCTAATTACACGAGTGTCTAAAAAGGGAATCGCACCGTTTTCTTCCTTTTCGTATGTAAATTTAATGCTATCAAATTTTGAATTTAATTTTTCTAAAAAAAACTTCCAAATTACATTTCTTGGTATCAAAAGCTGCAAAAATGTCATCAACATAACGCAACCAAATTCTTGGAAAATACTGATAATCATCTCTCGTCATTTTCGAATTTATTCATAAATAAATTGGCCAAAAACGGTGACAAACAGTTTCCCATTGCGGTCCCTTGAACTTGTTCAAAAAACTCACCATTTATTTGAAAACAGTTCTGAGACATGCAAAGAGATGTGAGCCTGACGTATTCCTCCAACCTATCTTTATCTACATTATTAACTGTCAGTAGTTCCCGCAAATAAGTCAGCGTTTTAGGTATGGGCACACTGGGAAAGAACGATTGAACATCAAAAGAGATCAGGATTTCCCCTTCTTGTAAAGAAACAATTTTAATCTTATTTATAAACTCCATTGAGTTTTTTACCGAAAAATTATCTTGAGGATTGGGAAGTGCACTGAGCTCACTATTCAACCATTTGGAAAGAGAGATAAATTTCAATTATTCCTTAAACCACAGTATCCTTTACTATTTACAATTTATAGTATTTATTTTATATTTTTGTTTAAAAATGGAGCGGAGCCTAAACATAAAATCGATAAATGCTATTGAAACGTGTAAAATTATTTTTACTTATTGTTTGTTTTTCATGCTTTTGTTTAACTTATTTTTTGCTCTTAATTTTTTAGCCTTTTTATAAAAGAAATAATTCATAGGAGCGGTGTTCTAAACAAACGATTGCATTTTAACCAATCGTCTTTGTGATTGAAGGAGACAGGGTGAAGGAGACAGGGTCAACAAACACGCCTCTAACTTTGATTTAGCAAATCACGTTCAATTATGTACCTACGTCAAACGCCTTTCCATATTTACATATTCGAAATTACCTATCTAATAGAATTATTTTATCGGTTTTAGTTATTTTTTCCTTTTTTTTCTTTAGTCCTTTTATGAGGGCGCAAAGGGGCGGAGATAAAATCAACAAACACGCCTCTAACTTTTGTCACACTCAATTATCTACGTACGTCAAATTTACGGAAACAACTTTCTCATGTTAATAACTACCCAAGCAACACCATTTCGTTCATTAGACGGTTTATATACGACAGACAGGGATATTTTTGGTAATGGTATATAGAATGCCAAAAATATTCATATTTTAATGGTACTAGTTACCCTAGGATATAAGTGATACGTTAACTATACGTTTTCATTAAATTGTAATAAAATGTCGCGACTGGCAAAACACGTTTAACAAATTATTAAATTCCATCTTATCATGTAGGCGTAGGCCCATAACATACATTTTTCTCATTAAAATTTATAATATAATCTAAAAAAGTATAATGAATGTTTATATGTAACATTTATTAACAAATATTTATCCAAATTGGTCTTGTGACCCTTGTTACATAGTAAATTTTCTATAAAACTACCAACATTGTATCACTACATAAGATGAGAGCTTAAAATATGAGTATCTTATAAATTTCGCCGCGAGATGTCGCTACCTAAACTGTTGCTCACTAAAGTTGTCGTTTATAAGTCAAAACCGCAGGAACTTTCTTGCCCATTACAAATCATCACAAAATATATAATTACTACAAACGAACAGACACTTGGTAAAGTTGAATTAAATGTCAACATTTCGCTATACGTTTCACAGCTTCTTTAGAATAAGTTGTAATAATATAAATATATAATTATAATAATTTTATAATTCCAAAATATACGTCTAGTATAAACCATGTATAAACGTTGCGCGTACCCTATAAATATACATTTTGTGTAAACGTTATATTTATCCCAAAAAGAGACGTTAGTTTGACTGTCACTCATATGTATAAATACTAGTCTATAATATTCTACATTTAGACTAAATTCAAAACGTGTTTTAGACATATTCTATATTTGGTGTGTTACATGGGTAAGCGAAACTGATTCTGGCGAATAACTACGCGATGCACGTGGTAAGAGTGAAATGAAACGACGAATAATATCTTCAAAGCCAATTATACTTATGGTGGGTGGAGTAACGATTTTCAGCTTAAAGCTTTGGGCCAATCACGCTTACTCTGGGCGGAGCGTTAGGAAACGTCAAATGAAACACTAAAGTATTTTGACAGTCTCTTATTAGTAGAAAATTTCATGTCAGTATTTTAGTAAAAGTCGAGCGTAAAACGAATCGCTCCACCTACTTACATTGGGCGGAGCGATGCATGCAATACGACAGTACTGGTTTGTGGATGGTAAAAAGGAAGAACTGGTTTCCGACCAATCACGCGAATTCTGGGTGGAGTTCTAGACTTAAATTTACGAAACGCCTTCAACAACACAGTATATTGTTACATTATTTACAAATTTTGTTGCAAGTCGCAAACTAGCTTCAATTTGTCAATTTGTCAGGTCAAAAAGCGATCGCAGGATGTCGCTACTTAAACTTTTCGTAATTACTTACATAACAAAAATTAGGGACGTAGCTGGATTAAATAATACGTTTATTAAAAGTAATAGACTTACATGGTCCACACTACAGGGATATTCACATAAAACGTTCGTTAAAAGTTTTCAAGGTTGCAGTTCACGTAGATATTTGAAATTTAAGGAGCAAGGGTTTTCCGTGTAGATCTCTTTAAATAAAATAAAATTGCCTTTCTATCGCTTCCGGTTGTACCGGAAGTCGCTATTAACTCGCTTATTTTAAATGGAATGCTATATTTTTTATCACGTTTTTGAATTCTACATGTAAAAATATGTTAAATTGCAATACATTTCCCTATCTCTAAAATGCATCATTTTTGAGATATTTTGAATTTTCTTAGAAATTTGGATTCTGCAATCTGATTTTCAAAAAATTATAACACAGCTGTTATTGAAGCAATTTTATTTGTAATAGCTAATATTGTATTTGAAGCTTTAAGGTTCTTAAAAATTCCATCAGCATAATCTATTAAGCTACAGGGTGTCTAAAACGCACCGCTCCACTCGAAGATATTCAAACACAGAAAAATACTTTTTTTCAAATGGAATGACCGATATTTTAATGCACCATTGTATGTGGAATCAAATGCTGCGTCGAACTGTACTAGCATTCCCTACACCTAACTTTAACAGTTTTTCAGTTATAAGATATTTCTGGTTTAATACATAAAAATTGACATTTATTAGGTTAAATATTTCTAATTTTGTTGATATAGTTATGAAAACAACAAACAATTGCATTTAACGTTTCCTGTTACTACAAATTTTAAGCAAAAGCAAAAAAAATTTGAGAATCAAAATCAAAATTACTCAAACGCTGATATTTTAAATCTATTTTTTAAATTCATGAAGAATGATCTAAAATTGTTCAGAGCAGAGAATGTGTGTTCAATCAAATGTACTCCTCTTGTCTCCTATGAATAAAACACAGTTTGGAAAGTTTGAACCTAACTTTATACAATTTGGAAAAATAAAATGTACGAAGATCAGTAACAAATAACGAAGATAATTAGACAATGGTTTTAAAATACTTTCACGCTAATCCAGAGAATTGCAAACTAGCAGCTATTTTATTCTTCAATTTAAAGTAATGAAATTCATACTTTTTCGTTTTATAAGATCACAAGCGTCCTAAGAGAAGGATGATTAAAGAACTATTAAAATTTGTGAATTTCCACTTGCCAAATTCTATTTTCTTTGGTTGACTACAAAATTTGTAGTAACAGTAATCGTTGTTATAATTTCCATGCTATCTTAATAAAATTAAAAATATTTGACCTATTAAAATTGTAATTTTCTTTGAATTAATCGAAAATGTTTCATAACTCAAAAACTGTTAAAGTTAGGTATAGGGAATGCTAGTACAGTTCGACGCAGCATTTGATTCCACATACAATGGTGCATTAAAATATCGATCATTCCATTTGAAAAAAAGTATTTTTCTGTGTTTGAATATCTTCGAGTGGAGAGGTGCTTTTTAAACACCCTGTAGCTTAATAGATCATGCTTATGGAATTTTTAAGAACCTTAAAACTTCAACCTCAATATCAGCTATTAAAAATAAAATTGCTTCAATCATAGCTGTGTTATAATTTTTTGAAAATCAGATTGCAGAATCCAAATTTCTAAGAAAATTCAAAATATCTCAAAAATGATGCATTTTAGAGATAGGGAAATGTATTGCAATTTAACATATTTTTACATGTAAAATTCAAAAACGTGATAAAAAATATAGCATTCCATTTAAAATAAGCGAGTTGATAGCGACTTCCGGTACAACCGGAAGCGATAGAAAGGCAATTTTATTTTATTTAAAGAGATCTCCACGGAAAACCCTTGCTCCTTAAATTTCAAATATCTACGTGAACTGCAACCTTGAAAACTTTTAACGAACGTTTTATGTGAATATCCCTGTATAGTACATGAGCAGGAAACTTTCCTCTGACTCTAGACACTCTAATGAATTACGAGCGAATTTCCCAAGTATTTATTGGGTTCCTTATTAGAAGGTTTTTCTATGAAAGCTTTATGCAATCCCATCGTGACCTATGAGTCATCGGAAAATCATTTTAAAAGCTGACTCATGCCTGTAATTCCGTCGAGGATAAAATCGCCTGATGTTTCCCGGAAGCATTGGCTGACTGCTTCATGCAGCTATGATATCCGAGGACTTGCGTTGGTGGCGTTCTAATTTCGTCGTTACGTAAATGCTTTAAGAACAAAAAATAAATTAAAAAATAAAATAAAATACGAAGGAAATAATAACTAAAGGTGATGGTTTTTCTTGAGGACTGGATATTTTTTATACGGACAAAATATTTTAAGCTTAATACAGCGAACAAAGCAAGCCTTTAATTTGGCAGTAGAGCTAATTCACATAAGGATAAAGATAATGATAATTATCCTATTGAGGAAACTAGGGGGATGAAGAAAAACTGGAAAAAAAGGAGAACTAATTTATAATTCATATTGGGAATGAGAGAAGATAAGCCTGCAAAATTGAAGCCAACTAAAGTGAAACTAAATTTGGGGAATACAATTTTCAACAAACGGAGGAATTTCGAAATAACCTTGATTAAAGTGCAAAAAGACGAGAAAATTGATGAAACGATAGCGAGAGAAAGCAAAGCAGTAAGAACACCTAAGAATGAGGAATATCCTCAACGAGCAGCTAAAGCCAAAGTGAATGGAACAATATTTGTTCAGTGTTTGATAAGACTGCGCATTGCAAATAAACAAATAGAAATTAAATTAGGCATTTGGGAGAGAAAGAACTCTAGACGAGACTTTATTGGAGTGACAACAGATACTGCAAAGTAGGAGGTAGTTTACTAATTAATACTCGATTATGGTCCTTACTATTATTCTTTAATTTTGGCTGTATTTCTGCATTTTCTTCAGCTTTTGAGTGCAAGAATTTAGTCCTCCAAAAACGAAACCATACTTAACTAAATGAGTGTAAATGTACAAGTGCCCAGTGTCCCTCAAAACTCCGGTGGTGGCAGGATAAGAATTTCTTCATTCTCTCATTACGTAAAGTCCTCATTTTGGAAAAGACTACCCTACAAAAGAAGAACAAATAAACTACAATAGGCATTCATGAAGCCAATGATAACGCAGGTAATTAGAGCAACCAAAAGCGATGTGATTAGTGTTAATGTTAGTTGAATGAAAAAAAAATGCATGAAGAAACGAGGAAGACCAAAGAACTATGCTTGGAGATAGTTAAGAATAAGCTAAAGACATGGTTCCGTTAGGTGGATTAAGAAGAATTACACAGAGAAATGAAGAAGACCAAAGCAAACTGCTTAAAGATAATTAAAGATATGATTACGTTAGGTGGATGAAGACAAATGCCTGAAGAGAGCTAAGGATACGTTGGTTGGATGAAGAAGAATTACATAAAGCAATGAGGAACACCAGAGGAAACTGGTAGGTAGTTAAGGATAGGTTAAGGATATGGTTGCATTAGGTGGATGAAGAAAAATGAGGAAGATCAAAAAACATTGCCTGGAGACACTTCAGGATAGATCTAAAGAAACTTGAGGTGGAAAGCTGACCAGCATTCGAGTACATTCGAGCCACTGATGAGTCTATTTTAAAATTGTCACGCCATCGCCACCTTCCCGATTATTCCAAAAAGTTTCGAATCGAACGCCGAGTGGTACGGTATTGTACGAAAATGTTCGAGAATGGAAGGACCACTATTATAAAAACAGAACCCGGCGCGCAATTTGGAAATAAGGAATAAGCAAAGTGTTGCAGCTTGTTATTTGATGGCTTCAATGTGTTAAACGATTGTGAACAATGAAAGTTATATTTAATTTTCTTCGAATTCGTAACAGTATAAAACCGCACAGTATCAGCAAGAGATGTTGCTGTTTTCTAAGCTAGAGTTTCTCTGCGTAAATCTTACACGATATTCAGGAGTCATTCGTTTCACTCGATAGTTACTTTGTTTATAATGCCGGAAGTTGTTAAAAGTTCCGCCGACCTAATGCATCTTTTCTGTTTCAGGTAAGAAATTCTCTGATGTTCGTGGCTATCGCAAATCGATAAGTCGGCGAGACGGTAAATATAAACTTCGGTTTATTTCGCATGTATCAAACTTATAACAAGAAAGTAGACTTCGCAACAAAGTTAGTTAACTATCGCAATTTACTTTCAAGTCAAATTTCTATGTTACTTTATTTATTTCTTCATTAAAAGCCAGAGTAAGTAAAATCGAGTGGGTATTCGGTTCTTGTGTAGGCTGTAAGAAATCGGCAATTTCGTAAATCATTTAGCTCAGTACGCAAGAAGTTGAATTCGCAAGTATTTCAGCTGCATGGATGACTCATCCAAAAAGCCGCGTATTATACAAGCATATGAGCAGACGGTCTCGGAAAAACATAGGGCAACTGGCCCACATGTAAAGTGTTACGTAATCGGGGTTTCCGTTATAAAATCATATAAAAAGAGACTGCTTTCCACGATAGATATCAGAGAGCTTCAAGTCGTTTGGTCGTGAACACCTCCCTGAGTCCGAAGGTGTCGAAGGAGTCGAAGAATGTCGTAGTGGGTGAACAAAGTCCGAAAATTCGTCCGTCTCTCTGTATCTAGTACCATGGTTTGGGTGAGAAAACATTAGTTTGTTTGCCAATTAGCTACGTTATTAAAAATTAACAACTGCTTTATTTGATTTATGAAATGCTGTTTTTTTCGTCTAAATCGATTATTAATTGTTTTTATTTGTTCTCGAAAATTACATTTTTAACCACCCTCACAAGGCTATGTGATTTTTTTAGGAGTGTGTTAGTGTTTAATGTTGAAATATGCATTCGGTGGGTATAAATAATAAGAGAAGATGAAATAAACATGTGTAATATGCACGTTCTATTTCCACCTGACTTTATCTACGACCGTGGAAATGTTTCTTTGTCGTAATTCAACCGAGTACGAATTCATTACGCATTCACATACGCGAACGTGGCAAAGAAAACACAGCGCCTCGTCTGTTATACGTGGGAAAAATAAACCATTTTCAAGATCTAGATGCCACCAGGGGCTTGTTCGCATTCGGCCAAAGCTTGACTGTTGCACATTTGCATTGTGCTTTTTAACGTCCCTTCGCTCCTTCGCAGGAACGTACTAATTTTAATTTTAAATTCGCTCATCTCGCCGGACAAACGAAGGCCCTCTCGTCCCTTAATAAAAAAAGGGACCTCTTTGCATAAAAATCGTTTCTCCCCCCTCTCCCCCCGCAGGCCCGTGTGCGAATTTTACGCGTCAAAAGCGCGGATGGATTTAGATTACTGTTATCGCCTCCAGTTGCAATTAACAAGCAATCAATATTCGGTTAAAGCGATGGCATCGTTTACAAATCTGCATCGTGTCATAACGGCACGTCCTGTCGGATTGCACTTGCAAGATACATCATCGCGTTACACACCATTTATCATTTCGCTGTGAAGTTTGCAAAATTGTCATGAAAGATAATGTTGCTGACGTGAAAACGCTTCAAGAGGCGATGCTGCGCCGTTTAAGAAGTAAAAAGTCCCTGTATCATTTTTCTTTGAGGGCTTTAATTGTCCAGGTACAAATTTTTTATTACCCAAGTGCTTGCATTTATTGCTTTTATGTATCAATCACTGTCACCTACTTAAATTTTAATAAAGCCCTTGCAGATATAAATTAAAAGAAGACAAAATGAATGCAGCAGATGATTGATTAAATTCTTTTTATTTTATATTTTCAAATACTTATGAAATGCATTGTATTCGCGAGCTTATGTAATTGCGAACTTTTGGTATGCCAAGAGGCTGTAATCCGCTTTGTTGACACTCATCCTGATCACTAATTAGAGAGTGTTGCGGTAATTGATTAATCAAGATCACGTGAGCCAACCAATATCGTGTGCATTACGCAGTTAGACACCGTGAAATGAACCAGTGGGTTTCCTTTCTGCCGAGCACATGTCTCGATGATGGATTTAACCATGGCACTGTCGTGTTTACTGCTGATTCCGTTGTTAATTACGATTTTAGTATTACAGTAATACCCCTCAAGATCCAGGCTACACGTCTAAGTCTAAATGAGGTTTTGACTTAACGCCGAACTGAGACTAGTTCTAATGAAAAGTGTATCTTGAATTGGAAGGACGATTTAGGCTTTTTGTCTCTTTTGCGAAACACCCAGTACATTCAATTTATTGAATAATAAAAAACAAATTTACTATTTTTAATAATGTAATGTGCTAAAAACGAATCGATAAGTAAGCAAAAAAGAAACCATAATAATCCGACAAAAAAAACATTATAAAGAAAACGGTGAGCAAAACAAAATAAAAGAAAATCGATCCTACTAGAGCGTAAAAATAAAGAAAACTCAAATAAAAAACGACGAAATACGAAGCGAAATAAGAAGCGAAAATCGAGACTAAGAAAAAACAAAAGGAGAAATCATAACAAAACGACAAAAGAAGAACTTGAAACAAACAAGAGATAAAATAAGACGGACGAAAAAAGCAAAAGGAGATCGAAAGATCTCTGGTGAAGCGTGAGGTAATCAAATCAACAATAATCGCGAAAGTGTCCTTCGTAATATAAAAAATTAGTTGGATTATAAGAAGCTAAAGAAAACTATAGAATAGAGAACGACGAAATGCAAAAAAAGCAAAGGTGGATTGTTCGAAAGTCAAAACTGTTGACAAGAAAACAAAAAAATAAACAATAATAGTTCGACAAAAAAAGAACTGAAACAAACAACGCGGAAATACGAAGAATACGGTGAACAAAGAAAAGCAAAAGAAGATCGGCGCTACTCGGGCGGAAGAACAAAGAAAGCTCAAATAAAAGACAACGAAATATGAAGAAAAATCTTAAGAAAAAACAAAAAGCGAATTGTTCGCCAACAACATGAACATAATTTTCTTTTAGTGTTGCCAACCCTTTCCCACCACGTTCACGAAAACTTCCCATTTCTCCTCAAAAATTTCTCACCTTACTATTTAAAATAAGTTGTTTATAAATGCATGTATCTATATTTATAAATAAACGTGTGGAAAAATTAAGTTCACGTTGTCACGTGGGAAAATCCAAAGAGTTTACTGTACGTATCTACAATTTTCCTTTTTGCCCAAAATTGAATTACTTTACTTTCTCGTTCATAAGTTGTACTGTTTTTTTTTTGTTTCATTCATAAATATTCTACTTTGATTCGTTTTTTTTTTTTCAAAAAATGTGAGCGTCCGCATGTAGCGCATACTATACAATTTTTTGTTCAAATTCTTTTCAAAAACTTTTCTCAACTGGACTAACGGGAAGTGAATTTTTACCATACAAAAAAAAAGCGAAAACGATAATAGGTATAACTGAAGAAATAAGAAGCGCAAGAAAAGAACGAAAATCGAAAACATGAGAATGTTTATATCTCTTTTAATTGAATAAGTCATCGAATAAATAAATAAACACACTAACGATTTATAAACAAAAAGAGATTCATCTGTTTTGAAAAAGAAAAAGACAAAACAATTTACAAAAGGCTATTTACAAAAAAAGAAAACGAAGAGAAATTGAAGCCAGTTGACTGACAAACAAGCGAGAAAACAAAATTCAAACAAAAAGATTATCGAGTGACTAAAAAGGCAACAGAATCAATTTATGGAAAAGAAAACTGAAGAAAAACAAAAGAAAAGATAATTGACTGACAGAAATAAAGAAAACAAAAAATAAACGAAAAGAAAATATGAGTTTACTAAAAAAATTGTAAGAAAAATCCAAGCATCTCATAATTAGTATGGAAGTTAAATTAATAAATTATCATAAATTAAATTCGATACAATAATGCAACTCGACCGCCCACCTAAAGGTTATGTAAGTAAGCGTAACAGCGGCTCGCTTTATCAAAAGCCTTGGCCGAGATGAGATATGATTGACATTTGCAAATTCGAAGAACCGCAGTGGCATTGATAGTCGACCTCGTGAATTATAGAGAAATGGCACACATATGGAATGCTACGTAATCTGTTATGACCTTTCCAAAAAACGTATAAATGGCAATGGCATAGCATGATGGGCATCAGACAGCTTCTAGCAGTTTGGTCGTAAAAACTGCTAGTGCCCGTCTTGCAGAGTTCATCTCGCAAGCTCGAGGGTGAAATCGACATTTGCAGAATGTCATAGTGTATGTTGATCTCCAAGAAAAGTCCGTTCGTCTCTGTATCCAGTACTATGGTTGGGTGAGAATTTAATTATGGATTTTACCATTTTGGCTATGTTTTTATAAATTAACCTTTGCTTATTTTAATTATGAGATGCTCGTTATAAAATTATTTTGAATTTGTTTATGTTGTTTCGTATGTTGTTCTGAAGTAATCTGAAATTGCATTTAAAATTTCACATTTGTCTAAGTTAATGATTTCTAGAAATTTGACTAGAGTATTGTTCGTATGTAATCAGTTTTTTTTTTATAGTTCTAACAAAAACAAAGAAAACAAAAAATAAACGAAAATACAAACAAAATATATCTATTTACTAAAAAGGTAATACAATCAAGAAGCTACAGATCTTTATAATAGGGTAAGCGAAGAAAACAAAACAAACAGAAGAATATAAAGAAACAAAACACATACAAACAAAAAAATTCTCGGGTGACTACAAAAACAACACACAATGTATCGGGAAACAATTGAAGAAAAATAATTGACCAAAATGGAGAGGTTTTAGATTTTTAAATGATCGGACAAGTGAAGAAAAAAAGACAAAAACTATCGAGTGAGTCAAAAAAGGTAACACAATCAATTTAAAACAGAAACGAAGGAAAACTATTTGACTGATAAACAAGCTAAGAACAAAAAAGTATCGAGTGACTAAAAAGACAGTACTTACAATCAATTTATGAAGAAAAGAAACTGATGGAAAGCAGAAGATAATAATTGACTTACAAAAAATGAAGAAGCTTTAGGTCTGTATATTAACTGTCACGCGAAAAAAACAAGCAAAATAGAACAAGAAAGTTGACTGACTAAAAAAAAGAAACAATGCACACAACTCGTAAAAAACAAAAGTAGGGAGACTAGTACATTTTTGTATGATTATGATTATGATGGGAAAAGTGAAGATAAACAAAGAAATAAACGAAAATACAAACAAGAAAGTGTGACTAAAATGGTGACTAAAAAAACAATGCAAACAACTTGCAAAAACTGAAAAAAAAACAAAATATAATTGACTGAGAAGAAAACAAAGAAATAAATGAAAATGCAAACAAAAACAACAAATGTTTGAAGTTTGTTAAAAGTTGAACTATACATTTTTTATTTGTATATTAATTTCATTTGCGAATTAAAAACTTAATCGTTTAACAGGTTATACATAGAACGTATTCTTCCGAAAAGTACGTTTCTTTTGAGTTATTGTATTTTTAAGTAATTTTGTTTCATTCTAAATGATTCAATTATCTAATAGTGTACCGGTTATATTACAATCATTTTTCTTTCATCGGAACTATAATGAATAAGTTAAGTAATTTCTGAGCCAGGCGAATTCAAAAAGAATTCGAAAAAATATCTTCATGAATCCACTTTCAGAAAAATACAGTTATAAAGGTAAAGTGCTGTAGGTACATTTTCTAGTATACGTTCGATACTATAAAACGTCATTGTAAATCGTACGGATTTTAACGTTAACGATATCGTAAACGTGAAACGGTTGGACGTAACACACAAGTGAATTCGTAAACAATAAATTACGTGATACTTGGTTTTGAACGGGAACTGTGAAGAGTCAAATTATTATGTTTTCCTACATAAAATAATTAATAGCTTATTTGTTAAACAAATAGGTAGATATTATTTTTTACAGTGTTATACGCGACTATACATATAAAGATTACGAAAAGTGCTGGTTAGTGACGATATAATTTAAATTAAATTAAATTAAATAAATTTAGAATCAGTTTTATGTACTTTGTATTTTATTACATAATTCAGTATTTTGTTTAACAGTTAATCTATCCACTATTCCACTGGAATAGATTCGTCGTCATTAAAACAGCACTTCAGGTAATGAAAGCTTATGCCACATCCAAACTTTCCTCTGCTTTTTCTTATCCCTCACTATTTCTTTCCTATTTCAAATTCCCACGGTATCTAGTTTTTTTCCTGCTGTTTGCTTCCATGTCTATCCATCTCAAGCCGATCCAACATCATTATAACAGCACTCCGAGTAAGGAAGGCTCATGGCTTGCTTACAAATCTTCCTCCACCTCTTTTTGCTGTTTATAAATTTTCCTCTGTTCAAATTCATTAGTTGGTCGGATTAAGGGATGCATACTACAAAAACATGATTTCATTTTTGTCCGGATTACCTACTGGAAAATTCGGATTATCCGCAACTTTACACTTTTAAATAAAAAATTGTTAATACTTTAATGCACAAGAAATTAATGGTAGTGCATAATACAAATATGTACAATGTATTTTTTTTTTAAATGCCATAAAGGTTGGCCATGAAAATTAAAACTCATATCGTAGCTTGACATCTAACACATACCAAAACTGACAATTTAAAGTACATGAATGGAGCTAAGACATGAATTTTCTTTTCCACAGCTACCCCTTATGGCATTTTTAAAAAAACACATAGTATATAAAATATTTTCTATTTAAGACAGATCAGACAGATGTTTATTACTAAATTTTTATTATTTTAATGCACAAATAATTCGTTCTGAAGCTGTAAAATATTTGGTGCAATTCTCGTTTACTTTTAAATAATTCACTATTAAATTGTATCTGCATTTTTAAACATAGAGAGCTGTCATGAAAGCTATTAAAATGATAGGATACTTAACAAATCTAGAGTAAATTAATATATTGTTGAAAGCATTTTACTTTTCTTTTTTTTTCTTTCATTATTTACCATATTTTTTACTATCCAGAGCAAAACAATAACGTTATAAATTTGAATAAGAAGAATAACTTACACAAAGTTGTTTTAATTTTGTTACATTTTCCAAATAATTAGCAAATTTAACATACCGCTTTATTTTGATTTTTGTTAATGAAATGCCTTTCTCTTCTACGTTTTATTAATTTATAGCTGTACACATTTTTATTATTGGAGAATTAAAAAAATAAATTTAGAATGAATATTTAGACAAAATCAAAAAAAGTTTTCAATTAAAATCTAATCTACTCTTAATTAAAAAAAAAGGTATACTGTGTGCAGCCATTAGTTTATTAAACACTCTATACAAGTATATCACAATAACTTAAAATTATAGCGAAACTTTCTGAAGAAAAAAATACGTCTCATTCTATGAGCCTATTATTCCTGAGAGTCATACAATAATCATAAACTTTTAAGTTTACACTGATTCAAAAACTATATTATTAACTACCATAAGATCGAATACTTTTATCCTCTTCTTTAAGTCTATGTACATACTTATTTATTCAATAGTATTATATGGATAATGACAAATAAAATAGCCTTCTAGAGAGTAAAAGTACTCGATCATATCATATTGTATTATTTAATTGAATTAGAATTCCAAAGCCACTCAATTTTTTGAGCTAAATAAAAATAAATAAATAAATCGTGAACTGAACTTTGTTTATTTTATAATTCCAGTATAGGGAATTATAAAATATACAGTTTGCCAATTCATGTGAAAGCATATTATTAGTGTAATAAAGCCTTCAGAGTTTCAAACATTTTATCCAATGCATTTTGAGATGCTTCTTGCAGATTTCGACCAGAGTCCATAACACAAAGTGGTGTATCAGAATTAACACACACAGCAACGATGGCAGCAGGATTTTCTTGGATAATTTGCAATTGAAATTTCAGTCCAAATAAATCTAACAGCTGCTTCAAAACTTCTTCACTTTGCGGTAACGAAAATAATGGCATTACCTGTAGTTCCAAACAGTTTTCTTTCATCTGCTTCTTCAAGTGATTATCATATATTCCAATTTCCGAATTGACTTTCACATCATTAAATGAGGTTAAATCTGAATCCATCTTCCTTTGCTTCGCGTGCTTCTTACTTCCCGCTAAAAAAAATTTATATTACAAAAGAAAGCAATTAGAATTATAACAGAAAGTAGTTATTTAGAATCTTGCAGAAAATTTTTTAAAAACCTAAGAATCTTTACAATGCCTGGCCTTTATATTTATCAGTGGCTTCTTTATATTCGAGAGAACGTTGCCGCTTTTGCCAAACATACAGACAATCATTCATTTAATACTAGAGGAAAGGATCAACTGATACTTCGCGTAGGTTAACATTAATACATAAAAGTTTCATTAATACAGGAATCATATGTTTCAATCATCTGCCCACTGATTGTAAGCAACTCCCGATCAATAAATTCAAATTCAAATTCACCACATACAACACCGACGCTGGGTTTCACAAACGTCACTTAACTTTAATCATTGATTAAGAATAATCAGTCCTGTACCTTCAACACATGTAACCATGGCAACGTTTACTTTTGACGGATGATTAAATTTAAGTAACGTCTGTGAAATCCGCCACTAGTCTATTATATTTCGGCGTCGTTGGTTACTGCACACAATATTGGTACTTGAACATGCGCGAAATGTGATCTAACCCAACCCAACCCCTCCCATTCACCAATCCTGCGTATGCCACTGCTCAGAGTATATTCATCTCATGTTATCGCATGAGGTTAAAAGAAGATGCAAATACACTGAGTGCAACTGGTGCAGATGAATCGAAAACGCTATAAGATAATCCATCCGGGCGGATTATAACACGGATGCCGCCAGTTTTGTATCCATGATTTACTGAATTATTGGCCAGAACAATTAACATACAAGTTCGAAAGTGGTGCTATTCGTAAAAAGAACATCTGTTTTGCTTTCTTTAAAATTATCCGATCTGAACAAACCACACAGTTTACGAAGGATTGGCAACATTGCTGAGTTAGTTCAAAAGATTGGCAAAACTGGCGGAATCCGCGTCTGTCCGTGTCAGTGTATTCTGTCCCTGTTATAATCCGCCCAGATGGATTATCTTAATGACTCGACGTCCCAGTGCGCGGATGTGTATCTCTATTAATTGTACGTCCGAGCATACGTTTACAAAAACTTCAATTTATTAAGAGATGTGGAAAAAAATTATTTTGATAAGTTATAATAAATTCGAATGGAAAGGACTAAAACGGTGTGAGAGTAATAATTTACTGATATCATCTGATATTAAACTTTTTGTTTACCAAGACGCATTCAATAAAGTATCATCTTATTTTCTTAAGAGAGTGGTTATTTTCCGAACATTAACAATAAAAATGAAAATTTTAATTTTAATTTTCAGCCCTACGTGTATTATACCATATTTTATCCGAACCTAACTTTATTAGCCAACAGTAGTAAATAAACGCAAAAACAAACACACCCTTTTCACTGTAGTATACTACTGAGGATGTATGCATTGCGCACAAAATGTACATTTAGTTTTTAATAAACAGTTTTGTGAAAAGGGTGTTTTCGTTTTTGCGTTTAATTATATTTCACAAGTGCTCAATACATCAAACTATAGTAGTAAATAACTTAGTATAGCTAGTGATGCAAAGTTGTATTTCTCGTGTTTTAAAACAACTTTACATCACTTTACTACTGTTGGCTAATAACGTTAGGTTCGGATAAAATACGGTATAATACACGTAGGGCTCTACAAAAATATTTTAAAATACCGTATTTTTACATCACTACTTAAAAAATATAGCTGCATTAAGTTTTATAATTAATAAAAAAAAAAACATACAGGAAAAAAAGTACAAAAATCTCGTTCAAGTTTCGAACCCTATGCGCTTAGGCCCAGTTTCATAAAACGGAGTTAACCACTCGATCAAGTTAATCGTGTGATTAAGAAATATTGGTGAAAATTTAAACTTTCCTCCAATCATATTGCTTAATCACTTTTAATCACCTTTTACTTAAAACAAGTAAAATATTTGAGTAAATACTGACTTCTGATTTAATTAATACGTTAAAATGCAAAAATTATGAAATCATATTAAATATCTTCTCAACCGTGAGTAATTGATATAGGGAAGTGCATAGCTAAATGAAAGATAATTTTATGGAGTATCTAACGCCGATATAAAAATAACACCGTTCCATTTAAAAAACAAAAGTTATTGCCCTTCAATTGATGTCGAAATGGAAATAGTTTTACTGATTTCCTGTTTAATGAAAAATAAATTTTGTTACTGCGATGGATACCTTCCACTTAGCTTGTAAGAGTACCACAACATTTGCAATCCAACTTTCTTCGTTAATGAGATATTAGTTATAGAATTACATCTGTATTTTCCGAAAACCGTAAACAAAGAATAATATCTTAAAAACCATAGGACTTAGGTATAGGGAACTCTTATCAAACACCCTAAAATAACCTTACAAGCTCGAATTCGTTATAAAACATATTATTAATCACTGATATATGGAATACACCCGAATGTTAGAGGTTAGATAAGTGCTTGCCAAAATGAACTAAATTCTTTTTAAAGACTATCTAACTATCCAAAAATACAATATGGCTGCCACATGAAAAACAAAAGTTAGCACTGATAACTTGACAACAAATGACAATCGGGGGTTTCTGTTTATGTCAAAATCTTTGTCTTAAAAAAGTGATTGAACATTGTAAAACTTTAGAATAGGTCACATTAAGTACTATTGAGGAATATTGAAATCGGCAAATTTGAATTTTTTAAAATTATGTTAAAATTAAAAAAAAATTTGGTGTATATAGTGTATACAGTGTAATTATTGAACAGACCGACAAAGAAAAAAATGGTGAAAGAATAGGCATCACAGAACATGTGAAAAATGTTAAAAAAATATATGTATTTTACTTTTCCAGAAATAATAAAAAAAACGGGTACGCAATATTGCAAAAGACTTGCGTACCATTATATTTCTTCAATCAACAGTTGCGTGTACACACAAGGCGCCACTTTTGTGGCGAAAGCATTTCGTGTAAATCTTTAATTAATTATAATTTTTTTTAAAATATTTTTCCCATGTTCTGAGAAGTCTTTTCTTTCGTCAGTATTTTTCTGTCAGTATATTCAAGAATCACCCTGTATAATACACTTACTCTTAGATTTCTTCTTCAAATTCTGTCTCATGTGGTCTAGTTCGCCCTCTGCTTCAACATAGTTGTCCTCAAAATGGCTTGAAGTTGAAGGAATTTCATTATCGGAGGTGCCCGTTCTTGACCGCTGATAAAATGGAACAAAATCGCATGTTTTTAATATACTAGTATAATAAATTTTATTACTTGGGCAAACCTTTTTCGATGATGATGCCCCTGAACCACTCGCAGATTCGCTAAAATCCATAATATAAGATTCTTCTGACTCTGCTTCTGACATTGGCTGTTTATTGTTTATTTTTGATACTTTCAGTCAAGGCCTTCTAAATGAAAAGTTCTAACTGGCCTGGGCATTTTGAAAAATTTGCATTGAATTTTTGTGCTCGAGAAAACGCCAAAAGTCGACACTTTGACGCTGGTGCACTGTCATTACTGTCAATCAAAGTGAGTTCACGTAAAATTAATTAATATTGTAATTACCGTAATACGACATAACTTATATGGTATAAACTTTACAGATTCATGCACAAATCATTTGATCGCGTCGGAGTGAAGTACGTTTGCGCAATAAAGAAAAACTGTCATTTTAAAAAGCTTTCGTGTTATGAATAATTACAACAAGTTACATAAAAGAGTTTCGACTTTTGATAATGTAAAACGTGTTAAAAAGGGCGTTGATAATTACGCACAATGAGAAAAGAAGCTTTATTATACATGTTGTAACTTAACACAGAAATTCTGAGTATATGCAGGTAAGATGTCGAAATTGGACATAAATACTCCACCTTATTCCAACGTAAATAATATCCATTTATACACATTTAGTGTCCGTTTAAAAGAGTTTGTGATGTAAATAATATCCAGTATGCTCAAATTTTTGCAACAGTAACATTAATTATTCTTACACGAACTCATTCACCATTCACGTGTGACAGAATTGTCAAGATTTTAGGCTAAGAAAGCGCCCCATAAGCAATGCTTGGCGGAGCACGCCTGAACTGCACTTCTGCCCAGGCCAGATAGAACTCGGTTTTCATATAGGAAAGGCCATGGTTTGTGTAATTTGATCAAAGGGTGTTTCATTCATTAAATATTCAAAAAAATGAAATTGTAAGATTTATAAAGTATCTGGGTCACATCTTCTGCGTACGCATTTAAATTTTCCCATTTTTTACAAAGTGAAATATTTGCAGGAGAGGAACGACAGGTTGTCGCGAAAGTTTAGATCTAAGCCTTTTGCTCTCGACGTAACGCAGATTTTTCCTCATCGCCGTCAAAGCAAATAGGGACAAAGGATAGATAAAATGTAATAAAGCCGAAATGTATGCGATGAAACGTGGGAGGTTAAAACACGGCGTGATGGAGTGGAAATTTCACTCTGCGAATGAGTAAATTTTGGCAGGCTCCTCTTCTGCACAAAAGGAAAGTATTCGCGTCGAATTTCGAATTAGGACGAAATCAAAAATGACTTCCTTCGGGAAGAGTTTCCGGTTAAATTAGCCTGGCGCCCGGCAAAGATATTTCTGTAAACTTGTAATTAAATTATGATGCATGGTCCCCGCAGTTATTACGGGTTACTATTAATCCCTTGCTTAATTACGATAACAGCGAGGCGGAAAGTTTTAAAGTATCGATTATGGGCTTGGGAATGTTATTAAGTGCCGAATGATGAGGTGAAGAAAAACAACTAAAAGAAGTTTAAACAAACCTGAGAGATTTCAACAAGTTAAAGGGAAAGATAACATAATATGACCTAGACTATTTTTGTTGTATGTATAAACAAATTAATTTAAAGCCAATAATACAATACAATACGTAGTATACCACCCTGTATAGGGTATCCGCTTACGTGATACTTTGACGTTAGGATTAAATAACTCCATTTTTAGTTTCGTCAGTAACCCCAAGGTGTAAAATTCGACGTAAAGTAGAAGGGAGAAAAGAAGAAGAAAAAAAATTAACGAGCAGCTATCGAATTCAACGAGGAATGTAATTTTTGTTTAAAGAGTATCACTCTTCCACTCACATTCCTTTGCCTCCGTTTTTCAGCTTTAGACTTTGATGAAACGATCGAGTTTAAATTAAAAGTAGAGAACGTTTAATTAATCCGGGCCTAATGCGATGGATTTGTTTAAAGCTCGGCGGACTCCAGGAGTCCGGGGGTGCGAATCAATTAGCAACAAATTACCGGCAATTGTTTCCCGACCTATTTACTGCAGTTTTATTGCAGCGAGCTCACGTTGAAAACACAAAAGTCGTTTAATTTTATCACGCCGAGAGGGTGGTTGGGAATTAATCGGATATTAACGCTCCGCACTTAATCGACTTGGATGTGTACTCGGTCGGGGGGTGTGTTTTAACTAACTCCTCGAAGAGTTCGAAATTAAGTTGATAGATTTTAATTGTCTCACTCATAAACTTGAATTAATTTCGCGGCTCAGTTTGAAGTGAGGCGCTCCGGGAATCGATATGTACAGAGGACGAGGGATGAGAGAAGAGAAAAAGCCGGACGAAATGAAACTTGCGAGGAACGGAAAATGGGGCGAATTAATTTATATAATGAAATGAAACTAATTAAAATTATAACTTGATTTTTTGCGACTGTCATTTAGCTTTCCCTCTGAATTCAAGAAGTAAAAAAAATCACAAGTTCTTCTTCTTAACTACAAACTTAAAACTTACAAATAACATTTAATATTTGCAAATGTGACCATTAGTTATTGTTTTCTTCTAATCTTTCAGTTGTGTTCCATCTCTTAATCCTAAGCTATCTTCTTTCAACTTTTGACGATAGGTCTTCTTCTTTTTTTTAATCTTCTAATTGTTCTAGTTGTTCTAGTTGTTAATGACTTTCTTCTTTCGACTTTTAATGATGAATGCTCTTCTTCTTCTTGTACTACAACTAACTGTTTTAGTTATTTTCCTTTTCCTAATCTGTCTTCTTTCAACCACCCTCCAGTGTTGCCGTGTAGTGTTTTTATACCACATACCTCATGCCAAATTTATTAACATAATTCTCTTCAGTTCTGTTGCCACTTTCTGGACCTTGTGAATGATTCCTACATGGATTTAATCCATCATACTTCCAAAGTATTAGACCCTTCTTTTTTTAAATTTAACTTAAGGCAGTTCTTTTTGCTCCATAATATCAATGCTTCGGTCAGTCAATTGAAGCTTTTTCTTCTGTCCCCATTTCTAGATCTTCTTGATGGCTTCATTCGTCCTAGATCCCAGATCTTATGATTTTCGCGCCCTAATTGCCACTGCCAGATTGCCTGCGAAGGCGACCATCTCTGTTCCCTCGAGTATTTCTGTTAACAGTAGATAGGCACTGAGCACTGCCCCGTTTTCGATCCTTTTGATGGCCTCATTTGCCCCATATTCCAGATCATCTGATTCTCTCGCCCTAACTGGCACTGCCAAGTCCCCTGGAAAGGTGACCATCTCTGTTTCGTCGAATATTTTCATTATTAGTAGGTCGTCATATGTCAAATTCCACAGAATCGATTCAAGACACTGAGTACTGTCCACATTTTTCTCGATCCTCTTGATGGTTTCATTTGCCCCATATTTCAAATCATTTAATTCCCTCGTCCTAAGTGCTACTACCAAATCGTCTCTGTTTCATCGAGTATTTTCGTTATTAGTAGGTCGCCATGTATTAAGTTCCTCAGAATGAGCCTTCGCTGGGGGCTCCGCATATGACTCTAAACCTCTCTTCCTGTGCCATTTAAATACGCCTGTTCAAATTAGGCACCCTCCTCTCAACCTCCTGAAATACCTAGATATGTAACACTCGACTGATAATGTCCCAATTTATTTTTGAATTCAATTCTTCTGGTCGTTGATGACTTTCTGCCTTTCCCTTAACCTTGCTTTTTTCAAGTGCTGATGATTGATCTTCTAAATTTTCAATCGCTCTAGTTGTTAATAGCTGATTTTTTCTTGCAACCTTTCTTCTTTCAACTTTTGATGATTGTTCTTCTTATTCTTCTTTTTCCACTAATGTTTCAACTATTTCAGTTGAGGACGACTATTATCTTTTAACTTTTGACGACTGGTCTTCATCTTTTTCTAATTTTCCAATTTTTCTAGTTGTTTTCCTTCTCCTAACCTTTCTTCATTCAACTTTTCATGATCTTCAATATTTTTCTTATAATCCTTCTCTTGTTCCTAGTTGTTTTTTTCTTGCAACCTTTCTTCTTTCAACTGTAGATGATTCTTCCTCTTAGTCTTGTTTTTCTACTAATGTTTCAACCGTTTTAGCTGATGGCGACTATCGTCTTTCTTCTTTCAACTTTTGATGATTGGCCTTCTTCTTCTAATTTTTCTATTGCTTTTCCTTGATGGTGTCACAACTAAATCCTTTACTTCTACTTAGTCTTTTGCCTCTACCATCACTTTGACTAAGTTTTCCTTTATTAACACTGCCAAGCTTGTTTATTTTATTTTTTTAATTAGTTTCTAGAATTCTTGCTTTCGATGAATGCTTGTGTACATCTAATTTTTGTTTTGAAAAGTTTGCTGCAAGTCGGATGGATTGCAAGCTCGAGCATTCTCTGTGTAGCTATTTCGGCCCTAATTGGGGTCTCATCAGGCCTCGAGAACTCTACTGCAATTCCAAACAGCCAACCCCACTTACGCAAGGACAGCGCATAATTGCAAACTTCTGTTTTTTTACTTTTACCTACGTTTTCTGTCTCTGGCAGTCCGCACCATACTATGGAGACATCTCTTTCTATTACTCGTATAATCTCAAACTTGACGTCTCCTTTTCTTTCTGATTCCTTGGTGCTTAGTCTCGCTTTAATCTTTTTTAGTAAAACAATAACTCAAAGTCATGTATTATCAAATAAGAATTAAGACAATTTTAACGAAGAAACAAAAATTATTAACAAATTATTAAAGAGCTTAATGTAAAATTTAAATGTAGTAACAGATTAATTCAATATGATATGACACATATGTCTCATACGAGATAATGCAAATCCTAAATAATTTTACAACGAGAAGAAATAGCATTTTGCATATCAAATAAAGCAGCTGTTAGATTCCAGTAATATAATTAATTGGCAAATTAATATTCACTAATCCAAACCATGGTACCGGATACAGAGAGACAAACAGGATTTTCGGAATTTCATCACACACTGTGACATTCTGTGAATGCTACTTATGCCTTCGGACTCAGGGACCACACGACTTCTGGCTGTGTGATGGTGTTTCATCATATCCAACCGTCTTTTATATGGTTCATACCGGAAATTCCGATTATGAATATGACCGCTCTTAGTCATGTTTTGTTTGATTTAAAATAAAGAAATCTTTTTACATATCGGCGGCCTCCTATTTGAGTCACCTCGGCAGATGGTATTCTTTGAATGCAGTTTTGTTGCAAAGGCCATTGATAAAGCAAGTCGCTGTAACATTTGTTTACATTATTTTTAGGTAGGCGTATTATTCGAGATGGCGTACCCGACGTTCTATCAAATTTAGCTTACGTAATGAACTTAATGATGTACAAAATGCCGATTTCTTACAGAATCTAATTCGGTCCCTTTTTCCTCACATAATTTTCACGACAAATTAAAAATTATTCCTTGTAAGTGATTTAAACAAACAATTTCAGACACTTGATTTTTTTTAATACTTTTCTACTTATTTGATTTATTTTTTAACGTAGCTTAAATTTTAGTTGATAAAAGAGGAGCTATCGCTGAAAAGGAATTGTGTATTAAATAAATTTTACAGTTTCAGAGTGTAAAATATTCTAAGGGTACCTGTGAGCAAATAAATTTTTTTTAAATATAATTGGAAAACGTTTTCGTAACGATACTTTAAATTCCCTAGTTACCCTAGTTCCTTAATTCCCTAGTTGACTTACAAGGTAACACATATCACCTTGAAAGTCACGAGAATGTGGATTTAAAATGATAAATCAAGTTCTGAAAAAAGCCAACCAATTCCATTAACTTCCAAGATTTATCCTGAAATCAGGAATCTAAAAATAAAACGACGCCTGAAACTGACTTAATTAAAACGGATATTTTTCATAAAATCAGCAAACTAAAGTCAAAGCCGAAAATTGATTAAAACAGAGCGAAGTGGGTCGCGATTAGGAAATCCATTAACTTAGAGGCGGCGGATTCGGACGAACTAAAGCCCGCAATTAAAAATTGCAATTCCTAATGAAATAGGAAACTGATTGGTTTCGACAAAGGAAGAGAGAGCGGACGAAACCGACCTGCAGCAGTGATTACGTTTCTTTTGGATAAAAGTGCTCATTAATTTGATTTTTTTTCTTACTTCGCTTGTTCAGAACATCAATTAGTTGTTATCAGAGCATGTAAGCTCTCTTTTAGTTAAAGAGACCAAACATGTAAGTTAACTTTATTTATTTATATTCAATATATTATTTAATCTAACTACGTCAGTTATTTCGAGTTATATCGTAACAATATTCAAGCTAAAAAAAAATAATCTGAGGAAAGGGAAGCGCATAATTTTCAAGCCGGATTAGTTAGTTAAGGCTCATTCCCAAAGAACTCTCGAGGAAATACATTATCAAATAGTTTAGAAGTTTAAGCTCGTTTTATTAAATGCCACTAAGTTCATAATTCGAAATCAATGTTGCCGATAAGTACGCCGGCGCTCGGAAGTTTCGTCATTAACGAGGATGCCCACAATTTCTGCGGGGGGGATCATACAACGAATAATATTTTCAATTTTGTTGGTCTATTTCAATTTGGTTTTCAGTCGCTGGCATTCACGATAAACATTTATTGATTTCTGCCTCGGATTCACGGATAATTTAATTTCGAGCGACGATGAATACGTCGGTGACGAAAAGATTATACTTCTCTCGCTTTTAAGTTCTTCTACATAAAATCGGGGCGAAATAGAAAATCGCAAAGTGGAACTTGCACCCGAAACGTCGTCCCTATCAGCGAAGTAGTCTCTCCCGTAATGGTTTTTATTGGAATGGAAGCGGCGCATTTCTTCTTCCTTCTACTTAGTATTTCGCGAACATATTTCAGAACGCAGCGCACCCATTTATTATGCTTTAGTTTTTTAGTTATGTGAAAGCCATATCGGCCTCACTATGCGACTGAAATATTAATGCGGCGCCGAAATCATATTTCAAAATGTCATTCTTATGCAAGATATGAGAATCCATCAGAGTTCAGCAAAGATAATATATTTACAAGATGTGAGCCCGAATTTATTATCTTCGCTTATGTGAATGGTGTGCGATGCTTTGTGGAATGAAATTATACCGAGATGGAAGAATTTAAACGGAATATATTGCACGTAGGCAATCTCTACGATTGATGACGTTATTTGCTTTAAATTACAATCATAATTTTCGACGATACACACTCTGAAATATTGCAAAATTTATTTAATATACATAGTTTTATTTTGCTTCTCAGCGACAGCATCTCCTTTAATTTAAGTTACTCTATCAACTAAAAAAAAAAATGAACTATAGAAAGACCTAACACTTTGAGTACTTCATCGGTTGTCTAGTAGCTTCTGGTACTTATATGTAATCATGTTGAATTATCCAGAAGATGAGTTCAAATGGCTCCCTGAAATTATCAAACTGCAGTCAGAGCACCAAAGTCGTGCGACAAGGTTCTATTTTAGGACCAACACTATTCCCTGTCTACAAAAATGACTTATCCAGAAATTTACAGCTAATGAAACAATTATTTACAGATGACGTTACCTTTCTATTATTCTCAAATTTTAAACTGCGTTAAAAAGCAGAAAAATTCAAGTATCTGAAATTGTTTGTTTAAATCACTTACAACGATTAATTTAACTTGAAGACTTCCGCGATCGTCCTCCATGCTTGAATTGGCTTCCAGTCGGAACCGCGTCACAATGACTTATTCTACTGCCGACGCGACGTTTCGTTCTCCATTGCAGAAGAACTTCCTCAGGGCTGCTGCTGCTGGTGTTGCTGCTGCTTCTCGTTAGTCGTTGAGACTGTCTGTTGTCGTGGTATTTATAGTGGTCGGTGGGGGTAGTGTGTCGGAACGGTGAGCGGGGATTGGTCTGTTGGGGCGTGAGGGATCGTTGATGAGATGTTTCCAGGTGTTATGAAGGTTCAGGTTATTGAGGCGTTTGAGGATATCTTTAGATCCACGGATTTTAAAATTGAAAAATGAGATGAGCGGGATAGAAGTTTTGTGTTCAGCTAGGACCGAGTCAGTTGTTTATAGTAGTCTAGTATAGCGTTCATGTTCAGAAACACGAGTGCTAACAGTTTCACCGATGTACACACGCCCACAGGAACTTAGAATTCGGTACACACGTGCGGATTGTAAGGGGATGTGATCTTTTGTGTAGGGTAGGCAGTCTGAAAGTTTCATCATGGGTATGTAAATGGATTAGATGTTCTGTTGTTTGAGAATTTTTCCGGTTCGATCTGTTATGGTGTAGATGCAAGGTAGGTAAGCTCTAGTGATCAGGTTCAGGGCGTGGTGGAAGTGGAATTGGGGTGAGATGACGACAAAGGGATTTTTGGATGTCGTGTTTTTTGTAGTTGTTGTTGTTGTTGAGTAGGACTTTTGTTACGTGGTTCAGTTCAATTTGAAGTGAAGGCAAAGGCGCGGCTGACTGGTGAGTTAATGACTGCTTTTGAGAAGGATGATGGTGTGAATGTGCATTCAGATAGCGATCAATACGGGTCGGTTTGCGATACACAGAGTGTCCTAATGTACCGTTAGGGAGGCGGCTTACTAAGATATCAAGGAAAGATAAGTGGCCGTCAGTTTCGTATTCCAAAATGAAGCGAATGTCAGGATGTAATTTAAGTGTTCAAAAAAATTGTCCAGAGATTCCTGACCGTGTGGCCAAATTGCATAAACATTATCATCAGATCTGAACCAACACTTGAGTTTAAGGGGGAAAGAAGTAAGGGCTTGTTGTTCGAATGCCTCCATAAAAGTGTTTGCTACCATAGCTGTGTCTGAGAATGTATGTAATATTGATCACGAAACATAAATAAGTGGAGGTTAAACAACATTCTATTAAGGGAATTAAGGTCTTGAGGTTGGGCTCTGAACAGTTGTTGGATGATTATAACGGTGTCGGGTGAAAAGATATTCTACATCGAAGTTGACCAGAATGTCCTGAGGATCTAAGGATATCTCGTGAATTTTTTGGACGAAGTGCTGGGAATTGAGGATACAGGTTTCACCGTTGCCTGCAAACGGTTTGAGGGTCTGTGCAAGATATTTGGAGATTTTGTAGGTTGGTGAGTTAATTGCGCTGACTATGGGACGTAAAGGTGTATTTTGGAGAGACCGTAAAGTCTGGGAATTCTGGAGTCACGTGGGATCAAGACTTCTTGTGTTACTGGACGAATAGAACAAGATTACGGTGCATTCTGTATGTGAGATTGGATTGCGTCTAATAGGGTGTTGATTTTCTTGTCGTATTCTGCGCGGTCCAAAACTACAGTGGCATTCCCTTTGTCTGACGATGTCTGGGTTATTTTTCAAGGTTTTGAGGGCTTGAAATTCAGTTTTTGTACAATTTGGTTTAGGGGGTTTGGCTGCTTTTAGAATTTTGGAAGTTTCGTGGCGAATAGGGTCTGCAATGTGGGAAGGAAGTTTGATAAGGGCGGATTCAACTCCAGCTATGATATTATCAGTGGGTATCGTCTTTGGAGTGATGGCAAAATTAGGGCCTTTGGAGAGAACGGATATTTTGTTTTCGGTTAAGGAATAGCGAGATTTGTTTATCACGGTATGTGTTAAGGAATGAGATTCATGATGACGGTTGGGTAGTTGTTTGGAAGCGAACTAATTGAATTTACGGATGTGGGTGTTAGGAACTTGTTCGCGGGTGCGGAGGCTTGTTCGTAGGTAAGTCTGTCTATTAGTTGCCAATCCGTTGGCTTAAGGGTATTGGCAAGTTCTAGATGAAGATGAAATATTGTAGCAGAGGATACAAGGGTGCAAGGATTAATTTTTAACTTGTTGCAAAAATAGTTTGAAGAGAAAAGAACCGAATTAGGAAAGACCGAATATTGATTCTGTAATAAATCGGCATTTTGTAAATCATTCAGTTCATTACGTAAGCTACAGTTGATAGAACGTCGCCTATGCGACCTCGGGAAAATACTTCCACCTAAAAATAATGTAAACAAACAAGGTCTTATTTAAATCGGAATTTCTTGTATGAACCATATAAAAAATCGGTTGGGTATGATGAAACACCATCACACAGCCAGAAGTCGAATGATCGTGCACATCATCCAGAATCCGAAAGTGTAATTGATTAACAGTTGATAAAAACATGTTTATTTGCAGATGATATCTTTTTGTGAATCTGAAATATTAAAAAATGTTCAAAAAATGTATTGTTTGTTTAAATCACTTGTAATTGGAGTAATGCAATATTTTTGTCGTTGCATTTAGTGAGCTCGTAAACTTAGATAAACCAAGAATAAAAGCTAGTGCGATTTGGTGGTGGTGGCAAAATATAAGCGTAAAAGAAAAAAGTCGTTGCACAAATTGCGCCGAGACTTTAATGGACTAAAACTGCAGGATAAAAATATTTTGCGCAGCACGACGAAAAAACGCATGAATAATGTAAATACATTAACAGCGGCAGTAAAAGGGCGGTAATACTTATCCCATGCAGATATTTAATTAGAGAGCATATGGCCGAGGAAAAATGTAACAGTATGCAAATATGAAGCGGCCAACTCATACGTTGCTTTACTTTTTACGACCAACAATGTGTATGAAATATTAAAACGCCGGGGTACACTTAATATTGCTTATATATTCACCACTACAGCAGCTCATGACGCTGATATATCAGTTATAAATTTTGTATTATCATGTAAATACATTTTCCATAAAGCATGGGATGCCATTCGAGAAGTTTTATTTTCTCCCTGTAATTTATCGCCGTCGTTATATTAATACAGCAATTTCTTATATTAAAATTTGATACCAAGTCTCTTCGTCGCTTTTATAGCAGCGCGCAATATAAATTTTCATATTCCGGATCATTTATTGAATACGCAATCGGCGTTTTATTAAGGCCTTTAAGTACCGGCAATAATGCCCCCGTAGTTACTATATCGAATTCCGACTCGTCGAACTTATTATATCGCGAAATAAGGGATTAACTTGTCCGGTGACCTATTCGCTTTCGGATTCTTATTTTTCTTGTTATTGTGTTAGACTGATGTAATTAGCTCGTTCTTTCGAAAGAGCCAATCAATAACCGATAGGCGAACGCGAGCAATAAAATAATCACATCCGTTAACAAATCCAAATCTGTTTGATGTGTCATCAATAAAAGTACTCCGGTTTCTAATAAACATTCTCTTCGTTTCTCACTTTTCTTCTTTGAATTACCCGAATCAAAGCTGATGATCAGTAAAGCCCGGATTTTTAGGCACATAAAAAGACTTAATTAAAATAAATATTAATGATTATATCAATCACCTGGTCATTTATTAAGTAATTTTTTGAATCTTCGAAATGTACTGTTTACATTTTCAAATCCCGAGCCCCTTTTGTAATTTGCGACCGCGAGGTGACGGAATCTGTGCGAGTCCCCCTTTTGGTCTCGCTCATTTAAGTCACTGGAGTGACTTAAGTTGCCTACCCTCAACGAATTACGAGGTGTATGTGAACCGGTTCCGCTACCTTACGTGGCTTACGTCTTTATCGTGTGGCTTATTTACTTTAATGTATTTTCTTAAATAAAATATTAGGAGTCGCCTAAATGATGAATGGAACATGCATCATTATAAACAACATTTAAAACAAACTCGGACTGCACAAAAAAAACAACTACAGTTGAATGGCCAAATATGATGATGCACTTTGTAAATAGACTCCTCCGGGTATTTATAATTGCTCAGCCGGATTTACACCAGACGTTTTTGCCAAGTGACTTGTTCGCGCCGTCATCTTTTAATTGAAAGCCGAGGAAAATCTTTTACGCTTTGCAAGACACGAATTAATTTGTCGTAATACGGTTAGCAGTCAGTCTGGTTGATGGCTCTTCTACAAAGCAGGGCTTTTCCAGAGCAGTTTTTTTTCTTTCTCTTTGTAAATTAGTAATTTTTCACAATACAGGGCTTTACGTTACGTTAATACGTATCGAGTTTATATCTAAACTTCTTAGAAGGAGTTTATTTTGAGATGTTTGTGTCGCCTTGACATTCTTCAACAATGTAATAATAGAAATTTACCTTACACTTTTTCCATCTGTGCAGGATCATATTTATAGAAAAATATTGTATATTTTGCAAGTGAACGTAGGAGTTTATTATGAGATGTTTGCGTCTCCGTATCTATATTTAGTACCTACTTATTGCTATTTCAGTTTTGAAGTTTAAAAATTGTTGTAAAAATATTTTTGTACTTATGATTTTAATGTGTTAATAGTAATTTATTTCGCGATTTGTCACACATCAATTAAAGGAAAATTATGATCCCAAGATATTTCAACACAAATGTCGCTATTATCAAAACAAAATTTTTGTTAAGAAAACAAACATAAGTGAAACACACACCAATTGAATTACACAAAGTGAAATGATAATAAACATTAGTTTGGTGTAAAAAAAAACCGTAAGGAACTGAACAGATTATTAATTTAATTTTGTAAATGAACCATTTAGAACTTGCTTTCAAATAACAATAATAATGAGTGTAATTTTATAACGTTTCTTTTTTTATTAGTGTATTTCTTCTTCATAAATTACAATGGAATGCTAGCAACTAAGTGAAAATCATAAAATTCAATTGAAAACGGAACCGCGATTTTAATTCCGAACTAAAAATTGAATAGAAACTTATAGAAATGCCCGTCGAATAAATTATATCCACGTATTATATAACAGAAGCGGAAGCAATTATAACTTCAACAATAACATTTCCGAGTAACGCTATCCAACTATATCGTCCACTTTGCGCCACCAACTTCTTCACCAAACCGCCCGCCTGCCTGTCCGGGGTGGACTTTGTTTACACGTGTTAACAGTTAGAGCGCACATGGAAACTTTCGGGGAGAACATTTGTGCGAATGACATAAATAAAAGTGCACGTGCAACTTTCTCACAAGGCCCGGCGAACTTTGTCTTCCTACTAACTATTAATTAGTGTATTGCGCGAATTATGAGGCCGGATATGTATGCAGTGGGATTATTATTAACCGGGGTTAGTTTCACGTCCTCAACTCTACCTAATTTAAAACGGGAATATTATACGTATGCACAGTTGCACGAATGTCCGAGATATTTTGTAGTACATAAAATAATTAACTCAGGTTATTCTCAAACGAAACATAGCATGCTTCAGGCTGAAGTAATAGCGATCGTTTTCGAATGATGAGTCTATGCGTGGCCAATTAAGGGTTCACGATCATTACAAACGTGGTCTATTATAGGTCATGCAATTGCAATGTATAACTTACTGCTTTTATTCTGTTGAAATATTTAAAAATCATTCTGTATATGTCTAACGATACATGTTACGAAACTCAAACTTCATCAAAAGAAAAATTAAATTCGCCCTAACTAAAGAAAAAAAAAAGTTCCAAAACATGTTGTTAATTCATTCACATGCATACTGGGTTTTGAAGTTTCAATATTCTGCGACTGCATAAATAGGATAATATTAAAACAATTCCCGAAGAGCTTATTTCCCCGAGGGTCCCAAAAACCCGAATCTCGAATTCCGCAAGATGTTGTCTCACGAACCGGAAAGCCGTAGGCCCGATCCCGGAGCGAAATGCGGTTATCCAGGACACAATTTTCGGTTCGCTCCTCACGCCCAGTCTTGCAGTTTTATTTAAAACGCTTTTTTTCTTATACTTGACCCAAAAACAATTTGCAAATCTGACTGGGAAAAAATGGGTTAATATTCGAATTCTGCAATCTGTAAGCTCACGCTGGAAAAACTTGATTGAACTTCAAATGTTCATGGTTTTATTAAGTTCTTAATAGATTCTTTTATATCTACCTTCTTCGAAGCGGCGTTATATTTTCCTTCCTAAGAAGGGATACCGCCCGCAATAAATTAATCGGGACAAAAAATGAAACTGTGTCCGCAGTTTATGTCGCTTTTCCTATCGCTGCCCGGAAAAAAAATGCTTTACAGTTTATTTTGCTGACTATTGTCCACTTTGTCAAGTAAATTACCGGAAAATTTGTGAAAAATTGCCGGCGTTAATCTTGTACCGCGATGAGACGTATTAATTTTTCTTCTTTCCGAACTTATTCCAACTTTGCCCGAGCGAATCGATAGACTGAACGTAAACCAAAAATACTTGCAAGTATATTTCATTGAACTATATAATTATTACAAAATCACGATTAAAAAAAAGCAAAAATCATTGATTGAGTATCGCACTTATATGTCCGATACTTATGTCCAGTTGCAATCTCAGCAATTTTTTCATTTTTTTTTAATTTTAAATCAAATAAAACATAACTACGAGGGGTCGTTTTTATATTCCCGGACTAGGCATGAAAAGAAAAGATTAGAACAGCAAGAAAAATTTGTTTTTCAATATAGACCCTTGCTTTTGAATACAAGTATTATATCGTTTCAATAACATCTTTAATCCATTATAAAAATATTCATTTGGTTTGTCCGCAAAATGGCTATAAGTTCGTCATAGTCCCTAAATTTTGTTCCCCTTAGTGTTTTTTTTTTTTTTGAGATTTGGAAACAAAAAGTAATCACAGGGGGCTAGATCTGGACTGTAAGACGCATGGTCAATTTCTACGAATCCACATTCAGCAACAACAGCTTTTGAAAGTCTTGACTTGTGGGGTGGTGCATTGTCGTGGAGCAAGAGGACACCTTGCGTCAGTTTTCTGCGCCTTTTCACTTTAACAGAATCTCTGAGGCGATGTATTAAGCTTGCATCACATTCTCCTGTTACCATACTTCCCTTATTCAGATAGTCATCATTAAAATTCCTTGGAAATCCCAAAAAACAGTTGCCATTATTTTTCCTGCATGAGGGGCGACTTTAAACTTCTTGGGAGGGCTGGAGCCCTTAATATGCCATAGCATCGATTTTTGTTATTCGACTTGGAAGGACAATCATCCCCGTATACAGCCAACATTTCTTCACGAATAACTTTTGGAGCTTTTTCTTGTTCTGTTAGGAATTTTATCACTGCTTGATATTCGAATTTGTTCATTTTGATACATGATAACACACTCTGACAGATATTAGAACTAATACTCCTGCAATTGTTTTGTAAATTGTCAAACATGTTACCAAAGCATATGCAATTAAAAAACAATATAATTAAAAATTGCATTAAAATTGAAAACTACCTAGTCCGAGAATATAAAAACGACCCCTCGTAAGTCCGGTCGATCTAGGGAATGCCTCGATGACTGGAGGAAATTTATGCAACTTGATCCTACTTGATCGTACAAAGCCCTATCCATAATCGGAATTTCCGGTATGAACCATATAAAGGACGGTTGGATATGATGAAATACCATCACACAGCCAAAAGTCGTATGGTCGTGCACATCACCCCGAGTCCGATTACGCTTATATTTCCATGTCTTATCGCTCCATAACTCGAATAATTGCAGCTGCAAACCTTAAAAAAATTGCTAAGATTGCAACTGATCATAATGTGATGTGTGTATAAGTGTGGTACTTATGTCCAAATGCAATCTCAGCAATTTTTTAAGGTGTGCAGCATGCACAATGCATTTCGATGGGAAATTTGATGGGGAAAACATTCTCTAAGACATGTGTACTTAATTTGATCATTATTTGTAGCTAACACAGACCTTATTTTTCTTTGTTCTATTTTCTTAGTTACTTTTTGGTGTAGCAAGACGCTCAAGAAAATCCCGAACTTATTTGGGTGTTTCGCTCTCCAATTTAATTACGTATGAATTATAAATCGCCTCTGGAATTTATAACATATGCCCCTATATACGCATTCGTGTCTTCCATTGACGTTACGACCACCGTTCAGGCTGAGGGATTAATCTGTTACGACACCCAGAGCGCAGCTATAAAATTATACTTTAACACGTTATAAATCCTTGCACGATTACACCTCTCATCGCACTCGACCATTATAAAAGGCGGTCTGGGAAATAATACCCCGTCATACGCTGTACCTTTCGCCATCAGATATAAATGAAAGGGACCGTTCCTGGGGGAGGTTCTCTCGAAACGTGTATTTGAATTTAAGAGAAAAATATCAACTCTCATTATTTCGGGGGTTCCACGTGCATCCCTCTTCTCTAAAGAATCCAAGGACGTGTTTTTCTTTTTTTTTCCCTTTCTTGTTTAACTAGGGTAGCAGGGGTGTAGATGTTAAAATTTCATACAGTGTTGCGCTGGTGAAAATTAAAAACGTTGTTGATCTGGGTCGTCCCTAGGGACAGTTGTGGTTGCTGGTCGAGGGTAATCAGGATAGTGAGTTTGCGGTGGCGAGAATTTGCACCATGTAACCAATACTAAAGCAGATCAGAGAGGCTTTTCTTACCACCCCCGCTAAGCCCCAACTACGGTTCGATTACTCCGGGAGAGAAAACGTCGCGCGAACTTTTATACTGGAACTTGTAGCTGGAAAGTTTCGCCGAGAATAATGCAGTTTCGCTGTTTTTGTGCCTGCGCTCGTTTGGAATCGTAACAAAATTTTTAAATTATCGTTCCTCTTTTTAAATTGATACTACATGTGTTCCGTCAGCTGTTACCGCCGCCTCACTTAGATTTTTGTTCTGGAAATTGTCGGTTTCTAAAACATCAAAAGCGAATTCTCTCGCAGACAGTACCTGACCAACTTGGGGAAGTACGTGTTTAAGATTGTTACGGCGGCGTGGCGTTTCTCCTCTGTGCTTGAGGAAAGCAACTTGTGTAACTCGCAAATTGCCAAAGGCATCAGCTGTCACTGTACGCACTTACTTTGCTCGTTATACAACGGTTCCACCCCACGTAGAATAACCGATGAGAAGATAAGACGCACTTCAGTGCATAACTTAGTACACACTCATACCACTTAAAGGGCTACAACAGACTATAAAGCTTTGTTAATCAAATAACATGAAATTAAATGGGTAACTTTGACTATATACATAGAAGCATCAATCTCTTTATGAATAACCTATGTATATACTCCTAAATATATACAAACAGTAATAAATTGATATACAATCCAAAGAAAAAGAAAATGAATTCAATATCTCATCTTCAAGAAGAAATTCTATTAGAAATATCTGCTTGCTGGACCTGCAGAATCTATCAAAGAGACCTAATCGTATCTGACGGATTTATTGAGATAACGTGATGGGAAACCAATTTATAAAAGTTACTTCGTAGCCGCGCCAACATCTAATCTAATTACGACAATTAATCCCCCGGTCCTTTTACGACGAGAACACGGAGGCTTCCTTTCCCAATTTATTATTTATTTTTTGGCAGATTATAAGATCCCGTGAAAAGAAAGGTAAGCAGATCTACTTTTGTGTCGTAATTGGCAGCGCCGTGAAGCCTGCGTAAATACATTAAAAGATTTGTGGTCTTCCCTATGTAGGCAAGAAGGTTTTCTTACAATGCGGCCTTAACATAATTTACTCCTTCGCTAATTATTATAAGAGGTAGAAACTTCAACAATGTAATTCAAGCAATTCGTAATATCGATTCTTAAAACTGTTGTAGCGGCAAAGTCAACCTAACGGTAACCGAAATTGCTTGTGTTAGTGGCAGGTGATTTTAATACAAAATAGAAACTAATATTGAAGTGTACAACTAATATGGAAGTTAGATTTGACGTGCTTGAAGTAGTTTAACCGTGCTACTGCCGATAATTGGGGTTAAACTTGTTTAATAATAAAGTACAATTTGTTGAAAACTTCAACTCTAAAAAATTTCAACTCTATATTATTAAATTAAAATAAAAATCTCCTCAGACGAATCCACAAAGGAATTTCAAACGTTGCTTATAACGTAAACATTCTCATTTGATAACGGATTCGAGCGGAAAGCCCCTAGTCAAAATACTGACTCTCCTTCAGATAAGTGGCCATTAAGATACGATAAAGAACTCTTGACGCGTGACATATACACGCTTTTAGGACGACTGATCAAAAAGCCCTATGGGGTAGGCAACTTAGTCCTTAAGTGACCTAATTGATCGGGATCAAAAGAGGAAACAATTGTTTAAGAGCGGGAAATTTTTAAAATAGACAATGGGGTTCGGCGGTAAAAGAATTTTCAAACTCAATTAATGATCACCGAACCCTGAAAACTGAAAGCGGGTGCGTTTTATTTGGTTCCGAAATATTCACGGCAATTTTATCGCGAGCAGTTTAGTTTTTTTGAGTGTCTTTGTTTCCTGGGGTGGATGCTGTTTATGTCTTCATAAACTCCCTGCAGCCTCAACTAGAACCTGAAAGAAGAACCCCGAAGCTACTATCGCCGAGACGTACTCTGCTATCCCTATCATATTATAATGTCACGGTAGTAATAAAGAAGACGATAAAATTTCAAGGAAAGAAGAAAAGCTTAAGATAAACAAAACTACGAGAGCTATAGAGAAGAGTCTTTTCTAAAACGAGGTTTTTACATAATGGTAGAATAGAGAAATTCTTGAAGTATAATAATTACGGACTTTTGAAGGACATCGAACCCATATACGTTCGTTTACTAAAGAAAACTACCCTCATTTACTAAAGGATGATTTAATTTTCGGAGGACAGAAGATGAAGTGAAAATGTGGAAATAAATATATGAACAATTGTAAGGATCATAATCGAGTATATTAATTAGCAAACTCCATACAATGGGGGATATAAATTTTATTGTTTCTACCTTTAGGGACATTTGTAGGATGGTTGAGTTGAGCTAATTCTTGATTTGCAAACTTTGCTATCTTGAGCTGTTTTATTTCCTCGTATTTCCATTGATACCTTTTTTAAATCTTCTTTCCAATTCTTTTTCTTGGTCTACCCCTTTCGTTTTTCCTTGTGGTATTGATTCCTAAACCCTTTTGATTAGTCTCATCCAACCATCCCAATTGTCTTTTTCTTATTTCGTTCTCGTCTGGTTTTATTTTTAGTTGTTTTCTACATTCATTTGGTATTTTATCCTTTCTCTTTAGTTTAGAAATCCCACGTGCTGCGATAACCCAACTTATACCCAGGACTTACTTCTATGTATAATGGTTGGAATTACTAGCACTTCTACTTTTACCGACTTTGGCATTTCATTTTCGAAAAATATTTCAGGTATTCGAAATTCTCAACTTCCACGTTTTGCCCGTCAAGATTAATTCAAAAATTAAAGAGCACCAGTCAAAAGTGGTTAATTCAAGTCATGTCCCCCACTTGAAGACTTAGTAGATATGGACTCATTATTTTACCCAAAGAATATCCTATGGAGATAAAATGCGCAATTAGCCTTATAAACTCCACGAGCTTGATTTGAAAAGCATAACATTAAAAGATCTGAGAATTATTGCAAACTTTATCTAATCTATGTCTGCGAGATTAGATTGGAAAGAGAGAAACAAGAGATAAAAATTCTAAACAGTGAAGACTGGGTTATTCATTCTTTAAATATCGTTTACCGTCTAGTCAAAAGACTTTCCGAGGAAAATTGTTGGATGGATGTCACAGAGGAAGAGTTCTTGTAAAGACCGACAGAAGTTGACCAGGGTTAGAATCTTCTAGCATAAAAATCTAAAAAAAAACTAGTCTACTGTGACAACCATCTTGTTCAAAGGTCCTGAATATGTCACGTAAGCGATAACCTGAAGCCAGCCAAGATGGCTGCCAAATGAAGAGGAGAAGCTTTTATGTAAAGTACTGCTTATTATAAAAAATGCGACGCGACGCCAAGAAGTAATGTCTTGTACTCACCATGTACTATCTCTAAATGCTCTCAGAAACTTTAGGGGTGGAAAGGATAAGCTGTTTCTTCCTCTTTGCTAAGCTCAAGCTCGTCGTGGAGGTGTATTCGGTAGCATTATCTATATAATAAGTATGAACTACCCCCAGGCTATTGATTAGCCTTCCTGGCCCCCCTCCCCTCTGCCTATTATTGGTTACCTGCGTGTCATTCATAGAAATATTTACTTTACTATAAGTAGTAACTTTATCAGACCTCCAAAGTCATTGCTTCCTTTGGTTCTTATTGTTTAGAACTTTTTAACCTCAATCTTTGCAAATTCAAAGAGTACGTCATGTCTGTCTATTGATTTGAAGGAAATCTTACAGAGGGTTTGCGTGGAGCTTATCTTTTGGATACTGGTCGGAAAGATGGGTCGCAATACCGCCAGAAGTTATCGAGTCTAAGGATGATCGCCATCAGAGTGTCCGTGGCACAGAGTCCAAAGCAGAATTAGAAAGTTCTTCGACTTTACATTCTTAGGGGTCGTTTTTTTGAGTTTGAGTACAATGTGATTTGACCGTTCCATTACCCCGAAAGCATCAAAGACAGTGCCTCCAGTGGTACATTGACCGAAGTAACTGGGATAATGTCAGTCGTCTTCATTGAGTGAAACGACAGACACCAGAGGGTTAGAAGATATAGGGAAGTAGACAGATCCTGCAGCGCGTCGTAAAACGAAAAGTGACAAAATAAATCAAAAGATCCAACCTTGTGTGTTATCTAATCAATTGGCTGCATTAGTCCCGACGAAGACGTCTGGGTACCAAGGGTTGGGAGTGAGTCAGTACGTCATTACATGACTCAGTGTGGTGTCTCCCTCTTGTGTCGTCGCTAATCAACTACAGATTGGCGAAAACATGTCCGATCGAGCTTACCGATGCGACAAGAGTTTTCTATAGCGGCACCCAAAATGTATCAGCGAAGATTGGCCCCCAATAGAACCACAGATGACAGAAAAGTCTGAATAGCAAAAGAAAGACACACGTTACGACCTAAACCGATGTGCGGAAATCAGGCTTCGAAATGGATAAAAGAATGCCACGCCTTTCACGTAGAGTGCTTCTTATCAAATCTCGGAATAAATCTCCGTTCGTTTCCTCACAAGTACACACACTCAAAAGGGAGCAGTGCAAAATGGCCGGAGCCAAAGATAAAGCAAACGCACTCCAGTATAACGGAAGATTGTAAAGGAAGTGACGACATTAGTGCATTAGTATAATGACAAAGACTACAATAGACACACTTTGCTGTTGCAGCCTTTGTCTCTACTATACATTCCTATACATTTCCTTCTTTGTGTTAACCATCACATGGAATGTAATGTAATAATATAATATCAATGGCTTTCCAAATTATGTCTTTTTTTAAAGCACATTCAATTTACGGTTGGAAAAATTAAAGTAACTTTGAAAGCTTTGTGTTTGTTGTTGAACTCTCGTATTTTAAGAAATTTCTTAGTTTCCGTACATATTGCGAACTTTTGCAATTATGCCAACAATATGATACACTTTGGCATTAAATTACATAGTTTACGCTACAACTTCGCGTACTTCCCGACATAATTACAAAAGATATTCAGCTCTTGTCTAGCAGATCCGTCACTTATTGGAAGCTTGGCAGCTTATTAGCAATAAATCTGCATTCCGGGCCTTATATTAAATAAACAGAGGAATTTTCCAATTACTCCGCGCATTGTCATCCACTTCCTGTTTCGCGAGTTAATCTGGACGAGCAGTTTTAAGTATTTGCGCCACGCCTGGAAAACATCAAGGAAAAATAAGGAACGAGGTAAACGTCGAAATAAATCGCGTTTTTTGGCTGTGGCACGCATCTCACACGGTCCAAATGTGAGGTAAATTCTTAAAGTGCCTGAATTTTTCAGCCAACCCCGCTTTTGTCTACCCCTTTGCGTTCCGCAGCGACGCCAGGAACTTCCGGCATTTCGCGTGCCCTCGTACGCTCGACGGTGATTTAAAAATTAAACTGGAAATACCTGCGTATGTCGTGAAGGAAATTGACTCAAACACGGGGATAATAGAATTACAACATTCCTCTCAGAGCCCTCTGAAAGCTAGTCACGTATTATTTACCGAAGAGGATACGTAGATATCCTTTATTTATCAGTTTGCTTCATTCGCAGGATGTTCTTAGGTTTTCTCAACGAAATGTTATCAAAATGGTTTACTTATATATTTCAAATGTAAAAATAACACATTAATAAAAATTTACTACGAACTACGAAGAAAGGATTCACGATTATATTTTTGAAAATTCAGATTTAACTAAACCTGTAAAGGCACTGGGAACAAAGCACTTGGGTTAACAAGAAGGCCGATAAGCTTCAATAAAAATTCTAATTAAAAAAAAACCATCAAGTTCTTTCTATGCAAGGGTGTTTAAAAGTTGAGCAAAAACAACCCCCTTATTAGTATGTATAGCCGGTGGTCCTGAAGCGATTCAATCGATAAGAAACTCATCAAATTAAGGGCAAGTTAAAAATGAAGTGACCAACTTTCAGTTTCGGAAGTCGACGTGGAACAGGCGGGCAATTTGTTACTTCCCATTCCTCCGCAGAATGAAGTGCATTTTGACTTTAAAATATCTGGAGAACTCTCCGGCTGCTTTGCAATTAGCGGTAATTAATCAACGACAACACTTTAAAGAAACGCCATTTTTTTCCCCGACCCCTCAGAATTTCGGCAAAATATTTTAGAGTTGAGGAGGGAATTAATTTTCTTCTTGTACAACAGAGTAGGGTGGACGGCGGCGACAGCGAAATCTAAGGGCGGCGTCGAAACCAATTACAGAAATATTGTAACCGGAAAGACTCGCCCACGTGTGCCTGTGCGTATTTCCTCCGCAGTCTTATACTTGAAAGTCGATTAATCAACCGACGATCTGTAACATCCACGCAGTGTGTTAAGGAGAGCAAAATAAATTGACTTGTCTGTTAGGCTATACGTTATGCTACATGACAGTATTTGCACGTACGAAAACATCACATATTACTTTAATAACTTTGCCGGTATTGATCGAGCAAAATAAAACCAAAACAGACATAGTTTCCTGCCTATTAGTTATAATCAACAGTTTACTATTGTACAATTTGCGTCTACCAAAAAAAAAAACAGTAAAATTCTCTATTAGTACTAATCATTTAGTAATACATATATAATACTCCCGCTCCTTAATAATGAGGCTCGCGATTCTAGATGACAACGATGGAATTATACCAAACCAAATCTGATTTATTTATTTACACATATTTTTTTAAAGCTTGAAATAAATGAAGTGAAATTTATGATAAGCTCTTGTATTGTCTTGAATTTCCCCCCCAAATCACCATCTTCGCCTAGAGGGGGCTATAAATGCAAAAATGTATTTAACTTTTATGGGGCCATAAAAAGTCAACGCAGTCGACGTTTTTCTTAATGTAATTAAATTGGAAATGGTACGATCTGTTTACGCAAATAAATTTAATGGCTTTCGATTACAATCGGGGTGGTTTGATTTAATGGAGATAATTGAGTTACACGGTGTCGGGACAAACGAAATAGATTTCTTTGTTCTATACAATTTCGGTCTTGAAAGTTTCCCGGATTTCGAACGATCGCTTCTTCTCTGCTTAGTTCGATGCACTTATTACAATTGTAAGGACCCGAAAATTTTGCATAGGAAAATTCCTATTGAAAGACATAAAAACTAAAGAATTGAAACGTAGGAGACTGTACGGAAACGAAACGTAAATCTTATATTGCAGAGATAAGATTCAAAACGTGACTTAAAACGTGTGAAACTCTATCTCAGGCATAGAATTATCACAGGCTGACGCCGTAAGAAACTGATAACTGATCCTTTTTTGTTTAATCAGCAATTGGAAGCGTACGTAGCACGAGGAAATTGATGGAAACCACATCTAATTACCACCGGGCGGCAGCTAGCTCTCGTTACCTCATTTAAATTTAATTGACATACGTGACGCTAGCCACCTCTTCCAAAATTGATAAGACATGCTTTAAAAGGCCGTCTAGGGGGAGAAAACTGGCAGTTCCATTCCGGTAAAGAAATAATTTTTCTAAACTTGACTTTGCGCGTTTGCTCCCGCCGCTGATTTTTCCTTCCAAGTTCGATTCGGCGAATAAAACAATTAATTCATCCCCATAGTTGTAGCTATGAAATTATGACTATTATAAATTTCTTGTCAGAAACTCTAATTTAAAAATAAAAGTAACGAACGTATCCTGTTGCGAATTTTAAACTAACTATTTTGTTAATTGCGCAGATTTAATTTTCATCGTCGATATTATATTTCAGGGAAATTAGTCGTACAGTTGATGCAGACATTCCTAGCGTGCTTAAAGTAATATCGTGGAAACTATGTCGGACTAGTGCAGACTAATAGAATCAAAAGTATTAATTTCCGCGTATTTTCCTGCATATAACTAATTACGTCCAAACATTACTCAAATGCATCAAGTAAAACAAGCTTTTTTTTTTTTTGAGGAAACGAATGTGGAAAATGCATTTTACGTTAATTGTATGTTGAGAGAAATCTACGGAGGGAGTATAGATTTGGCCTGAACCATGATTTACAATGTGATCACATGGTACTGATGATCCAATTAAATCGTTATTGCTTGTAGTGTTCTTACGATTCTCTTTAATAGGAGATAAATTACGATTCGGCGTGAACAATAAAGCTGCAGACGTCGAGAGAGAGTGAATTCATCAAAACGGCGCGAATGGGAAATGGAAAATGTCATATTAAAATGAAAGGCGTTTATATCGAAGGCATTAAGTGCTATTGTGGATAGAAACACAATGCAGCGGACAAAAAACGGATTGAAATTCGCGGCATTAGTCTGTCACTTAAGGTAATAGATGGCACCGCCGTGATATGACGTCATGACATGACGTACAATGCTACCGGCCTAATGGATTCGTGCTTGATGTGACAGTTGTGTCTCAAGATTTGCTTTATCTCCCGGTTTGTTACAACACTTAATATGATGAATTCCGAGAGATTCTCGCCGAGCTCCCGAGTTCACTTCCCGTTTGTATCGCTGCCTCCCTTCGTGTTGAGGAGGAAATTGGTGAAGCACATTATTTGTTAGTTTCTCTTTTTTATTCTGACATCGTGAAAGGGGGGCGCTTTAAATTTATATTAAAGTCACACTAACTGATAATCAATTTCCCCAATTATACAGTGTCTAATCGAATAAGTTTCACTTACTGTCACCACTTTGATTGCACATGACTTACTCATCATACTACATAAACGAAATAATAACATTTTATTAATTTATAATAATTTAAGTGACATACTGAAAACATCAGAGTTGTATGTACGTACAAAATTCTAGACGAAGTAGCAGATTGCGATTTCTACAGATGAATTAATAATTAACAATTTAGACGGCCGACACGTACTTCCTTGTTGAAAACTTTGGAAATTTCGACGCCAACAACAAACAACAAGCTCGATTGTCGCCCGCCGTCGTTTCGCACGTTCAACCAAGGAAACCTCCGCGCGGTCGGGAATGTTTGTAGAAATTTAATTAAGTGAAATACTGAATGCGGTGAGAAACGTCTAATGTGTCCTAACTTACGCAGCCAGGTGCCGTAAACTACGTTTAATATTGCCGGGCATTATCTTGCAGATTAGTAGAAAGACACATGCGAATTTATATCCAGTCTAAACTTTGCCTTAAGCTCTCCGACTTTATTTCGAAGAGGAGTGCTCTCCTTTTTAGCCCTATCTGAATTTATCTGAATGATAAAAGAATTCAATTAATTAACGTCTTTTATCTCAAAGGACAATTGTTTACTATGAACAATAACCAGTGGAATATAACATGCCAGAGCGAGCAGGGACAAATAATATGTTGTACATCAAACGATCGTGTCCTTTGATTTGCACGCCACTGGTGTCATTGAGTCAAACGACAGTGCTGCTACACACGGTAGGTTATAAACTGCATCGGAAATTGAATACGTTTAACCCTGTTTATCAGAGTCAAACCTTCGCAATATATCTTACCGGCGATTGGTACTCGTAAACGTAATGGCATTAATTTGGAAATTCGCTTCGCACACGCCCCACACTTTTAACAGATAAAATTGTTCGATTAATTGGGTTAGGAGATACTACATGCAGTGACACAAAACCAATTTATATTTTTACAGTTAAAAACTCTTTTAGCATCTTCACTTCCTTCATTGTCTGAACATAAATATAAAAATGTTTTCACATCAAAGGCATTTGATACACTTTCAGAAATCAATATTTTTTTCTAATTAATTGACTTGAGACATTCATCGTCAATTTTACGTGATCCGTCTTTTACGTCGTCTTAAAGAAGGCGTCACAATTTTTATAGCCACTTTCGTAATGTATCAACTAATTTGATGATTAGGTAATTTCGCTAAGCACGAGGAAGCTGTTACAAAAAAAAATGCAAAAGAAGGATTGGAAGGTAACATAGGTATATAACTCGTGTCTAAATAAAAACCTGGTCAAGTAAGCTACATTTATTAAATCTGCTATGTAAATGCAATGGATAAATTCTCGATCACAACCCACTTGACCAGGTTTTTATTTAGACACTTGTTACTTACTAATGGGTGCGTTTTATTTGTGTGCTCGTAATATTCCTCATCACGTCACAGTTTTCAAAAAATTTTAAACTTATTTTATTATCCAGCGAATTATTGCACAATACTTGTAAAAAGGAGTTGATTCCAACATGTTCTTAAAGTCGCGACCTGTCTATGAACCGCGGCTCGTAAAAGCGCAGAATAACTTATTTTGGTTTCGAAATTGGCCATCAGGACAAAGCTGTATGTTGTACACATTGTTAATACCATTCATATTCAAATTTTATTTTAACAGTTAATAGAAACTTTGGTATTTAAAAAGTATTTATTGATTCTGAACCAGATGGGATAGAAACAAACTGTTTGCTTTGTGGTTATCAGCAATATCATAGAAAGTAAGTGGAATTTTTTAAATTGATGTATTACAACAAAAGATTGTTCAAGTTGTAGTAAAGTAAACGCCAGATAAATCACGAAAGCAAACGCATTAATCATATAAAAAGGTAGTTAAATATGATCATCGTTCAATATTATAAAATTAGTTTATTTCATAAAATATTTCGTGACTTACAACACTTCGTGCCGTGTTACTCAAGCAATAAGAAGTGATTGATAGGCGTGCGTGATTATTGGAAGCCTGGAAGACGTCCCTAGTATAAAGCAGCATCATAACAACGTATCGGCATCTCGCACATATTACCACCCCCGTTAAAAAATACCCTACCTGAAGATTCCTAAAATTAATAACATTAAAGGCAGGAAACGTGATTTATAGGAAGCATGTTTTCCCTTCGAGAAATTTTATTAAGTTGAAAGCTTTCGCGAGAATTAATTTCTGATGCTTAGTATTTACCTCGCCTTTTTAACGCAATAAATGGTAAAAGAAGCGCAGCAATTACTTAAGTAATCGGCGCGTACTATAAAACAAATTTGGTGAAACTTGAGCGTGTTAATTCCGGGGGCGCAGTAAACTTTCGTTTTTATTGAAATTTCTCTGGGGGTAACTAACGCGTTACCGCCTGGACAAAAGCCAACCAGAAGTAATTTATTTACAAGTTTGAAGGACGAGGTATGCAGCGGAAACGCTTCGCGTCCTAAAATCAATTATTAAAATTGGTCCGGAAGCCAAAGCCAATACGTCAAAAGTCTTTCTTGTTTTCAGTTTGCTTGCTTACATAAATTTTCTTGCTCGCGCTGAATAATTTCGGAAAGACCTCCCGAATTTATGGATTATCTTCGAGTTCGGGCGTCGAATTTATTTCAATACAAACTTAAATAGTAAATTTTGAAAGTTTGGAAACAATTCGGTACATCTTTTAATCCGATTGCTTTTCAAAACCCGGAGTTTATAACTTATCACCTTTACTGAAATTAAATCTTAAAGAACTCATTTCAGAACCTTGCTTAAGTTTGTATTGGTTTTATATCTTCTCATTTGAATAATAAGATTTTCCAAAAACAATAGATTAAAATAAAAGCGTTGAGAGAAAATAGAATGATAAAAAATCTAAATGTAAGACACTCGGAGGCGGACACTAAAAATAAATTTGTTTTGCAACATCTTCAAAATGACAAAAGACAATCAACTTTAAAACAATTGAATCACCCTGTATATGGTAAGCGAAAAAGATGCGTAAGTAAAAAGAATTCATAGAAAAATATTCATAAAATTTTACTTATCTGAGGCATTAATTCAGTGAGCCTCAGAGATAGCCTCACATCATGTGCTCAGATTAAATAAATCAAATAAAACTAAAAAAAAATAATTTCTGAGAGTTTTACTTCTCTGCGACATTAATTCAATGACTACCGTGAGCCTCAGAGACAATCCCACATCACGAACTGCTGTCTTAGATGATGAAATGTTGCCCCAGTGTCACACTTCTTTTTAACAAAATCAAATAAAACTAAAAAAATAATATTCTAAGCATTTTACTTCTTTGTGACATTAATTCAGTGATAACCTGAGCCTCAGAGACAACCTTAAATTGTGAGCTCCTATCTTGAATGGTGAAATGTTGCCCTAGATTCACACTATTTTTAATCAAATCAAGTATTACTAAAAAATTATACTCCCGCTTTGTATCTCTCCGACTTTAACTGAGTGACAACCGTGAGCCTCAGAGTCAACCCTACATCTTGAGCTGGTACCTTAGATGGTGAAATCCCCAGATTCACACTATTTTTTAATTAAATCAAGTAAATTTTAAAATAAATTAATTTTTGAGAGTCTTACTTCTCTGCGATATCAACTCAGTGTAAGCCCCCACATCACGAACTGCTGTCTTAGATGGTAAAATGTTGCCCAGGGCCACGCAAGTGAGATAGCGAACCGTTACGTCACCGCATACCCTCTTCTCCTTTTACAGAATAATAACCAACATTAATTGTCATCCAAACTGTCAACCGTGACAGTTAATGGTTGGTTGACAACTGTTAGAGTGTTAGAGGGAGAAGCGGGTATGCGATGACATAACGATTCGCTCGATCTCACTTGAATGCTGCCACCGTTAGTATTGAATTCACTGTGGCCCAGGGCTATGGTTCATACTGTTTTTTTAATCAAATCAAGTAAAATAAAAACATTTTCTAAGCATTTTACTTTCTGCTGTATTAATTCAGTGAAAATATTGAGCCTCACATCGCAAGCTGGTGTCTTAAATGGTGAAATGTTGCCCCACATTCACACTATTTTTTAAATAAAATCAAGTTAGTCTACGAAGTTGAATTCCTGAGCGTTTTACTTCTCTACGGTTTTAATTCGGTGATAACCGTGAGCCTCAGAGACAACCTCACATCACGAGCTGTTGCCTTAGATGGTGATTTGTTGCCCCAGATTCACATTATTTTTTAATCAAATCAAGTAAATCTAAAAAATTAAATCCTTGAACGTTTTACTTCACTGCGCCATTAATTCAGTGAGCCTCAGAGACATCCCCGCATCATGAGCTGCTACCATAGATTCAGAAATATAAATAACTGGAATAATTCCAATGTCCAAAGGCCACTGAGATTTGCCTCAATTGATGAGGGGTAGCATCTAAATAGTTTGAAGCTCGCCCTAAAGATTATCTGAGGCTTTACATTCATTCTAACAAAAGTTTTCCTTTTTAGATTCATCTAAGATTTCTGCAAAATTGGGGCTTACTTCAATTGATGAAATGTTAAATCTGAATAAGTTGAGGCTCGGCCTGAAAATCATCTAAGGCTTCCTAACAAAGATTCCCTTTTTTAGATTCACCCTAGCTTTCAGCAGTATCATTGCAAGAACCTGATGTCTTAGGGCCATTGAGGTTCGCCTCAGTTGACGAAATGCTAAATTTCAATAAGCTTGAGGCCCTTCTTAATAATTATATGAGGCATTACAGTCAGTCTAACAAATGCTTACATTCACCCACGCTTTCAGAATTTAATCTCTGAAGGTTAGCCCCGTTTGACGAAGCAGTGATTTCAATAAGCGTGAGGCTCATCCTAAAAATAATATAGGCTTTGCAATCATTTGCTGTTTTATATTCATCTATGCTTTCAGCAATGTAATTATGAGAATCCTCGATTCATCGCTAAATTTAAAATTTTGGGGCTTTCCTTAAAAATGATCTGAGGCTTTACAGTTACTTCTATAAAAGATTTTCTTCTTTAACTTCACCCAAGCTTTCAGCATTGCAATTGTAAGAATCTCGTAGCTGAAGGTCATTGAGGCTTTCCTCCACTGATTTCAATAAGCGTGAGCCTCATCTTACAGATTATCTGAGGTTTTCTAAGAAACGTTTTCTTCTGTAAGTTCACCTAAACTTTCAAAAAGAAGAATATAATATCTGAAGGCCAATAAAGTTTTCCCAAATGTGAGACTCGACTTAAAGATTACCTGAAGCTGCTGAGGCTGAGCCCTAATAAAAGCTGCAATTTTGAAAAGGACGACTTTCCCTTCGCCTTTTTTTGCGTGTTTTCTTTTTAGGTATGAGTTTTTCCAGAATCGAAGCTCTGAGGCTTCTCCTTAGAACACTCCGAGAGAGGTTCGATCCTTCTCACCACAATAAGCACAAAGCAACCTTGTTTTAAAACATTTGCAAGTGAAAAGCTTTCCCGAGTTTTAGCTCTAAGATTTCACTTCAGAAATGGTTTCCTCAACTGATGAAACGCTGAATTTCATCAAGCGTGAGAGTCACTTTAAAGATTACCTGAGGCGCAGCCTTAATAAAAATTGTAACCTTGAAAATGACGAGTTTCTTTCATGCTTTCTGATTAGATATGATTTTCTCTAGAATCGTCGCTCTGAGGCTTCTCCTCAGAACACTCCGAGAGAGTATCGATGCTTCTGAGTACAATAACCACTAAATCATCTTGTTTTAAAATATTTACAGCAGGAAAACAAGCTTTTCCGGATTTCAGCTCTGAGGCTTCACTTCAGTAATGCTTTCCTCAAGTGATGAAACGCTTGCATTTCAACAAGCGTGAGGCTCTCCTTAATAATTATCTGAGGCTGCTGAAGCTGAGCCTTAATGAAAGCTGTGTGGGTATGACTTTCTCCAAAATCTCGCTCTGAGGCTTCTTCGCAGGACACTCTTAGAAAGATTCGACGCTCTTATGTACAATAGGTAGAAAACAACTTTGCTTTAAAACGTTTACATGTGAAAAGCAAAGGAGTTTTACCAGATTTTTATAAGCGGAACATCCTGTATATTATTACATTTTTGAATTGTGCATCGAATTATAATACATACTCGTCGTAAGATGGGTCTGACGTCAGTGTTCTTTTTATTGACGTGACAAGTACTAAAATGACAGCGTTTCGTCTCTCCCTCCCCTCCCATCGATAATTTTGAATTTGACAAAAATATTTGTGGCGATTTTTATGATAATTTAGACGAGTCTTTGGATGGCTTTTCTGGAAATTAATTCATAGGAAAGTACGAGAAACAATTTACATTTTACTACTTATCTGACATTATGTTACTTATACAATAATTGGTATTATTCTAGATTAAGATAATAACTTCGTTCTTCATAGCCGAAGATTCAACCGCGTAAAATAAACATTTTAATACGCTTGAAGAAAAACAACCCCTACTCTCATCCGAACTTTGCGAATCAAATCCTTATCGTGCGTAATCACTACTTCGGTTAATTACATGAATAACACAGTCCGTTTCACTTTATCCACTGACGTGAAAATATGACATTCCCATTTCGCAAATGCACATCGACAGTGAGCGAAATTACTAATACTAATAATAATATGTAATAATAATAATAATATTAATATCCGTTTCACCTAATCCTGTAATTAATTTCGAAGGCAGCATCGGCGGGGTACATTATCACGAGGAAATATTACGCATGAATACAACAGGGCCGCTTTACATACAATAAACAAACGTGTCATTAAAATCGCGTTTAGAATTTATGCGGACGTAAAATCCGCACCATCGGAGGCATGCGTGCTTTTAAGTGGAATTTCATTTGCACGTTGCCGGGGTTATGGACGTGTAACTTCGGTGACACGTTTAAAATCTGATCAGCGAACATCTACATATAAACACTATGGGGAATTTAAAATAAATATTTCGATTGTGTTACGCCAGTTGGCAACCTGCTGGTATTACGGATTCGTTTTTAATAAATACAAATGATGAAGATGGATTCACATAAGTTTTTTTATTCTAAAATAGAGGAAAAACAAGAATTTTGTAATATTAAATAAATACACTATGAATACGTGGCGCAGTAGTTAGGTCACAAAGGTCTGGAAGTTGCGAGATGAGTTCGGGTGAAGACATCACTCGTCAAGTATGCGGAGGTTGACTGTAACTAGGATAAGAGAACCAGCAAAGGTGTACAGCTGAGAATCAGTCGAGCGTAACATAAACACAAGACGATAACATAAACATAAGAATGACTCCTTCGCAATTATGTAACGTATGACTCACCCGCGTTGCAGAAGACCACCTGCACCTTTACAGCGGGCCGTGCGGTAAAATCTAATGACTCATCTACGGGCACAGATCTAGCGCGGAGTCGCGTACACAAATGTCAAGGCAACAATTGACGTCACACCCCGGAAACGAAATACACAATGTAAGTAATCGCACTTGTAATAATTGTAATTAGTTAATAATAAATCTGTTTTTACATTAAGCTATGCCCCATTTGGCCACAATTATTACAAGTGCGATTACTTACATTGTGTTTTTGGGGCACTAATGGACAACTAGACTACATGACACTCTGAAGAGATTTGTTCTAATTCTCCGCTAGCGTTGGCTTTGTTGCCTTTTTATAGGGATTTCGTTTCCGGGGTGTGACGTCAATTGTTGCCTTGACATTTGTGTACACGACTCCGCGCTAGATCTGTGCCCGTAGATGAGTCATTAGATCTTGCGCACGACCCGCTGTAATGGTGCAGGTGGTCTTCTGCAACGCGGGTGAGTCATACGTTACATAATTCCGAAGGAATCATTCTTATGTTTATGTTATCGTCTTGTGTTTATGTTACGCTCGACTGATACTCAGCTGTACACCTTTGCTGGTTCTCTTATCCCAGTTACTTTTGAACTTTTTACTAGTGAACTTTTAGATAAAAACCTTAAAAAAGTATTCAAACTTTATTAAAAAGGATTATATCAGATGTGTTCAAGTGTTGTGTTGCTATTTTAAAAGTTTTGGGCGCATATGAGTACGAGCAGGAACAAGATGATATTAATAATAATAAAATTTATTGAACAAATACACACGGAAGCACGATACAATACTTATTAATAATCTGAAAGGTGCATGTGAGTACGAGCGGGAACAAAGTCCCATTAATTTCAACCTTTAAGTTTTTATGTTTCATGAAACTCAATCAGTGACGACGTCGGTGTTTCCTTTACTAGTAATGGGGAATTTTCAACGCAGTTGTAAAATCAATATTCGCAGATGTATTACTGCGTTCGATTCAATCTTGAAATTAAAATTAAAAAAGAGAATAAAGTTAAAGCCTTGTTGAAACATGAAATGTAATTATTTTGATGTCAGTGATGGTGGTACAAAGAAAACATGGCAAAAACTCAAAACTAGGAAAATTCGTTGAATTCATCTATTTCCTATGATACAAAGGGCTTTGATTAAAACTGCAAACAGGCTTAAATTTTTCACTGCACGTCTGTGCAAAAACCAACGCAGACAACACACACACACGCACACGTACACAGGAAATTAGCAGATCCTCCCCATTGTTTCGCCCGTTGAGTCGGTGAGTGAATCCCATTGTTAATCTCTCCATTGCCGCTCCGTGGAACGGCTTTTCATTAAACTAAATCGCGCCGCAGATTTATATGAATTCTTTCCGAGCATAAATACGGCGCCGGCGATTTTTGTTCGATTATCTCGGCCCTACCGCGCCGATAAACAGGCGAAAAGGAGCAGGACGTCCGCGACCGGAATTAAAGATAGAATTACAACTAGGATAAACTGGGCGGCGGACACAAAGCGTCCTCGGCTTTCCAGCACAAAGGGCCGAACCTGGAAGCCGACGAAATCGTGCACCGCGAATGTTTTACGACTTTATTGCCGCGTAAATTCGACGATTGCTGGAGCACCGGCTGTTCCAAGAACAAAAGGGATTTCATCAAGAACTCGATGATTTATTTTTCTTTTCGTACAGATCAAAATTAGAATGCTTAATAAAAGAAAGAACGTCTCCATATAATGTTTCCGCCGCTATCAAAATTTGAACTCGAGTTGCAACCCACCAAAAGGCTGCAAGCTTGCGGGAGGGAAATTAACTTTCGTCCCAATGCCCGGCTAAATCATTGGGATGGGTAGGGTTATACAAAACTCACAATAAAGTGGGCAGTAATTCTAGTTATTGCACACTTTACGTGCTTTTTTTATACAAGACTTAGCTTTCGCGTTCACTTAAAAAGTATTCGTAGGTACCACTATAAATTTCGTGTATACATAAAATAGTTATTAATATCGTACGCTTTCGTGCTTCCATGTTTCGTCCGCATAAAAAAAATAAGCCCTCGTAATTTTTGAAATCTCGGTAGAGCTTTTGGAAAGTGCGTGCGTTGCGAATTACAACGAGGGGAACGTGCCGGCATTCCCTAACATAATGCTTAGTTTTCAGCACATAATCTAATCTTTTAATAATGGATGTGCGTGTGACATGGTAGCGGAAACAGGAAAGGACGTAAATTGCAAACAGCAACTACACCTGAATAAACCGAGCGAAGCTCTCTCTCGTTAAATATATAACGAGGGCGGGCGGCGCGCTTTCAGCCAAGAAAAGTAAAATCCTAGGAAGCAATTTCGAATCTGGTTTTATCATATATAAGCCGACGCTATTAATTCTGTGATTTCAACTGATTCACGCGCACGTATTATCATCCGTCGGTTCTGGATGAGATAAAGGAAAAGTACGAAGGCCTCTCTTCCTCTATCGACCAAAACTTTCTTAAATCCTTATACCCCGCGCTATTCTTTCGTATACTTCGAGCATGACCTTACAACACTCACGTAACTTTTGAACTTGTAAAGTACCTGATTCCAAGTTTCAAGTTGTCAGACGCAGAAGAAAAATGATTCTCATAAATTCCGATTCTAAAACAGTAAGTATCATAGCCGGAGCTTTAATGAAAAGTTTTATGTAAATGAGTTAATACGGCTATAAATATTGCAGCCCCCCTCCGTCTTACATATTTCTTTGCCCCTAACTAATTTGTACTCGTCAATTGTACTTTAATTTGAATTAATTGAGCATTTTGAACAAACACAAACGAAACAATTACATAATTCAAACGATTGCTTTTATGTGAGTACGAGCAGGAACACGTTTACATTAATATTTGCTATTTTATTATAAAAGCTTCAGTTCTCGAGCGCATGTGAGTAGGAGCGAGTACAAAACCACGTTCATTGATGAGAATATTGGACAAACACAAATGAAATAAAATAGAATATCGCTCTCATCTATTAAAACGATTGCGTTTCTGGACGCATGAGAGTACGAGCAGGAACAAAATCACATTAATAAGGAATATCACAAATTGGGACAAAACAAAGCACAAAAATTATTTCTATGCGCAAATAACAGATTTCAAACAATTTACTATAAATTAAGCAAATGGTTGTATTTAAAAAAATCTCTTGCCTTGCCAAAACAAAACTTAAATCTATATAAATTTGATGATCCTCTGGGTTTAATTGGTGAAACTTAAAGTAATTACGAAGAAGAAAGTTCGTAAGCGAAGGTCATTTGTGTGATATACAGCCGTAAATTGAACGTGAACGCTACACGAAGATTAGCGATCCCGAAATTAACCGACCATTAAATAATCGGATTAGTTATCTACACAAACCAATATTAATAGGTAGAAGGTTAAAAGCAAAACTTGATTGTAGGATTTATGCGGGCAATCGAAAAGCCCAAATGCATCTCAGCGTAATGGGTATTTCCTGTTATGCAAATATACTTCATACGTGGGCTTTACCTCCTCGTCCTCCTCCTTAGTAGGAATCAAATCATACATTAAAGGAGATTTCTTTGAGAAGTAACTTCTGCGGGTAGGTGAGACGGTGATAAAGTGCGGCGTCGTAAAACGAGTTCGCACAAGCTCACCAGAATGTAAACACACGAGTTCGACGTAGCCACCATCCGGAGGAATTCTCGGGGCATCAATTTTTATGCATTTAGCGTAGAGAGAGAACTGCGCGAAAAGTCTTTGAGCTCGCAACAAAGTTGCTAAACGTGTGTGTAAGTTTTTCGCGAACTTTTTTGCTCTCGCGAAATTTCACTCTAATCATCCAAATGTTTTACGCTTATGACTCGGTTCGTCTCTGGTGGCTCAAATTACGCGGAGTGCTCCGGAGACAGACTTGCACGGCACTAAAACAAATGTTGACGATCTGTTTTCTTAAGTTATAGTTTCATTTGCTCGGCCTTGTGCAAATAACTATTGTTATCGGCACTAGTTTTTATAGCGGCGCCTTACTTTACATTGTACTTACAAGACATGTTTCCTCATCCATACCCAAATATAAAATTAATTAAAACTACATAGTGTACCTTTATAGACAGCAACATTCTATTATTCCATAGAAAAGACACACGTTTATAAACACCCTATATAACTCCTTCAATTTATTTGATTGACAGTGAATGCCAGACAATGTTTCCGGGAAATAACTTAAACTGAACGTCGATAGCATATCAAAGTGAATGACCCTCAACATTTGCTTTACTACTTACAATCCAAGTCTGTCTCGACAGCACTTCGCTTAATTTGAACAACTGCAGAAGAACCAAGTCATAGCTTAATTGATTAAACTGAATTTCCTAGATTGTATTAAACGCCCTGTGTACAAATACAATTCGACTCTAATATAAACATATTGGTGTTGGTGAGAGGGCCGGCGAGAGTGGGCCTTCGGCCTCGGTGAGAAATAACGATTCCGAAGAAGAAACCTATGCAACATAGATGGGGCTCCGGACCTCTTCCGGACCATCAGGTTCCCTTGTGGACGGCTGGGGCCCCGGTAATTTGTACGGACTTCCTCGCCCCTACCCTTAGCTATCTATATTGCAAAATAGCGTGCCACCATCTCTTAAACACGGGGTTGCTTTATCCTGATATACTTTTGTTAACGAAATTAAGCAGAATTTACTCTTGCACAATTACAAAATATTCTTCACGGATTTTACAAAATCTCAAATAAGATACCCAAATTTTGTAATTCAATTTTACTCTTCTAATTCAAACGTCATTTTTGTAGCTAGCGTTTTAAGACATTGCTCTTTCACGAGATATTTTGGTCGTTTCGTCGAGAAAACAAACAATATGATGGCCACTTTTCCGCCACTGATGAAGGTAAATTGGGGATGGCCCGGAAATTATCCCTTCGCAAGCAATTTAAGTCGTGACTATAAGGAAGTTAGGAGGGAAATAAGAAAACTCAAAAGCAAACGGCATACTCAATTCTTACAACATTTACAACATAATCATAGGTCGTGGTGACAGGCCGGTTTGAGAGAAGGTAAGGAAAGGAATTGAATACCTACAAGTCAAATGGCAGAAGTCTCTGTCTTAAGACCGGTCGGTATCGTCATCAAAAGCAGAGGAACACTTCACGACCTCAGCCAATTACGTGAAACGACACTAATTGACTGCAGTATATCGATGTCAGTGGACGGTGTTCGGAAAAGCATGCCACGAACTCGACTATTGACGTAAGACAACCTGATTGGCCACGGCGATGACGTAAGACAATGTGATTGGCCACGGCCATTACGTAAGACAACGTATTTGGCCATGGCGATGATGTAAGACAAGGAATCAAGTGACGATGAGGCAACACCATCAGATGGTTGGATCACGCCACAAAAATTAATTACCCCAATAAGAAGCACCCAGGAAGACCGGGACGATTTCGGGGTAAACCATATAAGAGAAGGCGACCGCGGCACCGTACGTTAGTTGCTCTTCGACTTCGAGCAGGTCTGCACTGCCATATACACACTGGGGCAAGCCTCGTAGCGCCCCAAATTAAACGTACACACTCGGGCAAGCCTCGTAGCGCCCCAAAATAAACATACACACTTGGGCAAGCCTGGAAGCGTCCCAGACATATCCCACAGTCGATCTTACAACCGCTTCTCCACGTTGCCATACCTGCGTGAAGTACCTCGTTGCATCTCACCCTTGCCACCGACACCGGAGAAGCTTCGTCGAAACACCCTAACAGTCGAAACGCTAGTACAAGCCCTAGAAAAACCTCAACTAGCAGTAGTCCGTTACCAACTGTACGAGATAGATGGTCCCACTCCAATCAGCTGCAGAAGAATCGACCCTTTTACTGTCAAGCTGATCAATCCAAGTCGATTTGCCGTACGACAGCAATACCGAATGTAAGCCACCGCTCCGCACTGTTTCGCCGACCAGCAAGCGTTCCACATGCAGCAACTGACACAGCAATAAATCGTTTTGTTAAAGTGATGACAAATCAGAAACGTGTGTTAACGGCCATATGCCGGTAAAAGTCAATGAGGTCGTATCCTGAAATTAAACGAAGAAAACCAAAGTGCTAAAATAATAAGACGAGTAAGGCTGCCATAGGCAGGGTTTGGAAAACTAGCATGGATACTAAAAAAAATCGTGTACCTCAGTACATGAAAAGCAACGTTTTCTCCCGTGGATGTCAAACCTGAACGATCCCATAAGAGATGGGAATGTCCTTAAAAGAACGACGGGTCTACACTGGAAGAGAACCGGACAAGGTAGAGACAGATGGCGGGATAGATGACGAAAGGCTAAAGAAGAAAGAAAGGGACACAAACAAACCACGAAACGCAAACTAGACACACTTATATCATTCTGGTAAAGGTAAAAAAGAAGATTAAATAAAATCACAAACGATACAAACGATCACAAACGAATACAAAATAATTGAAAGAAGAAGGCTTTATTAATCGATACAAACGATCACAAACGAATACAAAATAATTGAAAGAAGAAGGTTTTATTAATTTATTAATTATTATCTCATCACAATCTTGTGAAATTCATTAACTGATTGAAGCCCAAGCATTCGAGTCTCAAAATTGTAACGTGTGATCCTGAATCAACATAAGCATAGGGACCGATTTATTACTTAAGTTAAAAACAAAATATGTCACATTGCACAATAATTTGAAACCGCGATTTAAAAACAACGGGAGCCTTGTGTATCGTGAATTTCCATCTCAGGGCTGCTGCTCTTGCTGGCTATGTGATTATCCATGTGATTATCCAGTCATCTTTTATATGGTTCACACCGGAAATTCCGATTAGGAACAAGACCTTGCACGTGGGCTTAAGTTGTACAATTTTCCATGAGTCATCGAGGAATTCCCTAAATCGACGGCAATTGGTCATGTTTGTTCGATTTAAAACAAACAAACTTTCTTTTTACGTATTAGCGACTGCTTTGATGGGTTATTTCGGTTTGTATTCTTTGAGTGCAGTTTTATTGCAGAGGTTAGTCTCATTATCATAACTCATTAAGGCCAAGGCTTTTGATAGAGCAAGTCGCTATAACGTTTGTTTACATTATTTTTAGGTGAGCGTACTTTCCCGAGATCGCATATTCGACGTTCTATCGAGTTTAACTTAAAAAAAATAGAATGATTACTCTGTTTTTTGTAACAGAATTGCAATTTATTGCGAAATTTAAATTAAAATTTAGAATACGCAATTTAAGTTGTTCATAAATCCGCACTGACAATATGCACTTACCTTGTTGATTTAACACAAATTGAAGCTCTCTAATGAAATACGTGTAGTCGAAACTGAAGTACGGATTTAATTAGAAATCCACGTTCAGTTTACCAGTGCACCACGGTTAAAAGTTTGCGTAATCAACAAGGAATAATCCGCACAAAAGTTCTGCAACATAATTAACCCGAAGCCCCTGACCAAGAGCACAAATTAAAAAGCGAAAATGATTTAATAACGTATCCAATAGGAAATAAATTTTGGTAAGTACTTAATCATTTAAAATTTGGTAACTTACAGCATAAATAATTAATGGAAACCCAAACGTCTTAAAGAAAAAGTTCTTAGGAAGGAAGGACGGAAAAAAAACTCTGACAATTTTCCAACGGAATATTTAATTACCGACCGAAAAGATTACATTAAAAAAACAGATCGCATTGATTTTACGACGAAGACTGGCTTCTCCTTTCGCAGCAGGAGCGTCTAGACGCCGCTTTCGTTGGGGCAAGAAAAAGTTTGAGATGCTACAAATCAGTCATTACTTTATTTTTAGGGCGTTTAATTTGGCCTTTGTCCGGAATCAACGAAACGAGTTTCTGAAATTAACTTCATAACTTTTTCCGTCAAGTAACGTTCAGTCGGTAACTTTATTTAATATTGTTGGTGGCTCGAGTTAAAAAAAGCTTGCTTAGGAAAGTGGACGGTTACAATAGTGTATTTAGAAGACAGTTATCTGACCAAAAACTAAGACACGTTCTATGAGCTTGATGATACAAAGTTAGGTACTTTTTATGTTGTACGTATAGACGTTCTGTATTAAATTAACTTTAAGGTACCTCTGCCTGTAAATGATTTATGACTTGAATTACGTCAAAATTTATTAAATATTCGTGTGACAGTTTTATGAATTGAATCTGAGGGGAAAAAACTTTGTATTAAGCCTTCTACTTGAGGCAGTAATTTCACATTAAAAACCGAACGTAATATCGTAGGCCCAGAGAGTGTGTGAGTGAACACCACCTGTTTATAATGTTTCTCTGAAATTCAATTTGCTTTATCGACACTTCTGTAGACACGCGCGATATTTCGTATTACATAGCTGGGGAAAAAAATACGTTTGCGGTGATAAAATCCTCCCCTACGGGAACATAAATTAGCGGAGTATTTTCTTTGAAACACTGTCACCTCTTGAAAATGATACATTTGTGCTTTTATTACATAACAGGAAAATAAACTCTGTCGTATTGCTCCGAATTGAAGTTCAGAAATAACACTCCTAATATACTAATTATATTTACGTATTCATAATATTTCTAAAAACTTACTCATCAAGTCCCATTTTGAGTAAATTTTACTTTTCAGCTGCACTTGAGCCCTGCGATTACCAGATTTAAATCCTTGCTATTTTTTTTTGTGGACGAAACGGCTGGTACATTCCGCTCTAGTAAATAATCCGCACTAATTAACAAACAACTATTTACACAATTATTTGCGTATTTATTATTCGTATTTCCTATGCAATTCCTTCGAAATTACTAATAATTACGTCGCGTAAAAGAAACTTGCCTTCCCCAGCTGTTAAACGTGTAATAATATCAATTGAGATGTGTGTCAATGTCGCATTGTGTAAAAGCGAGAGTTAATAAAAAACTTTATAGTCCTATTACTAACTTTTTAATTAATTATAAACTGTTCACACGAATTTTTTAAACGTTTTCCCGTAATCTGTAACATCGATTCTCTTATGCATTTTTTTTGTCAGTACAATTGCCATTTACCCTATATGTTGTGTACATTGTTAATACCTTTCATATTTATTCAAATGTCATTATATTATTTAATAAAAACCTTGGTATTTAACAATTATTTGTTTATTCTGAGCAAGACGCGATAGAAACAAAATGTTTGCTTTTTGGTTATTAGTAATCATAGACCAATAAAAATAAACCGTTATATGTAAGGAAAAAAATAGAAAGTTAAGATTTGTTGCACAGTGATAATTATCGTCAATTAAGGTACAATAATTTCATTTTTTGTAATATTTAACCGTCCTCTATTCACTAGCCCGACTAGTAGTGACCGGCTAACAGTGCATAATCACACTATGTCCAATTACTTAAGTTCTGTGATTTGGCAGTCAATCTTGTTGAGGACCATAATATGATGAAATTGAAGATTAATTTTAGTGGCGCCATTTAGTTATATTTTTGTCGCAACGAATTTAACTTCAAACACTATCAACATACAAATGCTTCAGTTGCTCTTTCGTAAACTTGTTTAATCCAGTCATCAATTAATTTAGTGATTTTAGAGGTGACATCTATGCTTATTTGCCATAACGAATTTATTTAAAATCGAACAACAACAAAATGAAGACACCATCACGTTTTAAATACGTCTTATGTCTTGTGATGTACAAAGACAATGACAACGAATGCAACGACAAATAATTTCAGTGGCGCCATCTACGTTTATTTCGCACGAGGTATTTATTTAAAATATATCCAACACAAAATAAAACACCAAGCGTCTTGTGATATGAAAAGATAATAAACTGTCAATGAATGCAACGACAATAGTTTTCAGTGACGCCATTTACGTTTATTTCCCGCAACAAATTTATTTAAAATTGAGTGAAAACAAAGTAAAAACGTCATCAACGATTAATTACTTAAGCATTTTGATTTGCAAAGACAATTAATTTCAGTGGCGCTGTCTGTGTTTACTTTCCGCAACGAACTTAACTTGCTTAAAGTCGACGGAAAACAACAGCTGCGTTTAAGTACGTCTTAAATTAAACAAGTCTTGTGATTTGCGAAGACAATTGTCAACGTATGCAACGACAATTAATTTCAGTGGCGCCATCTAGGTTTATTTACCGAAACAAACTTACTTAAAATCGAAAAAATAAAAACGACATTTGCATTTAAATACTTGAGTCTCATTTTAATTAGCAAAGGTAATTGTCAGCGAAAGAAACAGTGAATTTCGGTGGCGCCATCTGTGTTACTTTTCCGCAACGACTTTATTTCAAATAGAACGAAAATAAAGTAAAAAAAAAGTAAAATGTAAACATCTGTTTACCTTTTCCGAAACTATGGCGTGTTTTATTAAAAAGCATCTTTAATTTCGGGGCTGACGCGTACACCTACTTGTGCTTTGAAATTCAGTGGCGCCATCTATCTTTGTTTCTCGCAAAGAACTTACTTAAAATCCACAGAAAACTTCTGCGCTTAAATAAGTCTTAAATTAAATAAATCTGGTGATTAAATAAATTAAATAAATCTGGTGATTGCGAAGACAATTGTCTACAAATGCAACGACAATTAGTTTCTATGGCGCCATCTATGTTTATATAACGAAACAAAGTTACTTAAAATCGAAAAAATAAATAAATAATAATAAATAAAAAAATTAAGATTTAAATACTTGGGTCTTGTTGTGATTTGCAAAGGTCATTGTCAACGAAAGAAACAATGAATTTTCGGTGGCGCCATCTGTGCTTAGTTTCCGCGACGAATTCATTTCAAATAGAACGAAAACAAGGTTAAAAAAAATCGTTGAAATACACAGGTCTTGTGTTTTGCAAAGTCTGAGTCAGTGACTGCAATGAGAACTAATTTCAATGGCGCCATCTACATTCATTTCTCCCAAGGATATCACACACAGTGTAAAACCGAACTAAAGCAATATAAAACGCACCGCCTTTCTTAATAAGCCTAGTGGCTTACGCACAGTCAGAATTTTGCTAAAATAGACGGAGAGTAATTTTAGTGGCGCCATCTGCTTAAATTTTCCGAAACTATGGCGTATTTTATTAAGAAACTTCCTCAATTTCGTTGCTGACGCGCACACCTACTTGTAATTTGAAATTTTGTGAAATTTATGTTTGTTTCCCGCAAAGAACCTTCTTAGAATTGACAGAAAACATCTGCGCTTAAAATACGTCTTAAATAATTAAGTCTTATGATTTGCAAAGATAATAATTGTCAACGAATGCAACGACAGTTAATTTCATCGACGCCATCTATGTTTATTTACCGAAGCAAATTTAATTAAAATCGAAAGAAAACAAAATAAACGCGACATCTGCATTTAAATACTTGGATCTTGTTGTGATTTGCCAAAGGCAGTTGTCAACGAGCGCAACAACGAATTTCAGTGTCGCCATCTATGTTTATTTTCATCAACAAACTTATTTAAAATCGAATGAAGTCTTGTCATTTGCGACGACCATCGTCAACGTGGCGCAATCTTAGGAAACAAAATAAAAATGCCGTCAGCGTTTAAAGACGCTAATGGCTCCTGTGATTTGCAAAAAATTCTAAAGATGTACAGCTACAATTAATTTCAGTGGCGTCATCTATGTGTGTTTCTGTCAACAAACTCAATTAAAACATGGCCAGCTACATTAACATTCACTGACGTGTATGTATGGCCGTTTCAATTCGACTTTTAAAAATTTGACGGGTACTCCTCTCAGCGCCTCTTGTGAGTTTTTAAGTAGTTGCAGTTGTCATTACGTTACTATCAGTAGTTCTGTAGTATCTTCAATAGGGAGCGCTGAGGGGAGTATTCCACGGCATGCTTTCTCGGAACTGAATTTTAAACGAATTGAAACGGCTATACCATAATGTTAATGGAGCTGGCCATGATTAAAATCGAATGAAGTCTTGTAATTTGCGAAGACAATTGTCAACGTGGCGCCACCTTTCCCTCAACGAATTTATTTAAAATTGGACGTAAACAAAGTAAAAATGCACAATCCTTATAAAAAATCGTTGATAACCAACATGTTCTTACAAGTTGAGACCTGTCTGTGAACCGCGATTCGCAGGCTCCACCCCTTTTTCTCTGAGAACAAATCAGATTTAACAAACCATCAAAGGGTTCTCTGGCAGGTATATAAAACAAAATAAAAATTACGTCAGCGTTTAAAGACACTGATGGCTCTTGTGATTAGCGAAAATTTTAAAGATAGGAACTACAATTGCAAGACAATTGCAGTGGCGCCATCTGAATGTATTTCTCTCAAGGTTTCAAACCGAACTAAAGCAAAATAAAACGCTTAGTTTTTCTTAAGCCTAGTGACTCGCGCACAATCAGAATTTTGTTAAAATCAACGGAAGCGCCATCTGTTTACATTTTTCGAAACTGTGACGTGTTTTATTGAAAAAAAAATTATTAATTTTGGTGCTGATGCGCACACCTTCTTGTGATTTGCAAAGACAATTGTTAACGAATACAATGACAATTAATTTCAGTTGCGCGCCATCTATATTTATTTCCCGCAAAGAGTTTATACAATTTAATATCGAACTAAACCAAAACAACGTCTTATATATGGGCGTAATTAATTATAAATTCTTGTATAGAATTTTTTTTAACATTCTTCCCATGTTCTGGGAAATCTCTTCTTTCGTTGGTCCATTCAAGAATGACCCTTTATCTTTCACTATTTTGAAATTTCTGTTGTTCTTTTGGGGTATGTTTCGATGAAGTAATATTTGACGACAATTAATTAATTCGAATGTACACGTCAACCACCATGCCTGCATCAAACTTGCAGGCGTTCACGAATCAGGACAAGTTTTCTTAGGACAAGGACAGTTTTGCACGGAACAAGCGACCTATAAACCGAGCGTAAATTAATTTCCGCTAACTGCATCGAAGTTGGCTGCGGTTCAGCCTACATTATAATTTGTATCCCTACCGTTATTATCCCGGAGATGTACTAAATTGGAATCTTAATAACCCCCCAACCCCGCCAAGTTCGTAAGTAATACACTCACAATCAGACGTAGCATTTTTTGTGTTAAGGTATAGTGTTGTGCACCTGGATTTTTTTTTTAAAGAAAAAAAAAGTTTTCGTGTATTATGAATTCCTCCCTTTATCCGGCGACTGCACATTTTTCCCAAGGGAGGTGGTGAACAAGAGTCGGAACGTTTATAAGATTTTTTTTGTATTTTGTCCCATGCGTTCCCTTAACGGTCTTTAAGGGAATTTGGTTTATACGTTACGGCCTGCAAAATCAAAGACTGCCCGATAACTGTACCATTACGGACTTTATGGTACAGCAATAATTTCTGTTTTCGAATTAGAAAATTTTCAAAGTCACCAAGGCGCCCCCGATAACTAAACTTTTTTTGCCTTCTCCTCGTCCTCGCAGCTTTCGCTAATTGCGAGAAAACTTTTTTAGAGGTATAGAGCATATAGTTTATTTCCCGGAGGGATGGCATTGTTATGTTTATTGTTCGTGTTTTCTAGCGGGCGTAAAGTTTCTAAGTGCGCAATTTCATTTCTTTGCTTCGCTCCCCGTAATTTGTGTTGTTAAACTTATGAAATTACTTCAACTTAAACCGTAATAAAATAAACTTCCGACTTATATTATTCACAAATGCGGGGTTAAGTATGAAATATAAGCTGACGCTTTCTCAAACAATAATTTCTAAAAAAAAGTGCGTCAGTTACATCACATTCTAATATTTTATTTTATTGTTTTTTTTTATTACTCATTTATTTATCGTACGGCTACGCATGAAACAGAACTATTGTAAGAAACCATATGACTGAGTTTCACGATACATATCATACAGCTACAACTCCTATAGTCGAGTACATCACTCAGTCCGAAGGCGTAACCGGCATTCACAGTATGTCATAGTATGTGTGAACAAAGATTCGTCCGTCTCTCTATATCTAATACCATGGTTTGGGTGAGAAAACATTAATTTAATTACAAATTTATTATGTTATTAGAAACTAACAGCAGCTTTATTTGATTCACAAAATGCTATTTTCTTCCCGTTATAAAATTATTTTAAGTTTGTTTTATATTGTCTCGTATATCGCTCAGAAGTAATCTGTAATTACATTTAAAATTTTACATGTGCTGTTTAATAACACTAGGCAACAATGATTTTGCCTCAGAACCGCAACCAGCTAATAACAGTGGGTTTTGTCACTCTGATAAAGAATATAAACATTAAAACTCATGATTGGCTCTGAATTTGATGAGATTATTTTTTTCACATTATTCATTTTAGTATTTTTTCATACGCGGATTGCACGGTTTTTATGAGGATCGTAGTCACCTATGGATTATATCGATTTTTTCATGCACAGTTTGACAGTTTGCAACAGTCTTGTTAATCATGTCGAGAAATAAATGTGTTAACAAAGCTGATAACTTTTGTTACGCATGTGGTGAAGTTACTTTTACAAAACAAAAACGAAACATATCCGCTTCGGTTAAAAACGCATATCGTTTGTATTCTGGATTCGATATCGGTCACCAGGATAAGAAATGGGCTCCTCACAGGACATGTTTAACATGCAGCTCAACGCTCTTAAAGTGGATGAAAGGAGAAAGGAAATTCATGCCCTTTGTTGTACCTATGCTATGGAGAGAACCATCAAATCATTTAACTGATTGCTACTTTTGTATGATGCCACCGTTGCGTAATGGGTACACTAAATAGAAGAAATGGACAATAAAATATCCAAATTTACCTTCAGCAACCCGCCCTGTTCCTCACAGTAAAAACTCGCCTGTGCCTAAACCTGTAGCCAGTTGTTCTTTTGGTGCAATTGACCAAGATGAAACCGATTTGCTGGGAACAGATAGGGACAGTTTTCAGGATTCAAATTTTACGTTAACTCCAGAACAGCCGCACAGAATCACTCAGGCTGAATTAAACGACTTGGTTAGAGATCTAGACTTACCAAAGTCTAAGGCTGAGTTGCTTGGGTCAAGATTAAAATAGTGGCATCTGCTTGAAAAAGACGTGAATACGAGCATTTACCGAAACCGTCACAAGGATTTAGTAGAATTTCTATTCTATTCTATTCTATTCTATTCTATTCCTATTGCTTATGCAGCACATATGAAAGAGACCTATAGTAATATGAAAAAGATTTTAACCGGTGTGAATTACGACGAACATCAATGGCATATTTGTGGCGATCTGAAGGTGGTTGCTATTTTGTTAGGGTTGCAGCTAGGATACACAAAGTTCTGTTGCTTCCTTTGTGAATGGGACAGTAGGGCTAGGACACTACATTATAAGAAGAAGAACTGGTTGCCTCGTAAATCGTTTGTCCCAGGTTCTAAAAATGTTCAAAATTTGCCATTAATTGATCCAAATAAAGTTTTTCTTCCGTCCCTTCACATCAAACTCGGACTTATTAAAAATTTCGTCAAAGCTATTGATCAAACTGGGCGGGCGTTTCAGTATTTGCGAAACAAATTTCCTCAAATCAGTGACGCGAAAATTAAAGAAGGCATCTTTGTGGGTCCTCAGATTCGAAAAATACTCTATGACGAAGAATTTGAGAGTCTCTTGACTGAAAAAGAAAAGGTCGCATGGAAAAGTTTTCAGCTTGTTGTGAGAAATTTCTTAGGCAACACAAAATCTGACAATTACAAGACACTAGTGCAAAATTTGTTGCTCTCGTATGAAAGACTAGGTTGCAACATTTCTTTGAAGTTACATTTTCTTCATTCACATTTAGATTTTTTTCCTATTAACTGTGGAGCAGTTAGCGATGAACACGGTGAACGTTTTCACCAGGATATTGCCGCAATGGAAAAACGATACCAAGGGAAATGGACTGCTTCAATGTTGGCGGATTATTGCTGGACTCTTGTAAGGGACAGTCCAGAAGCTACTTATAAGCGACATGCGAAAAAGAGCACAACAAATTAAAAATTAATGTTTATTTTGATGTGTTAAATGTATCGTTCTTTCTTCTTTGAAAAATAAATATTTTTCCAACCAGAGCCAATTATTTTTTTTAATTCATATATTTTCTTTTATCTATTGGTAAGTGATCCAAAAATAATAATTTGTTGAACGAGGCAAAAAAAAATTTCAATTTTGTTGCCCAGTG